>JAHLSL010000006.1:9540026-9601970 GCA_025920805.1 Petroica traversi | reverse complement strand
TTTTATTTTATTTTATTTTATTTTATTTTATTTTATTTTATTTTATTATTTTGCAAAAGGTAAATAATACCAAAGAATCCCTCAATCCACTTCCAGTGGTCTCTTCTCGCTACAGGAAACTGCCAAATCTGAATTGGAAATATGCGAAAAGACTGTAGGGCTTTTTTATGATGCTTGGAAGAAAATGGATTTGCAGAGCTTCTCTCTTTAAATGTGTCAACATAAATGACATCCTAGCAGGTCTTGCAGATTGCATGGCATAGGCAAATAACTGCTATTTATTGCATGGGCTGTGCAATTTTTTACCTAGCTATTTCTGCCACATGCAGAATAGATGAAACAAATTTTCCTCGCACATTTATATATACATTTATACATTTATATAGTGCCTGTCAAGAGTTGCACGCCGTGGTCTCCACTAATGCTCATTTGTGCCATGATTCCTTATGCAGGATTTAACCCCTCCCAGAGGAAAACGACATCCCATCTGTGATACCTATTACAAAACAAGGCAGATTCTGTGCAGTGCTCTGTCTAACAGGTTACAAATGACATTTTCCTTCCCTTTGGCCTCCTTAGTCTCCTCTGGAAAGGCAATCTGAGGCAAGTCTATCACAGAGTTACAGGAGAGACGCCTTGCAATTGACTCTTCCAGGTCTCTCAGTCTTTCACTAGCAGCTTGTTTCAAAGGGATAGCAACATAAAAGAGAAAACTATTTAAAAAGAGACGTAAAATAAGTCAAGGGAGGCTCAACAAGGAAAATGCAGCTCCTTCTGCATGGATATCAGTAAAAGCTATGTATGTAAGCGTGTCAGAGTTAATTTGTTTGAGGCTTTTGATTCCAAAGAACTATTCCATTTCTCTGTTACTTCCTTCTTGGTATGTGTATTACCAAGCTGTTTGCCCCACTGGCTTTGGATATTCTCTCCTAGAACGTTAATTACCAATCACATTATGGTCCAACAAGTCCTCTGGATGGGAAAATCACTCCTGCTCCTCACAGCTGCCATCAGAGGGACAACACATGTGTCTGAAGGTACCCCTGGAATTTGCTGAATCAGACTCCGAGTTTCCTGCTGCAGCAACATTTTACAATTCTCCTCTCCCTTGCTGACCCAAATACCTCCCTTTTCTGAAACACACAAATTCCATCTGTGATGCAGACATTGCGCCTGCGCGTGTCTGTGCGCGATTCGCTCGGGCAGAGCTTTTAGCGCTCGCTTATTTTTCAGAGTAAGAAAAATAAAGGTCTCTGTACTTAGCCTACGATGACAGTTTTGCAGCAGGAGAACGCTGAACAAGAAAAATGAAGACTGCAGAAGTGGAGGGAGGAAATGAAAGTTGCTCTACAGACAGGGTGACATGAATTCAGCAATGGGTGGATTAGTCTGAGTGTTATCAGTGATGATGAAACACAGCAGACTGTGGTAATGAAATATTTATGAATGGGGAAATGATACTGCATTCTGCAGTGCAGCACAGGGGAAAGTGAAATTTCAAGAATACTGTAATAGCAAAGCCCTCCATTAATTATCGAAAGCAAGCTGTAATGCCAGTTACTATGACAACAGGGTCCCCTATGTATTTTGCAGTATCGGGGGGGCTGGGGCAGGAAAGGTGGGAGAAAGAGGGGGCTGCTACTGTTTACTGGAGTGCATTGTATTTCTTTTTCTGTTGTTGTTGTTAATTAGGACTAGCCCAGCCTGTGCAGTTAATTTAAATTATAAAATTGTAAAGTGACTATTGGCTAAAATATAGGGAAGTCTTTAATAAGTGGTATTGGTCTTTTTACTCTTTCCATATTAAAGGACATACGTAATTATTAATATTCTTATATAATATTAATGCATGATAATGTAATAATAAAAAGCGAAATGATACTAGAAGTATGTATGATTATTAATAATAATTTTGACTGCGTTAGGCTTTCACTCACAAAGCATTTTAGGAGCAGTGATTAATTAAAGTGTCAATATTGGCATACTAAATCCACCACTGCATTTCCAGATTGGGCAAGGGAATGTACAACCTCTGCCCACTTATTTTTAATTACTGCTTATTTGAGTTCTTAAACCCATTACTGTCTTTGAGACTTCCACTTATCCTCATACAGCCAAGGGTTTTCCCTGCCCCAGCGTCTACTGGGTGCAGTAAATCCAAGGAAAGGAAGGTATAGACCATGATGAGGAGGAAGGACATTGGCTAAAACACATCTCATGTCCCTGTCAACGTGTCCCCTTAAAGCAGCACATTTGTGAACAATATATCTATAAACAGTTACTAAATGGAATAGGCAGAGGAGTGCTCTCCAATGCCTCTGCTCTCAGGACTGTGGGTGCTGGGGATGGCTGGGGATAAAGGGCCATGGGTGGTGGCCAGGCTGGCTGGCTCTCACTAGGCAGCTCTTGCTGCTGTGGCTGTAAGAGGCAGGGCACTCCTGCATGGAGCATTGCTCCAGGTCAGTCAGACATTGCTCACGTTTTTGTCTTCTCATTTTAGGCTTTGCAGTGCGTTTCATCAGTCATTACCAAAGGGCTCCGCAGATGATCTTAGTGTAGCTCCTTTCCAGTGGGCACAGAGTGCTTCAGATCCATTAAATGCCTGGCCCAAAGTGATTTAGCTTATCAGTAGCAGAGGGAAGAGCACAAGCCAAATCTCTTATTTTCAGCTTCAGGACCTTCCACAGCATGGAAGAAACTCCTGATGTCCAGATCTTCTGGGAGGGAAAGCGTTGCGAAAGCAAGAAGGGAAAATGGTTGGAAACTTGCAGTGCGAGTGCTCTCTTGCAGGTACCTAGGTGCAATATTCCCTGGTGCACATTTCCTGATGCACATTTCCTAATCATACATAATTAATCAAGCCAGAATCAGGCATCTTATCCCTGCACACGTGATCGGGTTCAAACATGACTGAATGAACAGCAAATCAAATGTGGTTGCAGTGAGGGGATTTCTGTATCACCACTTAATAGGAAGTGCCACAATGGTTGTAATTTCTTATGTGTGGGTGTATGTACATGCATATATGTGTGCATGCGGTCATGCATCCATAAACAAAAGTTTCCTACACACAGAATGCAATGAACTGTGTACCGTGTGAAACATTGGCTCAGAGAGGAAGGATTTTGCCTGTTTTTTTTCATGTTGTTTTATGAATATGGAGGATAAATCCATTTATTATTTTTTTATTACTGCAAACAGTCCTGTCTTTCCCCTCCTTGAAGTTCAGAGCCCTCAGCTCCTCTTTGCTTGGATGCATTATTACCATCCTGATTTCTGATTGCAGAAATCATCTGCCTTGACATGGCTGAAGACATGAGCTGGGAATGCTCCATGCCCTTTAGTAGGCTGTATTCCCTTTTTCTAAAAAAAACCCCAAACCCACAAACCAAAACACAGCACTGTGAGAATGATGTGCACACTGTGAGCCATAAACAATGGAATAACGTAATCCAGGCGATGAATGGCTTCAGGAAGCCAGCAGGGACAGCAAGGGCTCCATTTTCACTGTGATGAGAACTGCCCCAGAGGACCAATATGGATGTGAGCTTTCCTCTCCCTGGCTCCAAGGCTAGAGGCATCCAATAAATAGCTCAGGCTACAACTCACTTACTTACAAAAAATGTGGGGAAGGACAAGCCTGTTAGGTGTGGAAAGGAAAAGCAGGTCATATTGGCTTAACACTTTCAGAAACTTGACAGATAAGAAAAGGTTCTGGTAACTCCTTGTTTAGTGTGAAAAAGGCAACGAGTAGCCATGGGCACGGGAAATGTAATAATATTCCTCAAACACAATATCTGCCAGAGACAGGCCTGATGTATTAATCCTGCCCTGGCACATAGGAATGGCTGGGCATTCCCTGTAGCTCTCCCTCATATCATGAGATCTGTGTTTGGATGAATTGCAGAAGGATCAGTGCTTGAAAGGGACATGGATGGGCTTCAGAGACACCCAGTGCCAGCATTCAGAGCCATGTCTTTTGGGACAGAGGATGGGGAGGGCCTTGCATGCTGCAGGAAAATCATTAGTCCCAGGGCTAATTTCAGCATAGAGGAAATCATGCCACAAATTATTCCCACTGCTACCTCCACCTCTGTGCATTTGACAATGTCTGTGGGCCCACAATGGAAGAAGGCCAAGCTGAGATATTCCCTTTTCCTCTTCTAAATGGTTACTGGATGTCAGTCATGAGAGTGAGCCCATGCAGTGTGTGTTTGCATGTGTGTGTAGACTTTAGTTCATTAATTGTCACATGTAACTCAGGTCATCAGGTCACCAGGGCATTTTCAGGAGTGATCTGGTGACCACATAAACTCTGTCTTTTCCAGGATGGAAGGTGTCATTAGGAGATTTGTACATCTCCATGTGAAAAAGACAAACTATGTTCCTAAGATACGTTGGCTACCTGAGGTAAACTTTGCCAAGCTCTCTGGGTTTGCTTTGTCCAGCTGCTGCCAGCTACAGTATGAATTACCCCATCTGCACAAGGATTAACCCGTGAGCCAATCTGTGTCAAAAGCCAGCCTTGTTGTCACAAAGAGGACAGAGTTGAAAGCTACTACACTACAAAGGTTTGCACAAACCCTTGGGGTCAGTCTAAAATAAATGTCAAATGTCTATAACACAAACATTTAGAAAAAGCACAGACCAATGGTTATGGACATTTTATCCTGTTGAAGTGAGAGCCCTGTCAACAAGCTTGGGAAAGCAACCTCTGAATAGCACTAGGAAAAGCAGGATATGAGCCTCAGCAAGGGAAGGATTTGTGCCTGCACCTGCCCAGTGTGTAGGAGGAAGGAGGGAAATCAGAAGGGGGATAAGTTTCTGGTTGCTTCTGCTTCTGACAGCCCCTAAGGTGCTAGGGAGAAAAAAAAAATAACCCTTGCATTAGACATGTTTGCATCACTCCATAAATAATGAGTATCAGCAGTCAGACAGAGCAGGGGCTTCCTTCAGAGGCGTGAAAGCCATAAGGGAGGAATTCTGGACTGTGATGCCCTAAGTTGCCCTGGTTCTCCCCCAAATGCAGGTCCTTGTTGCCAGCCCTGCCTGAGCCTGCAGCAGGAGCCTGGTTTGTGCTGAACCAGCCAGAGGAGAAGCCCCTTTGTTACCTGACAGGTTTTATGTTCTGGCTTTGGCTGTTTATTCTTTCTGCTCACTGTTATTCAACAGTGCTATTCTGTTTGGTCACTGCAGGGACTGCTAAGAGACATGGGGGAACAGAGAGCACTTGGTCAAGGGCAGAAATATTTGGATGCAGTCAACAATAAAAGGAATCCCTGAAAATTATAGGCGTTTTCCAGAGCAGCTATTTTCTCTGCCTGCAATGTTTCATTTGCTCCATTCTGAATTACCCTGAAGTGCAATTAAAATACTTTAGTGTTTGAAATCTGGAAATCCTCAGTCCCACAGTCTTAATATGATTCCTGGCTGTGAAAGAGGAGGGGAGGAGGGAAGGATTTATTCCTACCAGGCTGCAGGGGGATTTGCACTAACAGTTTACATTCACTTCATTGCAAATCCTTTCTGATCAGTCCTTCCCACCCAGTGCCTGTGGGCGAGAAGAGGGCAAAGGTGCTGGTTGCACGGGCATCTCCCCTGCTTCCAAATGAGCAGGGCAGCTGTGACACCCTCCCTCTGCAGCCCCAAGCCAACCAAGCACTCTGTGCCCTCATTTCAGCAAACCTGGAATAATTTTATATCAGCTCCTGTGGGAGGAGGTATAAAGCTAAGGCTGCAGTTCTGCCTCTGAAAGTTCACTTTTTTCCGTCTTCCAGAAGCAGGTAAGACCTGACATCTGAATGCAAAGTGAGGATGGAACCAAGGCTTGGGTTTTGGTGTGGTTCTACAAGTGACAACCAGAGGCAATATATCAGAGAGCACTCTACCCCTCCCTCAAAAAATACTGTAAAGCTACAATGCATAAAGTGGCTTTGACCATAAAGGAAGGAAGGAAAGCCAGTTTGTTTTTCCCTTTGCCCATCCTTGGACCTCTTGCACTTCTGCTGCTCCCTACAGCTGCCAGTGGAATGTGTGCATGTGGATGAACATTTTAGAGAGAGAAGCACTTGCTAAGCCGAGAGGACTCTGCACTGCTAAGCAAACATTTAGATGAATTACACCAGACTTTTCTTAAAGAGCATGAGCTTAATTTAAGACTCAGCATCCAGGCTGAGCCAATTCACATGTGCTGGGAGAAGTCTGCTTGGATGAGTGATGGGAGCCGCTGGTACCTGGAGTGCAGCCTGCTAAGTGAGAGAGGCTACAAGTCATCATCTGAGTACTTTGGAGCAATGTCCTTTATGATCCTCTGATTCATGTGCGAGGAGCATCACATAACTCAGGGACACTTACAAAGCCCTGTGGTGCCATCCTTCAAAGTTTTGCTACAGCAACTTCAGGACTGACTCCAGGCAACTCCAGGCAACCCTGTAACTCGGGGCCCAGCTGAATGGGGGCTTGGCTCAGCTCTTTGCACTTCTAATTAGTTAAAACACTTACTGCTACAAGACAAAGAGGAGCTGTGGAGGGGTTTTCCTGCCTAGGAAAACTCATGGTGACAGAAGTGTAATCAACTCTGAGCAGTAAAGAAGAGAAGGAAGAAGAAGCACATCCCTGTGTCAGATGGCTTTTCTTCTAAAGCTACTCACAATTTTCTACTGTTGCTGCCAGTTTTTCCTAGGGTAGGGGTCAGTGGAAGCCTTACCTACCTGCTGCTCTTGACTGTCAGATGCAGGTGAGGTAAAATGAGTGAGGGTGTCCAGTAATTAGAGGAGGATCAGATAAGACCCCATCATTACTGGCAAGTCAGCTGGAAATCCTAGACCTTTGGGCTATTTCACTGCAGACATGGGTGTACCAGTGACAGTGGCTGAGGGCCATAGCACTCAATACCAGCAGCTGCATGTACCCAGCTAGAGCTTAAACCAGCAGCAACCAGCACTCCTAATGTGCCAGTAGTCTTGTCAGATGTGTCTGATGGTGATCTAGAAAACCTGAAAGTTTTGACAAAAAAGGGGGCAAGAAATTATCTTGTGGTTCACAAACAGCTGAGCTGTAAGTGAGCTGCGGCACCTGGAGGGTTAAAAAGTGATGGGGACTTTATTGAACTACCAAACACCATTTTCTCAGCACACATTTGTTTCTGGGCATCTTATCAATTAGAAAATTTTGGAATTTCAATAATTTGTCCCTTTTCTATGCCCTAGTAGAAGTCACTCATGCTTAATGGTGTATCTTTTAGGGAAAGATTAGCCAGACCAACTATATTGGAGGGCGGTATATTTTGGTGCTGCTAGTACATCATCCCTTCAATCCACTGCTAAAACAGTCTTTACCCAGAGTATTTACTGAGATGTTAAGCATTTTCTTCAAAGAGCTATTTATTACGGACAGAGAGCCTCAAGACAGAAGCAAGCACCTAGATTTTCCAGGAGGAAAAATAAAAATATTTTTTGGTTAAAATTAGCTTTCAGGTTGCAGGACTGAAACCACCTGAGGTTAGAGCCTTGCTGCTCTTCAGTAGGCAAATGAGATGTTTCATGAGGAATTTCCTTTGCGTGACTGTGAAATGGAGTGTGTGTTCCAGCAGCACCTTCTGCAGCCTCAGGTGTCTCTCTCCATAGAAGGAACAAAGCAGGGAGCCAGGTGAGATTGCTGGGCAGACAATGGATTCCCTCTGCTCTGTAGGATACTTCACAGTGGAGTGGGTATTGCCATTTATTGCAAGTGCCCTGTCATTAACTGTTCATTATAATGTAATAAACAGAGGGATCTCCACAGGGCTCTTGTGCCCTCCCTCAGAAGCCCTGGCTTCCCTGAAGCATTGTTTGAGCACAGCATGACAGCACTTGTCAATGGAGCACTTGTGGTGACATGTTTGAGAGTCCTAATGCACTTTTTTATTCTCCTCCATCAGTCTCCTGGATGTTCTTTCAAATTCAGATGTGCATTTTCCCCCCATGTCCATCCTAGAGGACGAAGGTTGTGTTTGCCATGGTCTTTGCTCTGTTTTTGCCTTCAGTGTGAGCTGGTCTCTGACTGTGCACCAGTCCTTCATCAGAGTGTGTCCTAGCTCATTTTCCTCTCCGTTTTCTTGCCCAGAGGACATGTCCTGGCTCCAGACAGGTGATCAGAGATATGAACCAGCTTTCTCAATACGAGCAAATAAATAGATTGGTGGTACTCAGCCCTCGAGGCTGGGAGGAGATGAAGGTTTGTTGGAGCCTGAGTGGAGGGAAAAGTTGCAACCATTTAGAGTTCCCTGGGTTTAAGCAGTCCCTGAGCTGCAAGTGGACTGTAAGCTACTCTTCTGGACTGACTCCAAAAGGCTGATGTCCCCTGTGCTGAGACTCCAGGGCTGGATGCAGCATCCAGGTGGGGCTCCCCAGAGCAGAGCAGAGGGGCAGAATCCCCTCCCTCACCCTGCTGTTCAAAATTATTTGGATGAAGCCCAGGACACATTTGGCTTTCTGGGCTGTGAGTGCCCATGGCTGGGTCACCTCCAGCCTCTCATCCACCAGCACCTTCTCATCAGGGTGCTCTCATTCTGTTCATCCTCCAGCCTGGGCTGATACCAGGGGTTGCTCCGACCCAGGTACAGCACCTTGCACCTGGTCTTGTTGAACAGCATGGAGGTCCCGTGGTCCCACTTCTTCGTTTTGTCCAGCTCCCTTCCAGCTCCATCTGGTATCCATCTGGATGGTATCCCATCCTTCAGGTGTGTCAACTGTACCACTCAGCTTGGTGCCATCTGCAAACTTGCTGAGGGGGAACTCAATCCCTTCATCTTTGTCATTAATGAAGATTTTAAATTACTCTGGTCCCAGTACTGATCCATGAGTGATTCAATTTGTCACTGATGTCCATTGGGACTCTGAGCTCTTGATCACACCCCTCTGGATGAGACCATCTGACTATTTCTTTATCCTCCTATTCTCCTCCATCCATTGAATCCATCTCTCTCCCATTCAGAGAGAAGGATGTTGTGGGGGACTGTGTCACAGGCTTTACAGAAGTCAGGATAAATGACATCTGTATCTCTTCCCTTGTCCACTGATGTGGTTACACCATCACAGGAGTCCGAGAGGTTGTTCAGGCAGAACTTGCCCTTGATGGAGCCATGCTGGCTGACCTGAATCACCTCCCTGTCCTTCATGTGCCTTAGCAGAGCTTCTAGGAGGATCAGTTCTGTGGCTGTATTGCTATTAAGCTTTAGTTATAACAATGTTTATAGAATTTCTGGTTTAAGCCTTGGTTTTCTGTGATGCTCAATGGCTTCTCTGTGCTGAGGTCGACTGACATCCATCAGCAAAGTTACGGCACAGTTTAATACCTCAAAACCTCGTAGGACATGCTATTTCCTGGGCTGGGAGGGAATGAATGAGTGAATATCCAGGTGTCAGTGACACCAGGATGTGATGCCAAGTCCTGCCAACCCCCAGAGTGCCTTGATCCTTCTGGGATTTCAGTGATCCCTGAAGGACTTGTAATGCAATGGGGCCAATGAGGGAACCTCTAATGAGGGAACCTCTCTGTGGCACCAGCTTCATTCTCATGAGCACTGTCTCTGAAAGCACTGATTTATTTTCTGTGCTGCATATGATGCATGAAGCAGGGGGCTGAAAATCTATTTTAATGCCAGCAAGTGGTGTCAGGTGAATACGAGCTGACATAGGAAACCAGAAAATTAGAGCAGCTTCCCTTGACCCAATATTAGCAAAGGGTTTTCTGCAAGCTGTGATAGATGTAAATCCTCAACAATTGATTTTTTTTGGGTACCTGTCCACGAGTATTATGATAAAGTGTTGGTTTTGTGAGGTTGTTTTTTTTTTTTTAAAAAGAGTTGAGTTGCTGCAGCTCTGTGAAATAATGGTGATGTAGTTATCTATGAGATACCTAAGTACCATGACACACAGAGCATTAGAATTCATCATGCTTGTTATTGTCCTTTTACAAATGACTTTATGCCAACCAGTCAAAGCTTGGGACTACAAATGCAGCCGCACAGAGATAGCTTCACACCATCTTCTGTGCAAAGGATCTGATTTGATAATAAAAGAGGGATAAATACTGCCAGGGACCATGTAAATGAAGTTTTTCATGAAGCAGATAGGGGATGTGGGCTATAAACTGAATTCAGGAGAGGATTGCAAATACAAATGTGACAGGAGATTAGGAGAAAATACTAGTCTGTGAAAGGTAATAAATGTGTGTCCAGAACACACGGAGCTAGGGAAAGAAGAGAGATGGATTTTTGTTTGAGAAGACTCCCTGATGGCTTCATGACACCCCTTCTAAGCTTGACTGAGCTGTAGGACTCATGAATTCTGTACAAATAGGTTCACCTGCACCTGAAGTCCTCTATTTTCCTCTGACAGCAACACCTTTTCAAAAGACTCAAGTGGCTGACTGACAAATATTTTTTTCCATTATTTCAGCCCTGATCATCAGTTCTGTTCCCTGGGGTAAATGGCCCTGGATGTATCCTTTTTCTCCTTCCATCCGTCTGCTGTGTTTGCCCAAGAATTCCTTCAAGTTTCAGCTCCATTTTCCTCTCTCACACCTGGATGACTTAATCATTGAAACATCCAGCCATAAATACATGGTGCCCCTAGAATTGTCAGGGACTCCTTGCACAGCCAATAAAATCCCCAGAGTCAGCAGAGGGAGGGGGGAAAACCCCTTAAGGTACCCCAAGAACTCAAAATTTAGTGTTTGTGACAGCCAAGACCAAACTAGCTCATCCGAGAGGGAAATCTTATCAGCTGAGGCTTGGGGTGGAGGCAGGCTCCAAAGGACATTGGTGAAGGAGTCTGGACTGCACCTTTCTGCATAAATGAGGTGGTTAAGCTGCTCAGATTTTCTGCATTGAAGTACACAGGGTAAAAGACTTTGGTTCAGAGCATGGAGCTGTGTCAGGGGAGGCTTAGGTTGGGTATTAGGAGAATTTTTGTCCCCCAGAGCATGGTTGGGCATTGGAACAGGCTCCCCATGGAAATGGTCAAAACACTGGCCTGACAGAGCTTAAAAAGTGTTTGGACAATGCTCTCAGGCCCGTGGTGTGACTCTTGGGGATGGTGCTGTGCAGGGCCAAAAGATGGACTTGATGATCTTTGTGGATCACTTTCAAACTCATGATGTTCAAGGTCTTCTAACAAAATAATTGGAATTTGATGATCCCTGTAAAACTAACTATGGTGGAGCCATATGTTCGTACTTTCATCATGGGGAAGTTTATTTTTTGTATCCATGAGGGAATTAAAACAACTTAAAACTGTTCACTTTAAGTGGAGTGTGTATTATTGCTGGTGGATGGGAGACTGCTGAATAGTTGAGTTCTTATCCCAGTAGTATTGACCTGGGGAAGAAGAAATTTTATTGGAGAAAATATTCTTAGTCTCTCAGGAGTGAAGTGGGTAACACCTAAACCTATTAGTTGAACAACCTTTTTTTTTTTTTTTTTTTAAACTACAGATAAACTAGGATATATTATCTTACTTATGACTATCAGTTGTTCTCCTCTTCCCCAGTGCAAAGGACTTTTTCAGCCAGTCCCACTCTGTCAGACTCCTTTCTTATGAGATGCCCCTCCAGTGTTTCACTCAAGATGTTATTCTGCTTTTCAGTGCAAAATCTTTTTCTGCTTTCTCTACAGCAGTGAAAACCACTCTCCATGCTTGTTTCCTGATCTAGCCTTGCTGCCACTTTCTCATTTCATTGTGCACCCAGTGGGGAATATTTATCAAGGCCTGTGATCATTTGGATTGCAGGTGGTGAAATGCACTGTCTTTAAGTCTTATAAAATATGCCCATAAGCAGCAGATGAATTGAGATGTGGTTTCCTAAGGACCTGTCTAGAGATTGAACTCTGCTGTTTAGTACAGGCTGTATTGGCACTGCTGTTGTCCCCACAGTGAGGTAATCAATAATGCTTTTTTTCATTACTCAGTGACTTTTATCTGTTAATTATACAGGAACTTCAGATTTTCCGAATCTTTCCCTCTCTTACAACAGGACAGAAGCCTCAGGTGTGATTGTTGAAGTAACTGGTTGTGACAGAAACACACTATCAGAAAGCTTAGTGATAAACCTAGTTTCCTTAGCAAGTGAGTTTAGAAATTTGCAGTAAAGGTGTGCTTTCTGGCTTGGTCAAACAGGGTAGGTGGCAGGACACATAAGGTGCTAATTATTAATGTAATATTCGTGTATAATTAATATCGTTATACTGTTGTCTCAACCTGGCTTGAGAAACAAGCCTTCACCTTTTCCTGGTGGTAAAGCTACTGAAGAAAAGTGGAACAGATCTTGGTTTCCTCCATTCCACTTTGGCCTGCCAAGAAAAAAGAAAAAAGGACTGCAACACATTTTGCAGAATCCTTGTGAAATATCATTAGCAAAATATCTTAAATGGCTGTGCCCAGGGGGCTATCTGTCATGTTCCTAGGAAGTATTCCAACCCCAAAGAGATTTTGGTGAAAAGTTGGAACCACTTACATTGCAGATATTTCTGGGCAATGTCCTGTATTTCCACAGGGATCACTTTCACAGAGCAGAATTGCAAAGCAAACTCTTGAGTCCCTGGTGATGTACATAATCACATTGCTGGTACTGTGATCTGCCAGGAGCACCAGAGCCAGCCCCAGCCCACTTTATCTCTTGGTGGTATAGTTTGCAAAAAAAATGCTCTTTGGATCCTCTGTTCACAGTAAGCAGCATAGGCTTGGATGAGCTGAGTGTGCTTTTTAAAAATGTTCATAATGTGTTTAATGTTTTTAATGCAGTTTTATTTAATGTAATACTGGATATATCCACATTGAGAACAAAAACTAGTGCCTTCCAGGATTAAAAGAAAGGTACATGTAGTCTGATATCCCATTCCAGAGGGGGCCTACAGAGGATAATGTGAAAATTACGAATAAAGAGGGTAAATGTACAGGGGTGCAACAAAAATCACAGGTCAGATATTTCCTGGCTCAGGTGTGTTTTCTGTGTATCCATGCCTCAATGGATTTTGCTTTCAAGGAGACATCCAGTCTTTTTTGAGCCATGTAAAAATCAACATCTACAGCCTCCATAGGTATGTGGTGAAAACTATTTCCATGTGCTTGTTTTGAATCGCAAGCTTGGCTTTATGTCCCTTGCTCCTTATCCTGGGAGAACTAACCAACCTCTACTCCTTACAAAGGCATGTTTGTTCCCTTGTTGGTCTTCTAGGTTTTTCTGTTTTCCCACCAATCTTCTTGTATTCAGCACTGCTGATTTTAGACTTAACGGCATCAAGTCATTACAGGATAACTTGCCTTTTATCATGGATTCCCAAACAGCAGAGCAGGATCCTCCAAATTCCAAAATCTGTCCAGCAAGGATGCTTCTCTCATGTATCTTCTCAGCAGAAGGAGCTTTGCAAATGGGAGCTGCTCAGCACTTGGACTAAGACAACCCTGGTTAAAACATTGCTGTGGCACTTTGCAGAGGTGGTTCTAAATGCATCACTCTCTGCCTTGCGTGATGTTTGTGTGATTTCCAGGGATATGAGGGGAAGTTATTTATACTGAGACTCTTCAATCAGCAATAAAGAGCTATTATACAGCTGGAATACTTGGCTGGTGCTCCTGGTGCAGACGACAAGTTAGGAACATCTGTGTTGCAATATGAGGAATATAATCAGACTGGCTGGTGATGGTGGTTGAGGGGCAGTCATTTGCAGAAAGTAGGGCAGCCTCGTTTGCACGGGAGGCTGCTTCCTGCTTTGCATGCCTCAGGATGCCAAGGAAAAGTCTCTGCTCCTCAGAAGCACTGAACCACGGAGCAGCATCACTAGACCCTCCGAAAGGGCACCAGACTCATGATGCTTTGACTTTGATTTAGTGAATTCCTAATTGTGTAGAAGAGCAGATTTGTTTTTACACAGAAGCTGCTAAGCTGTGAAACTGTTTTCAATTGCTTGTCTGCTGCACAGAATAAAAAAAATAGGAAGGACCAGCGAGTGGGTGTAACAGCTGGGTACCTGGACTTTGGAAGTACTGGAAAAAACTGCCTGCTGCTTCCTTCTCTGCCTGTTGCTGCACAGATTGAATCTGAAGTCAGGATTTAAACAGTGAAATCCCTAGCTGGTGTCAAGTCTGACAGCCTGCTGCACACTGTCTTGCTCTGATACATCTGAGCTCCCCTCACTACCAGCTCCAGAGGCAGAGGAACAGCCCTTGGGATACCTCTTCTCTGTAATTCAGGGTGTGGCCTGAGAGTGGGAACACTGCTCACCCTCTGCATTTATCAGGCTGTGGGCAGCAGAGGCGTCTGTGGGCAGTGGAGCTCGGAAGCTCCCCGTGTGACTGCGGCACAGACTGGCGGGAGCTGAGGAATAGCTGGATGCTATTTCTGTCCTATCTCCTCAGAGTGAGGTGTGTATTTATCAGCTTCTCAGCTGTCAGAGCTCACATCCAGAGCTGGAGCAGGGACATAGGATGGACAGCAACTTTCCCTGCTAGCATCTTGTGGTCTCAGTCTGGACAGGGCTGGTTTTTGATCCCCGTGTTCAAACCCACTTGTGCATTCCCTTAAGGGCAGCCACTTGGGGAGGCAGATTTTGTGAACAAGTGCTTGGAACACCATCTGAGGTTGAGCATTTGTAGCTGCTCACGGTCTCTGGACTGTGAACATGTCACACAGATGTATAGAGTGGCTGTGGTACCCATCCCAAAAACCTCTGTTCCCTCAGCCTTAGAGAGGTGGGTGTCTTTCCATTTGTTTTGGTCAAGCTATTGTGTAAATGGAGCTACATCTCGTTGGTCATACAACTAAAAAGAAGATATTAGAAACTCCTCAGGGCAGAGGCTGTCTATGTTGCTGCCTATTATAGTTCAAACACATCCCTGAGAGGCAATGCCTCATAATTAATCGCTAAATAATTAATAATAAGAAGCAGCAGATACTACTCAGGAAGTAATTAACCTCCTAATGCTTACAGGGAAGTCCTGTGGAAGGGGAGAGTAATTAAAGCTTTTTTAAATGACACAGAAAAATCCCCACTGACCTCAGCCAGGACAGGTTTAGGGAGTAGGATTTCCTTAGATATCAAATAAAAATAAATTTGTTCCTGTAGGCAAAATTTCCTAATCTGGTATTTTTTGTTCATCCATCTGTGCAGCCTGGATGAATAGGGGTTTTTAAATTTCATTTAATTTATGACACTATGAAATAGTTAGGTATAAGGTACGCTGGAATTTTTCTTGGAAAGCAAGCGGGTGGGTGAACTCACACTGGAATAGGTGTTTTCACAATTAAATTCAGACAATATCATACAGTGGACAAAAGTAAGACCTGGATGGCAAATTTAGTTTGCAGTCAGTATCTTTAAGTACCATAATCCATCCACAAAGTCACAGAGAGCACATAGCATCTTTTTCCGTTCATAGCTGAAAGAGATTTTTGCAGGCATTGCCATGTTCCTTCAGATGAATTCACACGGTCCTGTAGAGATGTGAATTTCCTGGGACTTTGGAGCTGTCACGGCTGAGAGAGCTGAAAGCATCAGCTGAGTATATCAGAACACACAACTACTCGATATCACTTCATCAAGGTAAGCCTTATGGCTTTTGATTCACAACTGCATTGGTCTCTTGCAAATCAAAATGAAATAAAAGGCACAACCTTCTCAAAACCTTGCAAGTTATTTTTAAATCAGGATGAGTTAGAGCTCTGCATTTCATCGTTCCCAAAAGCACTCATAATGGGCCCCCTTCGAAGGTGAGCATCTCAAGAGTGCCTTGATGCACTGATAATGAACACCTCCTGGCTTTCAGGATTCACCAACGTCCTTTACAAGTCTTTCAATTTTTCTTCATCTTCTCATTATGCAGGCCATTCCTCTCTCCTGATACCAGGTAAAGGGGATTACATTATGCTGCTTTTGTCAAAAGCGTGACAGAGAGTATGGGAAAATGCCAGTCATTTTGGTTCTGTCTTTGGGGCTCTGGGGAAGTTCTGTCTCTCAAGAAACTTCTTGTTTTGTTAGCTCAGATGTATTTGGCAAACTTAGAGCTTAATACTCCCAGTGCAGTGGAAGATGAAATTACCTTTTATTGTCCTGTAGCCATTTTTTAAGGGATATTATGCCTCGCATGACTTTACCAGTTCAGATAATCCACTTTACCTGCATTTCTGTCCTGGTTCTTGGCCCCAGATAAGTGGAACTAGACATCCTTGAGAAGGTGGGTGGCCCAGGGCTATACTGCATCCCTGGGGCAATTCTGGGATAGCCCCTTTGGTCCCTATGCTCCCTGTTCCTTCACCAGTGCAGCTTTAGCAGCAGCTCCAGGCTTAGCCCTGATGGAATCCCTGGTCCCAGCCTAGTGCATTCACCCCCAATCTGCAAAAGGAAATCTCAGCCAGACATTGTTCCTTCACATCTGGGAGACCAAGAAGTCTCCCCAGCCCTGGCTTTCCTTCTACCACAATGCCTTCTCATTTGAAGACGGGGTGCATGAAACTTCAGGAGCTGATAAGGCATAGCAGAAACTCCTGAGAATTGGGGTCTCCTGTTTGCAGGCATCCCTAATCTGGCCAAGTGGCTCTGCTGTGGAAAGGACAGCTATATGCTGCTCCTTCCCCCTGGGCCCACTGCTGCTTCTCTGCCAGCTCCCTCACATTGATTGATCCATGATGCAACCACTGATGAGATGGAAAGATTGAAAACATACCCTCATGCCCTTGACAAATTTAAATTTCCAGTGGTGTTATCCCCATGCAATAGTCTCTGGATCCAGCGCAAGGGAGATGGAAGAAACCTAAGGGAGAGAGTGGGACTCTAAAACAGCCCACAAAGAGCTGCTGGTCCTGTTGAACACTAGATGGACATTTGCTCTCCTGTGATTTACACAGGTAGGAAAGTCCTCATCTGGAGCCAGTTTCCCCCAAGGTCATCTCAGATGGGAAGGAGCTTCCCAGCTGAGTCTTGTAAGCTGAGTGTCCTGGGTTGGCCATATGATTTTTTGTATCCCCAATCGTCCCTCCTGCTTATGCTGGATATTAAGCTGTACAGCTTTAAGTTAGGCCCAGAGAGACAGAGAGAGTGAAAGCGGAGAAAAAAACATGCGCTGTTTGTCTGCAGGAGCTACGCCTTTCCTCCCACGGAAGGCCTTGAGAGGCAGTGTTCCAGCAGGACAGAGATATCTTGCTCTCACTCTCTGGGTGTGCTCAGAAAGCTCACAGCGGAGGGTTTCCTCAGATCTTTCTCGGATTTTTGCAGGGAGAGACTTTGTTTCTTTTGCTGTTTATTTTTTCCTTTTTCTTCCTCCTGGGACTGGTTGGCATCGCGTGGACCCAGGACACCAGGGAACCCCCGGGGGGCCCCCCCAACTTCTACAGCCGGGCCTGGCAATCACCCCCCCCCACTGGAGAACTGAGTCGGAGCCAGACGGACTCTGAATCTACCATCTCTTCAGAGAAAGGAGAGGTTTCATTGTTTTCATATTATCCAAATTGTCTATGCTTGTGAATATTCTATTTGTTAAATAAATAGTTTTTTCCACTTTTCTCTAAGGAAATTTTTCCCGAACTTGTTTGGGGGAGGGGTGGTTGGAATCGGCTTTTCCTAGAGGAGACCCCCCCCAGAGGTTTCCTCCTAAAATTTGCCCTAAACCAGGACACTGAGCTAGGAGCTGCTCTTCCCTGTTGTGGCTGGGAGGAGGGATAGACCAATGCAGCCCCTCTGCAGCACAGGGGTGAGCACTGACAGCTGTAGGGTGTCCCACAGAAATGCTGTTCTCTGCCCAGACATCACTCATTTCCATCCCAAGGCCCACAGGCTAATTGGTAACATGCAGCTACTGACAGTATGGTTGAGCTCAGTCAGCGTGACAAGTATGGAGCTATTGTGTACTAAATATTAATACTACATGTGGATTTGACCCATCTGGGTGGTTTAGGAGTCATTAAATTCCAAAAGAAGTCACTGGAATGTCACCTGTCACCCGATGGCATCCAAAGAGCTTGAACAAGAGGCATAAGGAAGTAAGATAAGTGAAAAAAGTCTCCAGTGGAAGAGATGAGAGCTCAGGTGACAAAGACAGTGATAGTTTTCCCTGAGGGAAAAGCAGTTCAGGACATTTCCTTGCTGCTAGCACCTGTCCTGCGGTTCCCAGTGCCCCTGCGCCAGGCTGGAAACCCAGCCACTGAAATGACCTGCATGACAGGAAAACACACAAACCTACAAAGCTCCAATGCCACAGGCACCGTTGCACGGCAGCAGGGAGTCCTTGAAGTCCTAAAAAATATCTGTGTGGGCCACTAATACCTCATGTCACCACATCCCTGAGCTCAGAGTGTGGGGTTAGGTCTCTTGATTGGAGCATGATGCTGGTAGCACCAAGGTTGTGGGTTTGACCCCTGTATGAGCCACGCACTAAACAGTTGGACTTGATGATCCTTGTGGGTTCCTTCCAGCTCTACTCTGTGAATTATCTGGTACCAGACCCCTCAGGGCCTTCCTGCTGAGTTTGGTGAACCCAAAGCTACTCTTGTGTGAGAAGCATTTGCAGGATCTAGCACCCAGTTTGAATTCAGGTGCTAGATAGAGGGAACAACACTATAAAATTTTGGCCTATAACTCTATGAAATCTCTTCAAAATTATATTTTACCTGCAGGGCACTGGTGCTTCAGTCCCTTGATGCTGAGGCCTGTCTGTTTTGGGATGTCAGGGACCTGTGCTCCCCCAGGCACACACCTGGTGACAGCAGCAGCCACTGTAAGTGATAGGAGAAATACTTGGTTTGAGCCTCCAGTTCCCACCCCTAATATACATTTTAATGTTTTGTTCTGACTTAAGACATTATTGCATAAATGCTCTACCACTGCCCTAAGGGGATGTTTTAGAGTGTTTTGATTCCTTTATGTGGTTTTCTTTTTATTCTGTATGTCAAACAGCAGCTGAGAGCCTAATGCAGACACTGGGAAGATGGAATGGTCCCAACATCACCACGACACAACTCTCCCTGCAGCAGCAGGTGGCTGAGAAGGTGAATTTTTTGTGTAGAGAAGCAGGAGTATTCTATATTTTCAGTAAGAAATCTCAAGCAAGACTGCAGTGACATGGGCTTGGTGCATACAGAAAAAACTTCCGAAGTAACTTAATGAAAATAGGCATCAGCCCCATGCTTTACTCAGGGAGTAATTTTCCAGTCCCACTCAGAGTAAACCTTTCCCTTTTCTCAACCCCCCAACAATTTATGCTAACCCTATTCTGGGCCTCCAAGTAAACAACTCAGCCTTTCAACAATAGGTGTCTATGCATGATTATTTTACCACCCTCAGGCTGCTGTGGCAGTCCCTGTCCATCCCAGCTCTGAGCTTTTTCCTTCTCTCCCTCAACCCTAACCATTGACTTCTCAATCCTGGCCCATGACTTAAGACAGCATTCCCACTGCCCAGACACTGAGTATTCCTCATAAATGGGTTCTGCTGTCACTTTCATTTTCCTTGGGCAGTTTCTGTCAGCCCCACTGACACATATCCAGTGGGCTGGAGGCTTCAGCTTTTCCATCAGCCCTCACCCTTTTTTGAACCCTAAAAGCATCCAGGCCTCCCACAGAGGCATTCCCCAGCAGAGGGTGCTTTTTCCAGGTTCCATTCTCTTTTAGTGTGCTCCTCCCAGCCTCTGTCTAACCATGGCTCTGGGCTTTGACTTCTCCTGTCCTTTAGGGAGCATCCCTGCTCTTACTGGGCACAGCATTCCAGGTGTGGCCTTCCCAGTGCTAAGCAAAGAAGGGTCGTGTCCCTTTGACCCGATGGGAACACTTCTAATGCAGCCTGGCCTACTGTAAGCTGAAGCTCCTGCCTTTCCTTTGGAGATCTTTTCCAGCCCTCTTCCAGCTGCAGCTCTGAGGGGATGGGATTGATTTAGCCTTACTCAGAAAAGGCAGAAGGAGAAGTTCATTGTTGTTTGCAGCTACCTGATGAGAGAGTGTAGAGAAGATGGAGCCAGGCTCTTCCCAGAGGCACAAAGTGCCAGGACAAGAGGCTTCAAGATGCTGTCTGGGACTTGGAAAACTCCGGGCAGATCTTAAGGGAATGAACTTCACAATAAGGCTGGTCAAACACTGGAGCAGGTGCCCAGGGACCCTGTAGGCTCTCCATGTTCAAGGATGTTAAAAATTCATCTTGCTGAAGCTCTGAGTAGCCTGGCCTGACTTTAAAGCTGTCTGAGCTGTGAGCAGGGAGGTTGGGCCAGAGGACAACCAGAGATCCCTTTCTACCCAAGTTTCCATACAGTTCTGCTACTATGGACGTCAGCCTTTTTAAATTTGGAGCCTAATCTAATTACCTTAATGAGAGGAAGGTGTTATGTCCTTAGCAGCAGATTTAGCCTTTGCAAAGCCTACTCTGCTTTGAGCAATACTTTCACAGGATCAGTAACTAAACAACTACTGGCCCACTAACACACAGCTTCCTAGCACTTATTGACTGTAGGGAATAATTGTAGCCAACCCAAAATTTTCTTCACATAGATTTTCAGTATTAGGGCAGATGTCCAAATGTATGCCTTGCCTAACCTGTGGAGTTTAAAGAAATGTGGGAATTCAGGCCCTTTAGAAAAACTCTGGAATGGTAATGGCAAGGGAAAGAATGTACATGCCTGAGGGTGAAAGTTGGGAAAGTCCCAAATAACTCAGTTTCTGCTGTCTTTTTCCCTGAGTGATGCAAGACCCCTTCCTGTCTTCACCTCCTCTTCTCTCACCCTCACTTCCCTTAGTGCTTTAATACGCAGATTAAAATCTCCTCAACATTTGCCCATTTTGACTGGAAGCAGAGGATAGATGCTTCCTCATGACTTTTTTTGCTACCTGCAAGTGACCTGACATCCTCCCTGGCATTTTACTCCTTTTATGCAAGTGACTCCAGAGTCCGTTAGCACTGGGGATTTTTCCTCATTTCCTCCTTTTCTTTCTCTTCCTCTTCCCTACCTAAACACCCGTTGGAAAGAAAAGGAAGCATTATGAAAAGCCATTCTTGCTGTGGGAGCAGGGAGGGGTAACTGCCCCTGACTCAGGGCAGATTAGGGCAGACTTGTTCTGGGTTCAGCACATCGTGGTGTGTTCCAACAGCTTACTCAGATATTTCCCCAGAGGGGAAAGCTTTTGCTTTCCCTCTGAATTCATCCATCACCAGGCAGAACACGCTCATCAAAAATGTGGAATCTGGCATGGCTGCAGGATCATTATAAGGGTTTAAAAGAGAACATTTCACCACCCTGTACATCTTGTCAGACAACACCTGACAGGTCAGCTGGGGAAGTGACTGCACTTCCCAGCTGAAGCACTGGCTTGAGAAGTGTCATCTACAGGCACAGGTCTGCTCAATCCAATCCCCCTAAGCTGGGAAACACAGAAACTCAGAGCTAGCATAACATTTACAGCACCTGCCCAACTTTCAGTGTTCTGTGTCTCTCTCATAACAGAGTGGTGACCCGTTTTCATTTGACTTTGTCAAGTCCTTATCTCAACCCGCTTTTCCTTCTGGCACTAAAGGCAATGAGAGCCATGGGTGAACCATATATCATTAAAATAGCTATTTATTATGAATAAAAATTAAAATATGTGTCCAGAACTGATCAAGATACTGAAATCAAAATGTTTAGTTAAGGCAAGGAAAATTCCTGACTACTCCCATTTCATTTTTGCCAAAAAAATACCCCCAAAAAAACTCAAAACCAAATGGTAGAAAATCAGGAATTACTCCTTTTCAGCAATAAAGCCCTAGAGTGTTAATATTATCAAGCAAACTGGAAGTAAAACCAAACTCCACATTACTTATAATGTACTGTATCTATCAAGATACAGCTGAGACTAATTCAGGAGTTCTTGGTCTCAGTGTAGCCTGCACTTTGTTCTGCTGTCAGTGCTTACTCAGAGTACCAGGCTGAAGCTACAAAATCAGATTGCAGGCTATTTGAGTCAAGTGTCTGTTGAAGCTAATTCATCACAGTAAAAAAATGGTTATGAGATATTAGCAGCTACTGAGGCTTCACTCACTTTTCCTTTCTTTCTTTTTATTGCCTGCATAAAGAAGACCAATTGCTGTTTGTCAATAGGCAAAAAAAAAAAAAAAAGAATAAAATCTTGTTTTCTATGACATTATTCAAATTATCTCCCTACCCCAGCATATAAATGCCTTGCCGTTGAGAGAGAGTGATAAAGAAGAAGAAAAAGAAGAAAAAAAAAGAACAAACAAAATTAAGAAGGAAAGCAACTTACAGAAAAGGTTTTACAGGGAAAGTGAAACCACTAACAGAAAAGAGGGGTATGAAGGATGATGAGAAAGGCTGTTCCTGAGTCAGTGGCCCAGGCCCAGGCCCAACACCCGTGCTCTGACCTGGACACCTGCCCACACCAAAGGCTGCACCATGGCTACCTTTACCTGTGTGTGGTGCCACTCTCCTTTGCCTAGAGAACAGCAGAGGGCTGTCATACTGACTGTGCTGTTTTAATCATGAATTTCATTCCCAGCAGCATGAAGAGAACTCATACACAGGAATGGAGTTGAGCCAAAGTAGACATCAGAACTGTTCTCTCAAGTTTTTAGAGTAGAGGCTGCAAGCAGGTAATAGGGAAACATCCTTTTTACTCCCCATGTCCTTAAATGTAAGAAGACATGGTCTTGTTAAGGATTTTGTTATAGGGTACATGGTATAGAAGGGGAGAGAGGAGGACACAGGAATTTTGGAAGAAGCAAAGGAGGAATATGTGAAGATTTTAGGAGCTTTTTGTCCAAAACAGGTTTAGAGTTGCTATTTCATCACTTTGAAAATTAGCAGTATTAGGCTTGATGCATCTTCTGGAAGCAATTGTCATGGGGGTATCCCCCAGAATGCAGATAACAAGCACAATAGCACTGCAGCACTCCATTTATATCCAAGGGCCTAACATGGCATGGTGCCACAGAAACTAATTATACCTGGTACTCATTAAATGATGAGAAGTTGTAGAAGTATAATTATCAGTTTTCCAGCATGACTGCTGTATGCAGTAAGTATGGCAGAGTTGACTTCTTAGTGGAGGCAAATAAGTAAAATATCTTTTTATTTCACCAGTGCACTTTTTAAACTCCTACTTGTGTTTGAAATCCTGATGTTCCCAGCAGAAGTGATGGCCTGGAAAATTTTTCTTCTGCCTCATTTTTCCCCCTAATCATCTGTAGACAATTAATTGCCACCTATTAGCATCCCAGCCCTTGTTAAAATAGGCCCTTTTATTTTTTTTCCCTGAGTTATAAAAAAAATTATTTCAGCACAGTGTGTTGGACTTGTCATAAACATTTAAGATGTGCAAAGTGTCATATTTTCTAGGCAGTATAATAGCATTCCATTTATTGTTTCCCAAGGACTAAACTTGGAAGTGAATGGCTTTATGAAGAAGCTAGTCTTATAGTGAAGTTGATTGATTCCATCATCTTCCACCATCAGGCTCCTCAGCAAAATTATTTCCCTTTAATTAAGCTATATGATATAAATTTCGTGGCAATTGATTTAATAAAAATATATGATGCAAAATAACATGGAGAAAACCACCTTAAAGAAAATCAGAAGGATTCCCTGAGAAGAGCAGGTAATGGGAAAAACTACTGGAAATGAGGTTAGAAAAACAATAAAAGGGAAGCTTTTATAGATTTTTAAAAATAATTTCTCTTTTTGTAACTGTTAGATGGGTGTATCCCTTGCTATCTTCCTATTTTTCTACTGTAAAAGATGTTTGAGAAACTGTCCTTTTTTTTTCCTCTCTTCTATCCAATTATCAATCTTTTCTTAAGTTAAAAATACAATCTCTTCTGATGTTAATGTGCTGTGCAGTAAATGCATGTACTTTTCTGACTTACTTTTTGATCTATGTATGTTTTTGAGTTTCAAGTGAGGGATGTTTTCAATTTCTTGTCCAAACAATCATGCTAATACTCTTGTGCCCTGTTGCACAAGTGTTGCTGTGTATGTGTATTTTCTAGAAAACCTGTGGGACAATGTAAAGGCAAAATATCCTCTGCCTGCACTCCTGTCTCCAAGTACTATTTGTTTGAAACTTGGAGATGGTAGGGACATCCAGTTGTGCAGATTCATAAAACAGCATGTGGTAATTTTGGAGACATCCTTAGGAAAATGTATCTCTCTGTAGCACATCTTTTCTCTCTGTCCCAGCCTCCTCAGGAGCCAGGTAAAAGCAGCTTCCTATCTGTCACTTGCCATCATCCATCCCTTTATGGTGCAGATGATCCCTAGAAGTTATTGTTGCAGAAAGCAGGATTTTTCCATGCTGATCTCTGCCCAGGGATGTTCACAGGAGGAAAAGCTGTTAAGCAGTCCATATGGACAAGCTGGACAGAGGAAACGGAGTCACAGCAAACTGATGAACTCCTGAAAAGTGTTGAAAGGTTGAAAGAAGATGAGCAAGACTGCAAGGACAGGAGAAGGTACCCAGAGAGTGCTGTGAAAAGGCTGAGTGGAGCAAAACTTGGGCAAACTTTGGCAATCCAGATCCAGAAAAATGTGTGATTTTCACATGGGTGCTTGACTCTTCTTGAGAGCACTGCTAGCTGGATAAGAGCCCTTACGGTTTCAAGGACTCAACACGTGTCTGAGGGAGCATCAGGCAGGCTGATTTCAGTGTTATTAGTTGCAGCTGTCTGCAAAATTAGCCCAACTGCCTCATAAGAACAATTGTTTTGGAGAAAGATAGGATATTTTCCCTAGTTTTCTTTAAGGCAAAAATCTTTGGCTGTCATTCTGTGGATATGGCTTGTTTTGACCTCAGCCAGCATCAGAAAAAAATAAGGTCAAATACAAAATGCTTTCTTTTGGTTTTAGGAGTAAATTAAGTTTTTTTAGGAATCCTTTAGAAACAGAAATACATCTCAACTCAGGCTAGGGCCAGAGCTTCAGATTCAGATCTTATTTTAGTTTAATTTTCTTTACTGAACCAAACCATCAGTCTTTCCTGGCAGGCAGTCTACCCCAAGTAGAATATTATCCGTAGTGAGCTCCAGATAGCCAGCATACTAATGCATGCCTTTAAAGAAAGAAGAAATACCCAGAGTCCTGATGCATTCAATCAAAACAGCAAACAGTGATTTCCAACCAGCCTTTCCCACAACAGACTAAAGCAAGGGGAGAAGCAATCATTGCTTTCTGAAATCAGCCATGTCAGCCCTTGACACAAAGGAGGTTGGTGAAGAAAGGTTAGCTCTGGTGTCATCGTGCCATTAGGTCTGAACGCCTCTGAGAGATCTCTAGTACAACCTGCCATTCACAGACCCCCAAGGATTTCTTTTTTAAATGAAAGGTTGCAAAAACCTCATTCCCTATTCCAGCACTGCACACACAACATTCCCCTTCCCCCCATCCATCGCAGGAAGCTAATGGGAATCAAATCCTTAATGGAGGGCAATGGAAATTCTGCACAGGTGTGGAGGCATAAAACATTTGCCAGTCAACCAGTTTTGACTCGTGCTCTATGAAATATTAATACATGACCTTCATAATTTTCCCTTTCCATTAAAAACCTCAGGACACTGGAACTAAGGTGTTTAAAAACACTTCTGCTTCCCAGTAACCAGTGTTCAAAAGAGAAATAAAAATATATCTCTGCTCCTTGAATTTGTGATCAGAAAGCTTACTCCAGACTGACTCCAGTCTTAGATACCACTGCTCTTTTTAAAGGATTTCAAATGAAACTGAAAGTGAGAGATATATAACTCTGCATATCCAACCATCATTTGCTACGAAGATGAAGAGATAAAAGGTTCTTGCTTCAGCCACACCATTTCTGGATTGTTACACAAAGCCCTCCTGCCCAACAGTATTCAAGAAAGCTGTGTATGGTCTAAGAGACTGGAGTTGTCCATAACACAAAGGTTGGTTGAATGAAAAGTTTAGCAAATGTTCTGTCTTTTCCTGGACGCCGATTTATGTTGCAGGATGGAAAGACATCTGGTTTAATCAGGAATGTTGATTTATGTTGTAGGGTGGAAAGATAGCTCTTTTAATCAGGAATGTAAGATTTTACTCTTTCAACTGATGCTTATGGTCAAGAATATTTGCCTGCACAAAGCAGCCTTAGTGTTCTAAGACAACTTCTCCTGTGTAACCAACAGATGACTGAACTGGCTTACAACCAGAATAAGTCTTACCTCATGCATTATTTTCCCATGTGGATGAAGACAGCGATCTAGAAGCCATAGGAAACATGGTTTGGGGGCTAGGAGCACAAAACAGAAATGCCAGAAGTGCAACACCAGTTGAGCCACAAGCTTCCTTCATGAGCTTTGGTAAGTAACCTTATTTCTTTGACTAAACAGACCCAAAACTTCTCTGTATCTGCTGGACTTGGAATTGTTTATTACATCTTGATTTTGTGTCTGTGATATGTGATGAAATCCCAAAGCAGCTACAGTTAGTGGGAGATTCTGACCCATGGCTGGAATTTTACCCCAAGCCATCTTTACTTTCCCCGTATTGTGTGATTGTTTCTAATGAGTTAAAAGACACTGCTCACCCAAGGAAAAGCATACAAATGCCTAATATTAGTAGTAGTAGTCATGCAGTTAGAGATTAATTGCTCTGAACAGTTGATATTTATTTCATATGTGTTAAACCTGCAGAAGACTTGGGGCAGAAAATTACTGCCAAAATGGAGATTTTATATTTTTTTCAGTGCACAGAAATTTTTCAAGTTGTTTTAATTTGAAATAGATTACAAATATAAGGTCACAATTTTAATCATTTCATCTCCCTTCTTTTTGTTTGGGATAGTAATATTATTACTCTCTTTTCTGAACTGTTATCCTGCTGTTACATAGACTGCCCAGGTTTTGTGTCACTGTGTAGCAAAACCAACCACAGACCAGAAAATAAAATCCAAAGTGTGTGAAGGAAGGAAGTGTTATGGGAAGAAAGAGATCTATAACACCTGACTGAGCATCAAATGTCATCTCAGCGGTTGATGCAGGAGTTCTCTGGCGGTTCTTTTCCCCAAGCAGTTCAAGTTTCCTTCTCACTCTTGTTTCTGCGGGACACACAGGACAGATGTGACACTGCTTGGTCCAACATGGACTGTCCCTGCAGTGCTCAGGGCTTCACCTCAGTCATGAAGTGGCCAGGACAGTTCTAGGCCAAAGTCTTCTCATTAAGCAACCCCAGATAAAGATCACTATTACGTGTACAGGGAGTTTGATCCAAAGTGCTTTAAGTGCCGTGTGATGGGCATGTGACTGGTCCCCCAGGACAAGGCAGGTGGCTTCAGGGCTTGCTAAGGACACTGCGTGGCTTGTCCTGTGAGAGAAGAGCTGAATAGGATGACATCTGCGGCCACAAAGTCTGTCTGTGCTGTTCTACCATCACTTGTGCTCAGATTTCCTCTGGGAGGGAGATGATTGATTTACTCCAGAAGGAATGAAGCACCACACAGGCGCTGCTGAAAGCAAGGGAAACAAGCTGAGGAGAGAGTAGAGGTAATCCCAGCTCAAATCTTTACTTTAATTGTATCCTGGGCAGAAATCCCCACAATAAAGAGTATTGGTCTCCACACTCACTCTGACTCTGGACACACAGATAGCTCTTAAAAATATAAATTGTCTCCCCTGATTCCTACCCCAAGGGATGGGTCCTTGCAGAAGGAGAGAGCCAAGCCTAAGGGCCCCATCCAGTCGTGTTTTATTTCCCTCATCTCACCACAGGTGGGAACAGGCTTGTCTATTGGTGCCTTAGGCCTTACACTTTTTCCTACCCTGAAAGGGTATGGATCATCACAGCAATCTGCTGCATTCTGCTTCTGGACAGTGGAGGATGGGGTATTATGGGGCATTGGGGCTGACATTTCCAGACCCTATTCCTACAGCTAAGTCTGATATCAGGGCACTAATCCTTGCAGTAGAAGAGCACGTAAAGGAGGAAGGGCCCTTACCAACCTTTGCCTTCTCTGTAGCTGCAAATATAATTGTTGTAGCATTCAGCAGAATGCTGGGTTCATGAAGGTTTCCCAGTCCTTCAAACCCTGATCACAGTTGTAAGTCAGGGAACCAATCCCTGTTGGAAAAGAGCTCGAAGAGAATTTACTCTTCTCAATACAAATCCTCTCACTATGTCTTTAGGACTCTCATATTGTTAGAAGGGGTTATGCTTCTGGTATTTTATATTCTCCAAACTGTAACTATAATCCCAACACAAGCCCTAGTGTTATTCGTGTAGAGGAGCTAGCCTCCCTTCCTAAAGGAGCACATAATTTTACCTCTGCTAACACCAGCTGTCCTCACATTGCTGAAAGGCCTAGAATGATGACTGCTTCATTAAAGTGAACTACAGAAGCTGGGCTCACCCCCATCCTCTATGCCTGCCAATAGCCAAGGTATCATTCCCTATGGGCAAAGAGAACCTAGAGACTTGATCACTGCACCACCAGTTCTTTTCCTAGGATTTTGTGCCCCTAGAATAGAACTGGCCATTAGAAAGTGTCACTGGCCTCACCCTAATCCAACCACAACTGGTAAGAGTACTAGAATAAAAATGAAAATAAGGAATTGGTCCCTGATACCATCTCTCTGCCTGCCTTTAGGGGCTCTGAAGGAAGCATCCTGAAGGAAGTTGAGCATTAGAATATATCTTTACCATAACCCAAATCCCACCATTGTCCCTCCTTGTTGTCCCTCCAGAGCTAATGACCACAGTGAATGTGTCACCTACAAACAAACATTCTCCTTCCTAAAGCTGTGGGTTCTGAGGTTCTCCACAGTAAATTGTCCTCTTAAAGCTAGGTGTGCTATCTTTGTGGATGGCACCAGGGAGAGAACCTGGAGCAAGCAGGTAATTCCTGATCACTCAAACCTATCAAGGTCTACATTGACTCCAGCCTCCCTTCATAGCAGCTGCAACATTAAAAAAAAGAAAGATGCTCTCACATGTGTAACTCACATTCATGTACACAGTATTTTGTCTATTCAAAATGCATATATCAATGACACAGCTTGTCTTCAAACCTTCAGAGAAGTGGTTTGGGGTTTTGTTTGGGTTTTTTTGTAAAAGAAAAAGAAAAGTTTAGAGAGCAAAATCTGCTGAATTAGAGTTGAAGGAGTCTCTTCTGGAAGCAGCAAGGCTTCTTTCTTCCCAAGTGCCTTCTCTTTGCAGACCACGGAGCTGCTGTTCCCTTGAGGTACCTGAGTTTCCCCTTGGATGTTCACTCCCAAAGGGAGCTAACTTGAATACAGGATGTATAATCACTGGAACTGGGTAAAAGGATTTGCTGGTGCAGACACATTAGGCAGCCACTGCCTTAATTACCCACTGGGTGTCTCAGGTTAGGTGATGTGACAATTTCCCAGTGATAACAATTATCCTTCTGGACTGTGATTCACTTTTTGGTGGGTTTATCAAGGCCTCTTGGATAAAATATGCATGAGCACATCTTGCCCATCCTCCACACCCAGGCTTCTACCACAGGTTAGCAGGCATCCTGGCAGAGCTGGCAGCACTGGAAATGTTTTCCAACCTTGTTGCAGCAACGTAATGGTGGAGTGCTCACTTGCAAGAGTCCATTAGGCTTATTTCTTGATCTGATTTCGTCCATATTTTACTGGAAAATGGTACAAAACAAACACAAGGCTAAAGCACCAGCTTTTAGAAAATTGAGAGATGTAGACAGACAAGATTATGAATGCTGTATTTTTCTTTTTTTTTATTATTTTTTGCTTTGTCTACTTCCTGAAGCTGCCTTCAGCAATGTCTGTAAGAAAACAGTTATTAGTAGCATTACAGTAGCATTCAGCTAATGATTTTTAGGAAATAGTTACAAAGATATCTATTTGTCTGTGTGTGTGTACGGGAAAGAGAAATATGCCATTTATATAAAACATTCTGTCCTTACCTGTAGCCAGTTAGTGTCAGAAGACTGTTTGTAAACTCAGATGTACTCAGTGCTAACATTGATTCCTTGGCTGAATTATTTTGCAATAAGATAAACCCACTAATTGTGTATCTAAATAAAACTGAATTTTAACAAATTGAATTACTTTTATTTTACCTTGGTTGATAATTTATTGACGCAAACAGAGCTCCTTAATTAAATTTGGCATAGCCGGATCTTCTGAGGACACATTAAACCCTTTTGCCATGTGATTTTAGTGTTTTGTTGGGTTTTTTTTAAAAGATATTTTAGACTGTCCTGATATTCTTAGATTAAATTGTGTTTATTACAGCCATAGAGACAGTCAATTATTTTGACTATGCAGTCCTTAAGGATCCTGCACAGATTTAGCATAGATCTTCCATGAAGAAGGCCTATTAATTTATAATTTCTCATTAAATACATCAGAGATTGAAATCCTGTTGCTATTCTGGAAATAGATATCCTAATTCAGGAGGACGAAGCCTACAATTTGTAAAAATGGAAGGAAAGCAAGGAGGACAGACTTAACATTTATCACCATCTCTCAAGAGTTCAGATCTCAGTAAGTCTTGGGAAGTTTAGCAGGAAAAAAAACAAAACAGTGCAGCATCCCACTGAGCATTCCCAGTGCTCTTAGGAAAGCTGAAGACTTGGGGTGTCACCTACACCTCTACAGAGAGCACCTTTCCCAGAGGAGTAGCCAAGGAGGTCCTGTCTTCTGCAGCAGGCAGAGCAAAGTGATAATGCTGTTGTTCCTGTGATGTGCTTCCTGGTGGAGTTTCAGTGGAAGCTTGAGCCAGAAAGTAAAGAAAGATCCATAAGTTTACACATCCAAGAATGAGTCTGACACAACTGATGGTCTGCTCTGCAGGGCAAAACTCAAGAAGTCCCCACCAGCACCTCAGATCCCCACTGAGTGCTGCCAACCCACTGCAACACTCAAAGTTCTGTCACTGTCACCAAACAAGCAGATAAAAAGACAAAAGCCCTTCTACTGAAAGATTAGCAGATGTCTTCTTGCTAACTAGCAGGCCTGCAAGATCAGGGATGGGGAAGAAAAAGCTTTTAAACTGGCTCCTTCCTTCCATATTTGGGAGGAGAGGGTTTAAATTCTGATTTTGTTATCGTGCTTCACTCAAAATAATGACACATTTTTTAGTTGATTCCTACATCTACATTATGTTTAGGTCTTATGTTCTTGCTTTATACAAGTGCACACATTGGTACTACACCAAGATATTTGCATTCAGAATAAGCACACAGAGAAAAATTGCAGCTAAAAGCAGCCAAGAAAAAAAGATACATGTAATATCAGATTAGACATATCACACTTTAGTTAAGGGTTCCCCCTTTCTAATTTTGCAAAATATTGCTAAATAATTTCCAAAAAATAAGATACCTGATTTTGTCTATTTGGGGGGGGGAGGAGGAGGGAGGGAAGAGGAAACAACAGCAAAACTGCAAACAAACAAATAATAAACAAAAATTCCCCCCAAAACCAAAGAGTGACTTTGTTGCAGCTTGGCTCAGGGAGTGGCCTCTTTGGTTTGAACGGATACTGCCCAAGCAGGCTAGAAGGTTTGAAAACCTTCTCTGGGTTAAATTGGGCAGTAGGATTTGAGACTACACTGAAATGTATAGATTTGTTCACAAGTAAATACCTTGGGGTCATTGGGGGTCACTGGTTACTGTCATCTTTTGCTGGATTCAATCTCTCTTGCTTTCACCCAGCTTATAACTTCATTTTGAAGCACTTCTTGTGCTGTTCACTGGCCTTTCTTTAGTAATACAGCAGGCAGAAACCATCAAGCAGCTCAAAACAACCTCCTTAGGTTTTCAGAATGCAGCTATTAGAGAAGGAAAAAGCACGACTTCCCTCCTTTACCCATCTGGTGCCTGCTCTGCAGGGGTGACAACTGTCAGTGCACAGGATGACAGGGTACTAAGAGGGTGGCCTTCTTTCTGAGAGAGGAATTCATATCTGAATGACTTCAAGAATTTTTATTCCCTTGGTTTCTACTGTATTTTGAGAAGGGCTATGTCCCTGCATTTGGCAGGAGAGATGAGGGAGGAGGCAGGGTGAGGAATGAAGCCATAAACAAGCCAGCCCAAGACAACCCCTTGTTGCGAGCCTTCCTACTTTGACACATGCTCATATATTTTAGAGTACAGCACTCTGAAGTTGATTGTTTTGGCTGCTCTTGCTCCTGGTTCTTGGCTCCTGTCCTGGCTTCTGGAACACTGGGAAGAGTCCACCTCCTGCCAAGCTCACAGGCACAGAGCAGGGGAGCTCACCAGCATTGTCTGCCCTCTGCAAATCTTGTCCTCTGCCAAGTACACAGGGGAAGTTGGGTCCCTGGTGAGGTGGGAGGGCTGCCAACTCCCAGGGGGTTGGGGGTCAAGGGAGGAGATGGCGCAAAATGGATTTGGAAAACGGATTTGGAAAATAAGGCTGATGCCAAATCCTTTTTTTTTTTTTTAAAGGTGCAATTTAGGAACTTAATATTAAGGGGGAGAAATGGGGGGTAAGCCAAGCCAAGCACATTCTTTCCTGAACAGGTGTAGCATAAAGTTCTGGAAAATTTCTGAAGATATCTCCTCTATAACACCTAGAACAGAAATTTTTTACCTGTGTATTGGCACTCAGTGGGTGGGTAGCAGCTCTTGTTTGCTTGCTGGCCTTTCCTTTTCTCTCTTTCAGATCTGTCTTCTCACCTGATTCTACCTGTGACCTGTTAACTCCAAAACTTACTGCTATCAGCTGCTGTGTTACATCCTGTGCAGAACACTGCACTTGGAGCAGAGCACAGACTGAAGAAGGCCTGGAAGCCCACAATGAGATAACTCTTCTGAAGAAATATTGAACTAACTTGATATGAGTGGGGCATATGAAAATTACCTTCAAGAATGTAAAAAAGCTACTGTGAGAGAGGAAGGAAATAAAGTCACAGAACTATAGAATTGATGAGATTGGCAGGGACCTCTGGAGATCATCTAATCCAAGCACCTGTTATGAGTGCAGTCAGCTAAAGCAGGTTGCCTGGGGACAAAACTGCCACATTTTTAACATCTCCAAGGACAGAGACACCTCAAACTCTCAGAGGAACCTGTACCAGTCTTCAATCCCCCTTGGAAAGGTTTTGTTCTTGTATTTAAATGGAATTTCTTGTATCTCAGTTTGTCCACATTTCTTCTCGTCATATCATGGTGCATGACAGAGTAGAGTCTGGTTCTGTCTTCCAAGTTCTCTCCCAAGCATAAATAACAATCACATCTTTGTACACATGGAGAAGATCCCTCTGAGCTTTTTCTCCTCCAGGTTGAGTAGTTCCTTCTCAGCCTGTCCTCATATGTCAGATGCCCCCATCCCTTAAACACCTTTGTGGCCCATCCTTGGACTTCCTCCAGGATGTGCACACATCTTTTTTTTACTGGGAAACCCAGGTGTAGGTGGAGTAGTCCAGATATGACTCACCAGGTCTGGGCAGAGGTGAAAGATCACTGCCCTCAAACAGCTGCTGTTTCTTTTCTGTATGCAGACCACAAAGCTTATATAACTTTCCCTTATACAAAATCACGCTGCTGCCCCGAGATCAAACTGGTATCTGTCAGAACTCCCAGGTCCTTTTCTGCAAAGCTGTTTTCCACACAGAAATCCTCCAGCCTCTACTGGGGCATGGGCTCATCACTTCCCACCAGCAGGATTTTGTTCTTCCTTTTGCTGAACTCCTTGAGATTCCCATCAGCCCATTTCTCCAGACTGTCAAAGTCCTTCTGGATGCCTGCACAACCCTCTGGTGCGTCAGCTGCTTCCTTAAGTTTTGTGTCACCTGCAGGCTGGCTGAGGGTACTCTCTGTCCTAGTGTGGAGGTGATTAATGAAGATGTTGAACAGTTCAGAGCCTGGCACCAGCCCTGGGGCTCACCCCTGCTGACTGGTCCCCAGTAGCACTCTGTGCCACTGACTGCAATCATTTCAGCCTGGCAGTTCAGCCAGTTTTCAGTTCTTCTCACTGTCCACTCCTCTAGACTATACCATTTATTCTTCACATAATCGCTCAGCTCTGCAGTGTATAGGACAAGAAGTCAAACTGCAGCAAGAGACATTGATATTAGACAAAATACAAGAGTTTTTCCAAAGTTTTACCAAGCCCTGGGATAGATTTCGTGAGGAGATTGTAGCTGGAATAGATGATCCATTAAGGTAATCTTCAGACTTTTTTTCTTTCACCCTGAACATTTTCAGAAACATCAACAGTGTCTATTTCTCCCTCAGCATGAGCTAAAGTAGAACTTGATTAGCTGAATGCTCCCAGGAACTCCTCAGGAAATGGGAGAGGGGTAAATAAATGGAAAGACAGTGTAAGCTCAGTGCAGATGTACACCCTGACATGGGAATTACCTCAGTCCACACTTGGATGTCTGGAGCTCGGGCTTAGACCACTTGCTATGCAGGAATTTTAAATTTTTTTCAGACATTAGATATTCCCATATGCTTTAAGCTCCTTAATTAGCTACTAGAGCATTTCAGCATATCAACCACTGTTGTTTGTTTATTTTCTAGATTAAATAGAATCTTGTGAGTTTAAAAGAGAGGAACATAGAAATAAACATGGTGCTTATCCCTCTGTGGAGGGGATAGAGCAAGATCCTTTTCTTTTTTCCCTCGTATGGACACAGGACTGCCCATGTCTCTGGTTCAGAATGAGAAGTCATTATCAGCAGCAGGAGAAGCTGGAATATTCAGGCTGCCCTGCAGCCAAGGGATGTACTGCTGGTGCCTATAAATAGAAAACCTGTCTCTCTAGGAGCGCTGCTGCAGCTGATAAGGTGGATATAAACAAACATGAAGCACAAGGGTGCAGCTGTATGTGGTGAAGGCAAACATATCTTTACCCCAGTGCAAGTCCAGTAGACTTCCATCTCCACTTTCATTTGCCTCCTCTCCATTCTTGCAAGGCAGAGGCCCTTTCTTCAGACTTGATGTACTTCCCAGACTGGGAATATGGCACGGTTTCTGCACCAGCCTACTGGAAGATGGCTCCACACAGCCATCTCTGCTTACTTTGCAACAGTTCCCCTTGAGCTGCATGTTCCACACAACCCCTGCAGGCTCACCCTCTTAGTCCTTTAAACTTTTATTTGGGTCCAGGAGTAAGATAAGCTAAGAAAGTGCAGATCTGCTTTCCCCCTCTGATTCTGTCTGAGGTAAATGGGCATCTGGGCAGCCTCTCAGGCCAAAAGGTTGTGAAAAGAGGCCGTAGGAGACACTGCCCAATTAAAAACTGTAGTTGAAGACATTGTCCAGTTTGCTTTGCAGCTTATTTTTAGAAGGGAAAACACAGACTTAGATGTACTGATTTGATACTGGTGAGGTGGTGGTGCAGGAGCAGATCTCACAGGATCTGTTTTCTTGGCTCTGATTCATTGTTGGTGCAAGTTGGGACTTCTATGTTCAGAGCTTTGCTTTTGCATGTGAGAGAAAAGGATGGCAGACTTCATCAAGGGAGTCTGAATCAGAAGTGATTCATAGCTTGTGAAATACTTCATGTGAGTGCCATAAAATGACTTGAAAAGAAACAAATGTGAAATATGAGACTGGATGAAAGGGAAAGGACAACATAATGATCCACCCTCTTTTAAAGGCCAGAAGAGACCATTATGGCAGTACAGTAAGACTTTGCCCATGGCACAGACCTCTGGACTCCACTACTTCAATACAAAAGCTGCTATTGAACTAGAGCACATCTTTTGAGAGAAACTGACCAACTTGATCTTAGATGGAGAAGGGAATAGGAGAATGCACCACTGCACTTGGTAAGTTGTTTCTTCTCCATTAAATATACATTACTTGTTCTTATTTATTTGTGTGGCTGGTCTGACTTATTTCATGCTGGTGTGCTGGCTAGAGGGGCAGACTCTTTTCCTAACTCTGTTGCCTGGGCATGGGACTCTGAGCATCACTAAAGGTGCTGCAGTGATGTGTCATTTATGAAGCTGACTCACTCTCTTGAGCCCTAAAGCCATGGGTTAGCCAGGAGACCCATGAGCACTCTCTGACTCCTGAGTCTGGGAGAGTGCCTGGCCTGTGACCTGTTTTTGCATGGAGGTGCACACTGCCTGCTCCTGCCACCCCTGTCTGTGCTCTACTTCTGCACCAGACAAGCCCAGGCGAACTGACTGGCCAGAAAGCCTCTCCATGCATCTCCCCAAAGAAGATGTGAAGGGGACAAGGACCCTATGATGTACTGCAGGATGTGTACCTGGGGCAGGCTGGGTGTATACACAGAATATTCCACTCTAAAAAAATGCTCACCAACCTGTGAACATATTTCAGGCTCACCACTAAACCCTCTCTAGGGCTCCCCTGAGCCCCATCTTCAAGTGCACTGTCCCAAGTCTGGCCATGCTGGTGCTGAGCACAGCAGTAATGAAACTTTCTGAGGTGAAACAATGAGCAAATGTTCTGCAGTTTTCTCTCCAGATTTGATTTTGATTTCATTTGAATGGTTCTATTCCTAATTGCTTGCCTATAGCGAAAACTTAATGTGTTGATTTTCCAAGGGCTACAGAGCAGCACTTGGAGAACAATCAGTCAGATGTTTTGTCACATCCCAGGCAGCCTTAACAGCATTTGCCTGAAATGAAATGTAACATCTCTACACTGCAGGCAATATTTTTGCTGATAACACTTCTGCATATCTTGCTAAATAAAAATAGATCCCTCCTTTTTTTGGTTTAGACATCAGCTAAAAGCAAACCCAAACCCCCACTTGCATCAAGATGACACAGTACCAAATTGGAAGATGAAGTGGTTGTCCACATTTGTCTGTGGTCACATCAGGTCCCTGACTTGATCCTGAGCCATCTGTTAATTGTTGTGGTTTTACAATCAAGTATTGCAAAGCTAATTTAGTTTGGAAGAAGCTTTTGGAACATGGATTCATCCTTGGAAATCACACAGCATCTCTGCTAATGGGTACTGCAGACTGCTAAGTTGCTCCAGCCTGCTTTGTCACTGGAAAAACTAGCATGAAGACCTGTCTTTTAAAGTCTTCTGACACCCTGGGGTGATGAGCAGCTTTGCAGGGTGCTGTAAGCTAAGGAAAAGTCCAAGGCCATCTGTCCTTAATACTGGACTCAAGCACTCTAGGATGCCGAACCCGCAGGCATGATGGTCAAGCCCCCCAAAACACCTGGGAATCAGAGCTCACCAGCAATTTGCCTGCCAGCATGTGGGAACTGCTATGCCAGGCAGCTGTGGGGCTCATGGTGCAGGGGATACAGGGCAGGCCAAGCTCTGGGGTGCTCTGTTGGCTTCTCTGTCTTGCAGTTGCCGAAGTCCAAAATGCAGCACTGCTCTGCACCCCATGCCACTGCCAAACACACTAAGAAAAGACAGAAACTAAATGCAGAATGCATTCAGACCAAAGTGGGATGCTTGGATTACTGAAATCCTCTGAGTCCCTTTGAATGCAGCAGCAACAGCACAAAACATTCCTGGACCTGCTGTATCAGCCTCCTTGGGGGCCTTTGTCCTAGACATTGGTCTGTCACGGGTATAAGAAACATCAGACTAAAAAAAACGTGATGGAAGGACAGGCACTGATGTGTCATCATCTTCTACTGTCATAACCAGTGCTTTTATGATCCCCATTACTCTGATGTCCCATTTAACTCAGTCTTTTAAGGTACTTGTCCTCACAACACCCCGGTGAGGGACAGGAAATGCTGCAGATGTGCACAGACCATGTCTGTGTTAATAATAGCAACAAGCATTCCCAGAGCTGTCTGGTGCCCACCAGGCAAGAAGCACCGTGTGGGCTGTGGTGGCTTACAGGGTCACTGTTGATGGGACACAATTTAGTAGGTACAGGCAGTGGGGGAACCCACATGCCTCCAGCACATCCCCTCTGCCATGTCCCATGCCTGAGGCATCCAGGCATTCTCAGGCTCTGGAATTGGGTTTCACCCCCAGGCTTCTGGATATGTGGGCGCTGCTTCTGCTTTTGCAACCTTTAAGATTATGTCTTTGATGCTTTTGCTGTTTCCCCAGGCTCCAGGGGAAGGAGACAGCTGCCTCCTTTGGGCTGGAGCCAGCAGAAGCACAGCTGGCCATGTCAGGTTAGTCCTATCCCAGCAGAGAAGAGAGATGCCACTTCTGGAAACTAGAAGTCCCTGACCCAGGTCAGGCACAAGCAGCATGGGATCAGCAGGTAGCTTGGAGTGGGATGGGGGGGTTATGTGCCTTGGAAAACTGTAATTGTCTTGTCCAGTAAAAAAATGGCAAAAAGCAGCTCCTACTCGTGAGGAAGTTTTTAACTGGATTATGTTGAATTCAAGGTGATTTGAGGACTTGTGTGAGAGCAAGAGGGCTGCACAAGGAGAAATTCTGCTGGAGGACAGTGCAGGAGGACAAACCAAAGTGACATGCTCTGTATCACTTCCTACACTGCTGGGCTCATGTCATGCTCAGGCAGTTCTTAGGAATTGCTTGATTGAGCACTACCAGGCATGAGCCAAGAGCGCGATGGGTGTAATTCAACAGTAGAGGCAAATGTGCTCCAGATCCTAAGCACATGCCCTCATCTCATTTAGGTTTTTCTTGGGCAGAGGAATACCCAGAGAAGCTAAGTCTCATTTTTCAAGATATGTTGCTCTCTGGCCCACCGATTCCAGATTCATCCAGACACTTCAGGTAACCTCTCGAATATTTCTGTAGCCTTTGTCACAAACCTGTGGCCCACCATAATTTGGGAACTCTGTGGGTGAAGAGGAGTCAGTCTAGCTGCTGAACTTGGGCTGCTCACACAGTTAAGATGAGGTATCAGTAATAAGGTGGGAAGTGTGTTCATCATGCAGCCCCCTCAGGGCAGGGATCTGACTTTCCTTCATTTGTCTGCAAAGCACATAGCTGTGGCCTTGTGTAAATAATGCATAACATGCACAGTCATATTTTCTACACGTCCCTACCCGCACAGATGGCTTCAATGGGAAAATGTCATTGCTGATCATTAAAAGGCAAAAAACTCCTCAACTACCAAAATAAATAAGTGGTATATTGTTGGCTTTTACAGTCAGTAGGATCCTACACAAGGGGATTTTCTCCCCCATGTATGCACCTTCGGCAAATTGATTTGATAAGACCCAGTTCCAGACATCACCTTATTTCAAGTTCAGTTACCTAGGAAACTGCAGTGTACTGCTGGGACGAGCTGCCCGCTCCTGCTTCTGCTGGAGCTATTACACACATCAGCTCTTCTTTCAGGAAGAGCAGAGTGCTGTGGATGCCAGCTCCCAGCCTTTTGGTGCAGATCTGGGCTGTGTGTGCGTGCGAAGGGAGGCACACACTCACCAGTGGGAGGGAGACACGCATTCTACCCACTCCTACATCTGCGTACTGGAAGTTGTTCTTTTAGCTGTGAGGGGACATGGAGATGTGGTAGCTACCTATGGCATGTGAGTGTGGAGGTGACACGGGAAACAGCACTAGCTGTGTGTGTGAGCACTCAGTCCCACGCAGAGTGGCTGCTGTGCAAGTGTGTGTTCACACAGGCAGGCGCTACTTCTTGTGAAATGACTGAAGTTATCAGGGCTTCCATGAAATGGTCATTGAAACTGAGGATCTGAGGTAGCATGGTCTGTTCTTCTTTTTTTTTTTTTTTTTCCCAGAGGACTCAATTGTTGAAGATGTGTTCACCTTCTTTGGGACAACAAAGCCTTTGCACTCTCTATGCTGAGAAAAGACTCCTTGAAGAGCCGCTCTAGCACACTGTAGTGGTGCTTGCCAAAGAGCTGGGTGGTGAGGAGCCCAAAAACCACAGTTACTTTTTGAAACACTTGATTTTCACCAGATTGCTGTAATATGTCCATTGTGGCAGCTTGTCTCTCAGGTGTGAGATACAGAGCTGCACAGTGGCCTCAGGATACAGGATGCTCAGGTGATGGACTGAAGGTGGAAGGGTGTAAGTGAAGAGCTGGAGTGGGGAATCCCATTTCCTTCCTTGCACCACGGTCCAGGAGCTGCACCATGGGAATGTGAACACATGAGTAGTCAACTCGTCTACTCTTGTTTAGCATGGGTAAGCAGACTGGAGCTAGTTCCTTTTTAGTAGACAGCCCTGTCAGTGAGAAACACCCTATTCCCCATGCTGTCGTTCAGCAATTTTCCAGAGACAGCGGATGGTTTTAGTGTTTTCTTTTACAGGAATGTGGAGCCCAATATGCATCTCACAGATGGGAAAATAAAATCTGCTCTGCATATCTCTCTGATTAGTTTGTTCTGTGCCATAACTCATGTAGCCATCTGCAGGTGTCAGCAGCCCTTTACACTGTCTTTCACCAACTACAAATATTGTGGCTGCTCTGGATGAAAGGAAAAATATCTTTAGGAAGTGGAAAAGATCAGAGGGGCTGCCATGGTAGGATATCTGTTGTTCGAGGAACAGTCTATCCTGCTGGATTTTGAGACACTATATACTTCTTGCATTGTTTGCAGGAGAAGATCACCATTTTGCCTTTTCTGTCCTCTACGGGAACTCACTAAACAAGAGGGAAAACAGAGAACAGGAGGTGCAATCCTTCTGTCCTTCCCCCATCTCCATAACCTGCATCTTTGGGGTAAAGAGTAGCAGAATAACTACTGTGTGGGCTAGAGCAGGGACCTACCCACATCCACCTGCAGGGAGCAGGGCTGTGTCTGGCCTTTCCTCCAAGCCTCTGCCTCACCTCCTGACCTGTCTGGTTAGACTCAGCTCACCATTAGAGATGTCTCTGTAGCAAGCATCAAAGCTCTTGAACCATGCTACATTGCTAGACAAAACATTACCAGTGAGGTCTAACTGTCCAGAAGGAAGAACACAAAATTCTGAGTCATGCCTTGTGGGATACTTACATTTGATACATAGGTATGAGCACGCTTTCTGAACCATTGCAGAGTGTTCTCACCAGCTGGCTACAAAACTCCTGGTTTCCATCAGTAACTATCCTGACAGGCATTTGTCTGGTGCGTGCTTGCCAGGCTTGCAAGAAACTTCTTGACCTATTTAATTTGTGTTTCTCTAGATAAACAGCTAGACGTGCAGTCAGGTAGATACTTGAAAGTCCAGCTCAGTGACAGAGAAACCTTTATTTTCATCAGCCTGTCATTACTGACATTTACTTGGCATTACCCAGTCTCATATAGAGTCCTGTAGTTCACAGAGTCATATCATAGAGTCATAGAATGGTTCAGGTTGGAACTGACCTAAAAGATCATCCAGTTCCAACCCCCCTAGATCAGGTTGCTCAAAGCCAAATCCAGCCTGTGCCAGTGTCTCAAGACTGTCTTTATTTGTTGCATAGAATTATTAAAATAAACTTGGCCCATGCCTATAATGCATACTGTATGTTTATATATACGCAGACTTGGGTATATATATACACACACACACACACATTCATACTCATACACTCAGAAGAACCTCTGTATGTGTTTTAGACTCATAAACAACTAATATGTAAAGGATAGGCACAGATTTTCTTCATCCACTACTTCCAGGATGCAGTAGGGTATTTTTAACAGCACTGAATGAAACCGAGGGAGTGAAGAACAGCCTACCCAGATCAAAATCCCTGCAATGCATCTTTCACTTCCTGGGGCAATGATTCTTGCAGCTGGGGACCTACTTTTATGAATAGGTGTTCAGAGAAGGGATTTGGCTGTAGCAATTCTATCTATGCCTGGACTCTTTCCTGCAAACTTTCAAATGTTTATATGAAACTCAGACATTTCAACTGAGTTTATGAGCTCTTCTGCATAACAGCATCTCCAGAAAGGTTTGCTTTCCTGGCTGCTTATAAGTCACCGACCTTTGGTCATTGTGTACCTGTATCCTGGAGGATATTGTGTTTGTTTGTATGTATTTCTTATTTGAAATACTGTAAATTATAGATAGAGAAGCTTCGGCAACAGTCAATTTTGTGATAATTATCTGAACTGTAAGAGCTTCTGGGGCCTCACAGGGACAGTGGCTGCAAATGCGTCTGTGTTAACCTGCTTTCCCAACATTCCCAAAGCTTGACTGCCTTGTTTTGACAGCATTACAAAAGCAGTGAAGAAAGGGAAAGAAACACAGTTAGAGAGAATAAAGCATTTACTCACTTTGAGAACTGACTCAAGATTCAGATAGTGCTAAAAAGACAGAAGGCTGACCAAAGGACTGTGAAGTCTAAGAAGACTTTTTTCTCATAAATTTTTCATGTCCTGTGCCATCTATGTCATTCTGCACATCTCATCTGTCAGGAAACCTATGCAGGTAGCAGAAAAAGGCCCAAAAATGCAGCAGCTCCCTCACCCCAGACACACTGACTTTACTCAGAATAACCACGACCATAAAGTGGAGATTTCACCTCTTGCCCTCAGGTAGGGTCAGAGTGGGCTCCCTGAGCTACTGGATGTCTCTGTGAACCTACAGACAATGGCTCAGCCTCACCACAAGCAGACTCAGGCTCCATCCTTGGTCTGGAACTGCTGAAATTTGCTCTACCACCTCAAGACTGCCTGAAAATCTCCATGCTAAACTTCCATTTTAATTTCTTTATAACCTAGCCTGAGCATAATACATTTTTTGGAAGACGACCATACGGTGGGCTTAGGTCCAGACTTGGTTCCCCCATTTTAAGAACAATGCATTTCAACTGGAGGAAGAGCAGGGCACAGACACAGAGTGAGATGACTGGTTGTCTTCTGAGAGAAGGCTGAATTTGTCTTGTTTAGCCTAGCAACAAACAAAGCTGACAAAACATAAAATAGCTATCTGAAAATATCCCAGAGAGGAAAAGGGTGGCTTTAAAAAGTCAGTTTAGCATGATAGCAAAAGGTTCTAAAATGTCTGGGTGTCAGTCTAGAGTGGAAATGAGAAGCTCCTTCTGCTATCAGAGAGATGAGATCCTTGCAGAGGCTTTCACAGGATGCTATGAAGCCAAAACAACCCAATTAGCTTTGAGATGAAGCTTGAGCAACTGATGAAAGGGAGCCTACAAAGCCACTGCCTGCCACGGCAGGACCCTGGCTTGCATCATCTAGGACATCCCTCCCAGGACTGTTTTTCCAAGATGGGAACTACAATTTGAATGCAATTATGTGAATACTGAGCTTGTAGCTAGGATGTTCAAGATCACTTAATTCACAAGCAAGACTTTACTGCCTCTACCACTTTTCCATCAGAGTGCTGTGGAAATAAGTGTATCATTGCCTTATCTCTGCTCAAGTATTAAAGTCAAAATGTGTTAGAAACATCCAGGAGAAAATTAAATAAGATTCTGTTTGGCATTTTGTAATGTGTGCTGAACATTTTCTTTTCCATCAAAGAAATATTGAATAATGGTGTATTTGGACAACACTTTTTTTGAAAATGCAGCACACCATAGCATAAATGAGGTGCATTTTTTAACATAAAGATACAGTGTCTAAGTTTTCCTCAACTTTTCAAACTTTTGAGTGCTTGGATATTCAATCTTATCATTCTTTTAATTTAGAGAGGTATTTGACTGTATTAATGCTGAGGTGGCTGCAAGAATGGTCAATTGAAACAGATTTGCATCAGCAGTGCTGTGCCATTAAGACACTAGGAAGCTTGTAGTGCAGTAGATAATAAAAGCTGGTAATAAAAACAAAGCTTGTTTTCAAGTCAAATTACAATTGAAACGTTTTTGATCTGTGTTTTACTAAATCCACTTGCAAGAGTAGGATCAGTAGAAAAATTCCCTGTCTTGTAGGGGACGTCTTCTACAGAATACCTTCTCTAGAAGAAGCCAGCAAATATCAGCACTGATAACTTTCTTATTCCTAAAACCAATTATTTTCAAACATGTCATCTACACTAGCTCTCAGTGAGGATTAAGTACATGACAGGCTTGAACTTTTAAAAGCAAGTGAGTTTTAAATTATGAAAGAGCAGGGGGAAAAGGTGAGACTAATTTTTACTGTACAAAAACATGTAAAGTTTTTCAGTGCATCATCATTCATAGTCTTCTTACCATAATTATAATGAAAATTATTCCCTTTCTCTTTTTTTTTTTACTGTCTAAAAAGAAATGCTTTGTGACTGGATGACGTAGACTAATTTTTAATGAATCATTTATCATATGAATAGCTTATTGCAAATGAAACTCCCCCATCTAGCCCAGGAGTATTTTTTTATTAATTGCTTTGCAAGCTTTAAATAATATTTCTAGTTCAAACTGCCTGGACCAACACTATTGAATGCTACATTTGTGTTGTCTGACTGTATGGGATCAGCACCAGGAGTTGGGTGTGCTTGTCTGGCTCTTTGTGATGGTGAATTCTAAATCCGATTTCAGCAAATATTCATGGACAATATGTGAAAATATGCTTCACTGTACTCCTCCAGAAGTATATTTCTGTATCTTTTCAGAGAATGAATCTTGTAGTTATCACACTCCCTAAACCCTCCTAGGTTAAGAGGCATGCTGCTATTGCACTGCAGAGAAGCTTTCATCCTCTGAGCTGGCACAAATTGAACACTGACACTGGATATTTGTGGGAATATTCCTATGGTTTTCTAACTACTTGTGGGTTTGCACCGAGTGTGAAATGTTTTGGCCCTAAAGCAAATACTTACAGATGTGGGAAGCTGGTTGCTATTCAGGATTTGATTTGCTACACTGAGTTCTTCCCCAGCAAAATTTCCACTGATGGGATCTGTGTTAACAGGATATCAATTTCCCCCCACAGGCCACCAAAATGATAGACCTTCATAACTAAGATAATCAAAGGGGTCAATAAATGTCTTCACCCAAGATAGACAGAAAAACATCAGAGTTTCAGTGTGACCAAGGCCGGCAGAATTTTTGTTCATAGCTGTTGATCGCCTTTTTTATTTGTTTATTTTGATCCAAACTGGAAGTTGAAACTTCAGTAAACCTCTGGGAAGCCTGTAGAAAGCCAGCAGTGCCCAAACAATGGCTTGTCACATATATATTCTCCTCTGGTTGGAGGTTTTAATGAGGAGATGTTTCCAGGATGAAAAAGAATAACGGGACTGAGAAAATGTAATCCTGAAAAATGAAAGAGGAAGACTGAAAAGAAGATCATCACACGTTTCAGGATTTAAACTTCCGTGCGTGGGATGCGATCTGTAGGAGAGGCAGTCTGTGTCGTGCCTAAGGCTTTTCTCCTTTTTCTACAGAGGGGTTCCACCTGGCCACTCTTGGACAGATAATGCTGGACAATTATAGAGGCAACACACTGGCTTCAGTGCAGCAGCTGGGGCTGCTTCCCCAGGGCGTGGGGGCTCAGACACAGCATTGGAGGCAGCAACTCAATGCCTGTTTCCAGGCATAAGGTGAGCAACGGGAGCTGATCCCGTGCATTAATCCACAGCAACTGTGAGATAAATCACATTAGTTTAAATGCCACTGAAAGAAATTTGGCTGACGTATGCAAACTCGTTAAGCTGCTTTAATTGCAGCGCTCTAGGAGAAGGAGGTGATTTCAGCAGACTGAAATAGGATGGGGAGTCCTCGCTGCGTGAGGCAGGAGAGAGAGCACCAAACACAGCTACTCAGGCCAAGAGAATAAAGGGAAATCCTGTATTTCAGGTGGAAGAACAAACTAGGCAGTCTTTCCCTTGCCATGCACCTCTTCTTAGCCAAATCAATAAACAACAGATTGAGGCCTGAGGGACTAGAATGGCACAGGCAAAAGGACTAGGCTCGCACACCTCATCCTCCACCTTCATTCCTCACAGGAAAAGGCATTTTTAGGTAGATATGGCTGAAATAACTTCAGCCAAAAAAAGGAGCAGGTGGGAGATGGTTTTCCATTCATTAAAGGCAGTCATAAAACTTTGTTGTTTGTCTTTGTTAAAGAAAATCAGAAACATCCCACAAAGAGATTTTCTTTTACTGAAATCATGCTTAGTTTTTTTGTTTGGTTGGTTTGTAAATTAGGTAGGATACTTTGCATTGACAATAACCCCTTTTTCATGAGAAAATGTAGAATAAAAAGTTTCTCTTCCTTGAAAAACTGATTTTTAACTGGGTCCAACCATAGGCAGGGATTAGTAATTTAAAATAGTCAGAAATATTTTGATCCTGCCAACTGTCAAGCATGCTGCCAGTAAAAGCATTTGAGCTTTATTTTTCATTTTTAGCATACCAAGAGCTCTCCTAACCTTGTAGAGATGGCCTGAATGCTGCAAGTTAAGTACATGCTCACCATCCATTTGGTGGTGAGCCTAGGTTTTCAGGTCTATAGAAGTGAACTGACAGTTCAGAAAATAAAGCCTTTCTTTCCCGATTTCTTTTTATTTTTTAACTGACAAGTGTACTGATGGCCAGTTTAATTTGATTTGACACAGATGGTCATTTCAGTTGGCAATCATCCACCAAAATACATGTCACCCTTGGCTAATGACCTACCCTCATCGATAATCTTGTGACATCTTTTCCACGTTGTATAAGACATGTGCCTGTGAACCTCCTGCAATAACCCCTTGGTGTTTTTAAATCCCAGCCTGCCAAATGCCTGGCTTCAAAATGTCATTTCTCCCTCACAAGTACACACCAGCTGCTGAGGGAGCTTCCTGGGATACTCCCTCCATCTTAGCCTGAGGGCCTGGTGAGAATGACATGGGAAATACCATGGGAGAGCACACCTGCCCTTGGCTTCAATCTGTCACACCATGCCAGGCCACAGCCTGAACGGCTGGAACCAGGAGTCTGCCATTCCCTTGGCCTTTCCCTAGATCTGAAATGGATGGATGTTGCATTGCAGCACTATAGGTTGGGGAATGAGATCTTTTTACACCTATATTTTGTAAGGCATCTAGATAATAATTACTAATGACCCACAATAATTCTAGATTCTTATTTTGTCTGCACCTATAATGATTAGGATTCCATAATTTTGGCTCCTCTGAGCTGCCTAGTCACTTCAGAGGAGAAACTTTAGCACTTTGCTTGCACTCAAAGCATGATCAAGAGTCCCTTGTAATCCATGGCTGCCCAGTCAAATTCAGGATTATATGACATGCAGGATGCCAGCAGCTACGACAGAAGTAAGTGGTGAACAAGCTGTTTGTAAGAGAAAGTCTTGCATCTCCATACAACATTTTCCAGCTCCTGTTTGAAAGATCTTTCACTGGAATAGTTCTACTCAGTTTACATTTGTTTCTGTCACAGGGCAATTTGCACAATAAATTAAACAGTCAATAAATGGAGGGGCCATAAATCACTAATTACCTTAAAAATGAGGAGGCTGCTTATCTGCCTCCCTTATTTCCTTTGGTAGTTGTAGCAGCAGCAGCTAATAATCCCAGTTGCCTACCTTCAACTTGGGATCATTTCAAGGTCATGGGGAGGACAAATATGAAAATCAGGCGTGTGCAGAGTAATTTTTCTCATGACAAAACGTATTAATATGAAACAATGAGAAGCCACAGGACTTCCTAACCTGGATGTAACATGCTTTTACCTTGACTGAGGCTGCTCTGCCATTGTGAAGTAATGCCCTGTGGGAGCTGCTGCTGTGTGGCTGCTAACACTTGGCAGTCATCCCTCTGCGTGAGCTGTGGGGAATCTCCGTCACTGTGCAGCCATCTGAACCTTGTTTCTGTGAGGTCCCAAAGGCCTTTTCAAGGTTTGTTTATTATTAGCCTCATTTATTATTCCCATGACTGATTTTGAATATAAGGGAAATAGATCCTATTAAAAAAATCATGCATTACTATCTAGGATACAGAGTCAAGTGTGGAGTAACCCATATTTCATCATCCTACTATTTAATAACAAGTACTAACTTACTTTTCACCAATTAGCTAAGAACAGGCAAACTAAGTTTCCACATGTGGCAGAGAGCTAACTGCTGCGAGATTATAAATGTCATATGTGGATCCAGGATATTTTATGAAAACGATTAGTGAGTTGTTTCTCACATCATAAATATTTCTGCTGGGAAACATTTCCAGTTTGTGGTGCCCTCTCTGAACTGTTGAATCAAACAGTGTAGCCCAGAGCAGGTGGATGTGGATGACCTAGAAGTCCTGCCAACATTTCTGTGGTGTGTATGCCTGTGTGGGAGGCAGTAGCATTTGAAAAAGGAAGAAGAGAGCATCAAAGAGTATTTAGGGAATGAAGCTGTGGGCTCAGCTGTAAGCAAAGCCCCTGTGGTTAAAGCTGTGCCTGTTGAGATGTCCCAAGTGACAGTACCAAACTCATTTCCACGCTTTGCTATGCATGTTCACCTCCTGGTTGAGGTGAAAAACTGTTTGCTACACAGTGCTGTGACGTAAATCAAGGTAGTGACATCACCCCTGCAAAGCCAGGTCAGCCTAAAGGCCCTGTGCACTCACCTCAGCTCACAGGAGGCAGTGGGAATGGGCACCAGGATCTGGCAATGTGTGATGCTGGTGTTATCACCCCCGCCTATCCCCACTGTCCCACTCCCCACCATGCCCTGTTTTGCAGTGGCCACTTCTACTGGCTTTCTGGAATAAAAAAGTGAACAGTGGCAGAGATTTTCAGCCCTCTGTGCACTCAGGTTTTTTTAAAGAGGGATCATTACAAAAACAAAGGTCATTTAAGAACACACACATCCACAGAAAATCCCATTTTAGATTAAAAATTGCAGTGGAGTTTGACCTTTGCTGTGTCTTCTGCCATGCCTCCTCTCTAGAGCTTTATATGGTGTTCATGGTCATGCTGTTTTATTATTCCCACAGCTCTGTTTCTTCCTTCTAGGCATGAAAAAAGCAAAGCTAAGAACCACAAATTTTAGTTAAAATGGGTTGACCTACCCTTTGAAAACAGTAAGTGCATTCTTAGGTAATTCACAAACAGGAAAACAAGACAAGGTCAATGATCAACTCAATTATTGTGGCTTGACCCATCTTAGTGAGCCTATGGCTTGGTCCTGAGCTCTCAGGGCCATGGCCCTTTTGTAACCAGTGTTTGGGATTTTCTGTCTGAGCACAGATCAAGGTCCTTTCCTTACAAGAGCTTCTAGTCTCACCTTGCAGACTGGCAGGCTGATTTTCAGTGCATCAATGAATGGGTTAGGACACCGAGTCTCACTCTGAGCACAAGCAGTAGAACTCTCCACTGAAGTTTTCAGGCTACATCAGCAGTACAGAGACATCCAGAAGAGAAATCTGCTGCAGCACAGGGCCTTTTTGTGCCTTTAGTGGGGAGAAGTCCCCAGCCACACAGCAGAAGTACATATGGACATTAGCTGGATAGGAGCATGGATTCTGCCATGGAGGGTCTCTGTGTGGGTCAGAAAATAGTCCAGATGTGTATCAACTCTTGGAAACCAGTCCAGACATAAAAATGGACACTCATGGCTCAAAAAAAGCAGGAGAGGCAAATAATTCATCTTAACTACAGTGAGGTTATGTCTCCTTTTGCAAACAAAGCAAAGCACAAAGGGAATAACCCCTGCAAAATGCCAGTGATTTTTTACTGTTCACCCAGCTCTGGTGCACTGCTGGGCAGGGGACCTTCCCCAGCCCACACAACACATGGTTTTTGTCCATCTGCACAAAGGATCTCACCTCTGCAGATCTGCAGCCCTCTCAGGAGTACCACAGGCTCCTGTGGGGAAAAAAGGAGAAACAAACACCAAGCAATGCTGCCTGATGGCTATAAAGGTGCAAGGATAAACAGTGTGGCTTATTTAGGGGGAAAGGACCCTGGAAGCTTTGCTGTTGTAGATCTTCTCAGGGAGCCAGGTCACATACATGTACACTCTTCCCAGAAATGCCATTTTCCTCTGGGTACTTATCAATTACTGGACATATGAAAAGCTTGATCCAAATAAATTTACTTCTCATACATGAGTGAACATCTAACTGCCCATCTTCAGCCTGACTGATGAGAGGCCAGGTATCTTGGCAATCTTCCTCCTCCTACATCTGAGGGATGGCTGCTATCCATGAGTGCTCCTGCCACAGATATGGATGCCACCAAAATCAGATAGCCCTCTGTTGTGAGAAACATCTGTAGGAGACAGTCTATAAATAGAGAATGAAATTGTACTTTCCCCAATTTATTCTGGAAGAAGAGTGTGAACAGGGTATCCCATCAAAATGCTGGTTTGGTTTCCTTTGGTTTCTTTCCTTTGTTTTTACTGACCAAGTGAAGGAAACAACCCCGTTTCTCTTTCCCAAAATCTCCAAGATAAAACTTATCTCAGATCCCCTTCATGAAATGACTGGATAGGAGATTCTCCTTTGTGTCACTCAGCATATTCATTACATTGCTTTCACTCCTCTAAGATAATGAATCATGTATCCCAGGACTTGTTCACACTTGCAAGTTTTCAGTGATTAAGGTAAGGTGCAAAAATCAAGTGCCATTGCGGTTCTTAAGAGCAGCTCAAGGGTTGAGTTAAGCAGGAACAATGCACTGATTTCTCAATACCAGCTTCCTCACAGGGTGTTAATCAGGAAGAGATTACTGGAAACAACTCAAGACAGAGATATGATGTGAGAGAATCAGCCACACATGCTTAAATCTCTCTCAGAGGGTTCTGATTGCCCTTGCCAACAGTAGGAGCATGTTTTGGACAGTGCTGCTGAAGATCCTGTGGATGATTTCAGTTCATGCTGGGCATGTTAAAGTCTGTAGCACTGTTTGAAAAAGGGAAATAGCATTAAACCATTAATACTAGTTGGATAATCTGCTTATGGTTAAGAATACTGGGTAGGGTGTTCACCTGTTGAGCAGCCAAGCAAATGAAAAGTCATTTGGCAAAATGTTCCAGGTACAAATGAAAGCCCAGAGCTAGATGAGACTTTTCTACAGGAGCAGGTCATGGTATTGTTGGTTGTATTGCTAAGTTGTCAGGCAACAAAGATGAAGGAATATTTAGTGAGTTGCAAATGCTCTCTTCTCATCTTTCAATTTTGCAAATTTTATTGAGTGATGCTGCCCTTATTCTGCATTTGTCCCGTTTCAGTGGAAGCACTTGACAAGTCATCTGGGAAGGTCTCTCATTGCATAACCTCATACTTCACAAACAGGGCAGTTCACCTCTTTTTGCCCCCTTCATGCAGCCAAGGGCTCCAGGCATTTCTCAGACATCCTTCAGCAATGTATTTCTGCAGAACTAGAAAACCACAAAGCTCAGAATTTGGCTTTCTTCTCTATTTTTTATTCTCTTAGCCTAATCCAAAGCACTTTAAAATGAATAATTGCTATCATTTTAAGGAAAGTTGTGAGGTAATTAGGTCTCTGGTCTCTAATTTTTAAGCAGAAGTGGAAAAACAGCCTACCCTTGACAGGATTAAAGTACCTGTGAGTGCAATTCATGCTTTCAGATCATCTCCGGCCACTTTGTACCTTTTAGGGCACTGCAGGTATGTACAAAGATGATTGCAGAGACTTCCTGGTCGATGCTCAGTGGAAAGCAGGTGCTTCCAGAAGGCAGTACCAGGCTGGGTTTTGGGAACATGAAGGCTTATCCCACTCAGACCTGTGTCAGCTGAGTCTGGGATTGCTCCCATGCTCGCTCCTGCTCCACAGCATCAGTGACTCTATTCCCATGTGCTGTGGGGTGGGATCCAGCACAGCAGCTGCTGCCAAAGGTAAAGTGGGTGAGGGTCATTCCCATCCTGCAGCCCACAGGATGCCCCACTGCACCTGTCACCTGGGCTCAGCCTGTCCTGGGGCTCTGAATGTGCAGAAGAGGACACAGAAATGGGGCTTCCGAGGCAATTTTGGCATGTGGAGTGACAGTTGCAGGGGGATTTTAAAGTTCTTGAGGAATAATTTGCAACTCTACATTGTGAAACTTGCTTGGGGACTTGTGTTATCTAACACTGCTCCATCAGCTGATCTCAGGGGAGATTCAGGACAGGCCTCTCCACCTGCTGAGGAGCTGTGTCAGAATTGACCTGGAGATACAAGTGCATAAACATTACCTAAGGGAGTCTGGAGAAGCCTGTGAACAAGAACTAGCTTCAGACAATACCAGTGCATACTACCAAGCCTGCCTTTCAGGGAGAACAGGTAATGGTGATGGGATACAGCACAAAACACATGAAAAGTGGCCTATATTCACACTTTTCTACACAGCCATTAGTCTTTGTTTTCCTTCAAAAATAACCTTCCTATCAATCCAACCTTGAGGCAGTTAACATGCAGAACCCAAAGCTAAACCACATCTGTACACCATCTTAAGAACAAAATATTTCATTATTGTCATGAAATCTCTAATTCAAGCTGGGCTTAGACTTGAAGCAGCCACAATTCCAGTGGTAATAACCCCACGAACTGAGAGAATCTGGAACTTCTAAAAATCAAGTCCAGAGGCACTCAGGATTTCCACAAGTGCCACAAACCCCAGGAAACTTTTTGGTGGTTTCATTTATATTTGGAATTTCGCTGACCTAGAAAATAATACATGAAATATATTCTGTCTATTCCTCAGGCAGGTTCCATATTACCAAGTGCAATACTCCCAGCTGCAGTCACTGCATTCTTTTACTCTAAATATGTCTTCCAGAGCTATATTTCTCAAAAAATATGAGACTTGAAATTCCACTTTAATGATCATAAAGGATTTTGTTCATGCTATCCTCTTTAACAGGTGCATCCAGAGTCTAAGCCCATTTTAGGAATATATCAGAGAAAAAAAAAAAAGATAAAATGAGTTGCCAAAGCTGCTGTCTGACCTTTAAATACATATTTAAAGCTCTGTCTCAGGGTTCCACAGTCCCCAAGGAGTTTCTTTCCTCAGTTCCAAATGCAGAGTTCATGCAGCCCCAGCTCCTCCAAACATGGTGCTAAGTTCACGTGGTAAAGCCAGGTGCTGTTTACACAGAAAAGTAGGGCAAACATCTGCATGTCACCAAGCACCTCTCCTGTACACTGACTATAAATATCCAGGGCAAACCTTTTCCTCTTGGCTATGTTTCCTCCTACACCTTTATTCTCTGAGGCAGCTTCTGTAAGTAACCTGAGATAAAAAAGTGTCCTTATCATGGTATAAAAATACTAAAGCTCCACTGCCTTATATTCTGCTCCTTCTGCTGGGAGTCCATCAGGTCTTCAGGATGGGGTGTCAAGAGACTCTACCCCTGTTACAGGGTTTGACATCTGAAGATCTCATTTATGGCTGGTGAAGGGAATATTTTTCCTAAAGCTGAGGAGAAGGGTGTGCAGAAAAAAGCCCTGGAAGAGAAGGGAAGAGCAGCCAATTGAGGACATGGTGGATCTGAGAGGTCTTAGTGTGTCCTCTGTGTGCAAATGTCCAACACAGCTTCATGCCTTGGAACTTCTTCTCACAGTCTGACCCCAAAGCATCATACGCTGACTTTCCAGTGTCAGAGCAACCTCGTGTGTTTGTTAGCAAGTCTTTACCCCAGTAAGTCTTCAGAAAAGCTGGTCAGCAAACATTTTCATTAATTCAGTAGTGGTAATGCTTGATGACCAAATAATATTGCTTATTTAACCCAAAAGAACATGTTCTTCAAAGAGAAATTGTTATAAAAGAACAAGTATTTCCTGATGACAGGAATTCTAGAAAGCTGTGAAAAGGCTTGGAGAGATCCACAAGAGATCTTGATGCCTGTGTGCATTCCATGTAATATCTGATGATGAGCATCATCAGGAAATACTTGTCACCAACAAGGTTTTGTTCAAATAAATTTGTTTTAAAGTCTGTAGGTCCTCTTTTCGGTTACTCACCTTGTTGTTAAGGTTGGGTTCCAGACCCTTCAGCACAAATTACCTTTTACTCTTGTTCTAGGCATTTTTTTTCCTAGAGAGCATCTCTGCAGACCTCTTGGTCTTTGCTCCATGCATTTGTACCAAGTGGTGAATTTAGTCACTCAGTTAGATGAGCTAAACTAGAAAAACTGAGTGAAGTCAGTGTTCATTACTACATGGACACTCAAGCCTGGATGCAGCCCATGGCTGTATCATAAGATGTGAAATCTTGCAGCACCACACACTTCTAGTAGCAGAGAGAAGCATAGCAGCTGTTTGGGAGGTAGCCATTCCCTTCAGGTTAAATTAAATTTATGTTGGTTTAATTTAAGACAGTTGGGAACAATTCTCAAGCTAGAATAATAAAAAACCACTCCTAAAGTGAAATAATGGATGGCAATAATATTGACATGTGGCAATAATAATAAAGATGTACTGCCCACTAAAGGTTTTCTTTTCGTGAAATAGAACCAGAAGAAGTTTCTGTGTGGACTATAACCCAGAGGCAAATTAGTTTTAGGCATCTTTGAGAAAAGGGAACACTACCCTCAAATTCTGCTGGGACAGAGCGGGAATTTTGAAGCCAAGATTATATTTTCACTTTCCACTTTAACACAGAGGAAGCTGAGGCAGGTTGACAGAAATGAAGCATGTGCTTTATTCACTGTTTTTTAAGCTGATGGCATACACCAAGTTTAAGGTTAAAAGGAAAATTGTAGCCAGATGGGATGCAGTTGGGAGTCCTCAGGTGGCCCTCCTCTCCTGCTGTCTGCTCCAGTGCAGCAGGAGATCACTGTCATATCCACAGCCACCCTCTAGTAAAATTATACCCTTTAATAAAGTCTGCTCAAGTTAGCTTCCAGTGATCTTTGTCTGATGGCAACACTGGCACTGACTGGATTATGCTTGATTAAGTATGAATGTTGCACACTAATTGGTTGATACTCCTTTTATGCATTTGTAATTAGGTATTACTTATCCTATATTAAAATTACCACTATATACTCTTAATATGTAATATTTTTCTGATATGCACTCATTGCTCTAGCAGGCACCAAGCGGAAAGAGTGTGGGAAGTTCAGTGCTGAATTATATGAATTACATCTTGACAGCAACATGATAGAAGGTAGAGGAGAAGAGCTAAGGTATAGGAAGCCTTTTCCTAGGGAATATGGCATAAAAAATGCACCCCTGGAAGGCTGTGAGGAAAAGAGCGCTGGTGAAAGGGCCAGGTGAAATGGGCTGCCACAGCAGTCCTGGAGTAATTTTAAGTGAAAGGCTACAAGCAAAAAAAGCCCCCTAAAATTTAGAAAACCTTTAGGAGAAGGCCAGTACAAACAATTGCACTGTTCAATATTTGGATAACACGACCCCCTCTAAGCCTCATAGAAATTACATAAAAATAGTCAGTTGGATTTTGAGCATATCCTGCATTCCAGGTGCCCTCAGCTTTCCAATCTATCCCATTCATTTAGCACACAGAAATTGATGGGAAGGTCTGAGCTTTTATTTCCGAGTTTCATTGTTTGTATGAATTGTCTACCATAGGCAGGGAAGACTAAAGAGTAAGGGAAAGCCTAAATCTAGAAAGAACAAAGCAGATCTCAATAGATGAATGTGAGTAATTGTATTAGGTGCAAAAACACAATTGATGACATAATTAGTGAAATTAAATATCAATTTATATGAGTATACCCTATAATACTTTTGACAGCCTCAAATATTGTGTGATTGCAAATAAAAGTGGGATGACAGCTCTCTAATTTGTAAAGAAGTAGAATCATAGAATCATTAAAGCTCACTTAAAGAATTTTATTCCATAAGATACAAGGACAGGAAAGGTTTCAGTGCAAAGAGGATAAGTGATAATAAATGCCCAGTAAAACCATGCATACATCTGCAGCTATTAAGACACACAGCAGCTCTTCTAAAATACAAATGTAGTACATGAAGTAACAAACCCTGCAGCAGCACCATGGAAAACTTTGGTCTGAAGGAGAGAGTGGGAAGAAGATCATTCCCTGTGGGATAGGACACACCTCGCTTTAGATGCTGCAGGCATACAGGTTGCATGCTAATTGTGTCTGGGTCTTCTCTCTGCAGTCCACAGAGAGAAACAGGTGTCACTGGAGACAGTCCTTACCACATAGATATCCATTTAGCATGCCAGGTGGTGAGATGAATCCAGGTCATTTCTCTCCCTTACCAATTTTCATGACAGAACTTTCCACCTCCTGGAGAATATTTTCTCTCCAGCAAGTCTCTCCAAGGCTGGCCCTTTAAGTGTGTGAGAGCTCTACAGCCACAAGGCAGCAATTTTTTCCCTTCAAAACAGCTGCACTTTCCTCTCCCACCTCCCCTCTTTCCTCCTGGTGTTTAGGTCCTTTTTGCTAGCAGGATGGCTTTTTATTTTTTCACCCCGTTGCTAGGTTGGTAGCCTAGTTTCCCAAGGAAAGGAAGCTCATGAGATCACACTGTCTGTGCAAGTGCCAGTCAGTCCCTCCTAAATAATTTTTTGAGCCTGTGAACTGAGTATGATCAAACTTTGACAGGGGATAAGAAGTCTCAAAGGTTTGAGCTGCCTACAAGTGCTGTGGAAGTAGGCAGGCAGAGGAGAAAAAATGCCGGGAGTGCGTCCACTGCAGAATTATAACTGTATTATTACACACCAGAGAGTCCACACCGAACAGTCATTACCACTGAACTCCATGGGAGATACAATTTCACAGATTCAGCAGCTCACAAGATGACTTGATTAATATGAGCATGAGCAAAATGTTCTTCTCCCCTTCTTCCAGAGCGCAAGGCTTCCAGTTGCAGAGCAGCAGGGGAGAGCTCAGAAATGACAGGCTGGTGGAGTGAATTCAGAGCTAATTGCTGCTCCTTCTCATGCCAAGCACTCGTGTGGAACTCGACTTCCCTGTGACTCCGGTGCCCCCATTTGCATGATCTGGTTCACACAAAGGATGAGGCTGGAAACTTCAGAGCACCGACTAAAGTGAGTGGAGCAAGTCCTAAAATTGCCGTGAGCTGGCTCAGCTCCGCTGAGGAGGGTGAAGCTGCCTCTGAATGGGCCAGCATTGCTAAGTGCATCTCGGCGAGGAAGCGTCCAGCTCGTCCGGATCTGCCCTCCTGGCGCTGCTCTGCGTTTCAGGTGCTGACGGCGATTCATTTACCGCGAGTGTGAGCTGGAAACACAAGCTGGAGAGCAGCAAAAAGCTGCGCCTGGTGCGTGGGCTGGCTCTCGTTTGTTCCTGCTATGGCTTTTCCCAGAAGTCAGCCACCCCAGGACTGCCTGACTACTGAGCCTGAACAAAACCCTCGCAGTTCCTTGTTAGCACTTGCTAGGGAGAAAAACAAACTATTTGCACAGGTGGGAGTCAAAAAGAACTGGGAATCGCTCATCTTACAGATAAAAAAAAAAATAAAAGAGAAAAACAACAAACTAACCACAGCTGACTTTAAAATGAAGACTGGGGAGTTGTGAAACTTTTTGTGTTCAGTGAAATATCGATGTTTTCTTCTTCTCCTAAGCCTTCTAAGTATTGATGTGCCAGATATCTGATTTAGGTGGAGAGAGTGCAAATCACCAACACCTAAAGAAAATGGAGGGAAGGCAATTAAATGAACTTCTGATGCACAGCAAAATGGGGGGCTAGAGAGCAGTGAGCGACATGGCTGGAAATGGACTGGGATTTTGCAAGAAGGATGGGTATTGCAACCTGCCCTCGACAGTCTAGCCAAGGGAAATTCTCAGCCTGAAATTCACAGCCTGAAATGCCTGCAAGCACTGCATCTGCATGAGGATGGGCTGCTGCAACCTTCTTCGAGATGAGGCTTCCTCAGAGAGGGACATGAACCACAACTCTCCTGCACCCAGGGCTGAATGTTTTCTGTTACATAACAGATCTGTGAAGCAACAGGGGAGCATCTTTTACCTATTATTTGTTGTTGTCATTTCAATCCGGGCGTTTTTCTTCTGATGAAAGCTAAAAGATAAAATAAGATTTTTCTAATTAATAAAGCCTGTCTCCTCCTGTAGCATTTTTCACAAATCTCAAAGATCTGAAAGTGCTACTCCCATAAATGGACTGTAGGAGTAAGGGTGAAGGAGATCAAGTGAAATATCTTGGCAACAGAATGAAAGTCTTGCATCATGGGTCTAGTAAAAGGGACAAAGGCACCTATTAAGCCTCAATAAAAAGCAAAGCTTAGGACAATTTTCTGACATATTGGATCCTTCAATGAGGCGTTGCGCAACTAATGTGACCAATGTTCCATGCTAACAAAATATGTTCTGGATTTCTCATCTGACAACATAATTTAAGGATTTCTTAGAATATGGGAAACAAAATGAGGCAGTGCCTTCACAGGAATCACTCCTTTGCAAAAGGCAGCTTGTGCCAGAGGACTGGAAAATTGGAAGAGCCTCAGGGGAGCACAGGAATGGATAAGACCTCCTACACTACCTAGTCAAAATAAAACGAAGCATAAAAATAAAACTGACAATTTACTGCAAAACTTCTCATATTTAAGGTAGTACTATTGTCAGAAGTACTACTATTAGAAGTTCTGACAAAGAGAGACTGTAACAGACATATAGTTTAACTCTTGAAGAGGTGCATTTGGCCATGTACATACATTAGACTTGTATGTGAAGGAAACTTACTGATAGTGTCTGCAGCAAAATAGTAGGTTTAAGGTGGGATAAATATGATTAAAACAACTCAGTATCAGTGATTGTTTCTTTCTTTTGGTTACTAATTTTTTTTTTTGGTTACTTGGGTTTTTTACTTTGGTTGACTGAGGTTTTGAGGTTTTTGTTCATTGCCTTGGGGAGCATCACTTTGAATACGTGGTAGCAAAGTTTTAAAGAAATTTGTGGTATTAAAGTGGTATTAAAGGCTGCGCTGCCCATCCACTCTTGAGGTTGCTTCCTGCCCAAAAAAAAAAAAAAAAAAAAAAAAGGTGCCCTGCAGATTTGATCTTTGATGCTTGAGAGATCTAGTAAGTTTTTCACAGTCTTTAATAAATTGATCTCACAGGCAAGAAATCTGGAGGTCCAAAACACAAGGCACACACAAAGCTTGTTGTATTTCAGTGTCCTGAACCTGGAGTTCATATTGGGATAACATTCCTGACTGAGGTAAAACTGAGCATTCAAACTGCTTACCTAGGCAGAATGCACATTGACTTCAGGGGATACTTTTTCCCAGAGAATGGCTGTGTAAAGAAGGTCAGGACCAGTTGTTTGTCCCCTGCAGTAATGTTGTTTCTCTCGCTGAAGAGACTTCCAGCACCTGTGAGCAGGGATTTATTACTGCTGGTGAATACCAGCACTCAGGTGTTGGCCAGTCTCACCTTGACCTTCAGGAGGCTGTTTCCGTCTTTTCTTCATACCAGCTTTGGAGATAAGCAAACAAAGAAACAAAATGAAACAAACAGTAAAGCCTAAAAAGCTAAGGCACAAGCCACAGGCTGTATTTCTGAGAATCTAATTCATTTAAACCTATTTCTTCAGTACCTCCTGAAAGGCAAAGCCTGTGCCAGCACAGTCTGCCCATTTGTTAGCAAACCCGTTGTTCAGGAGTATGGGGCTTTGAGCAAAATCTTCTAACACAGACCCACCATGGGGATTGGAGGGGAAAGGAGCAGCCAGTAACTCACCAGTAATAATGCTGTTGTCACTCTCTCACATCATCTCCAGTTTCTCTTCTCACTGGTGGAACTGGGCAGCAGAAGATCCTTAGCCCAAAGCAAATGAAAGCCCCTTCCTGTACTACCATTGCAATGGGCCCTGGGTTGAAACTGTCCCTCAAGAGAGTCACCAGCCAGAGGGAAGCACATTTGCCAACAGTGCAGTTGATCTTCAGCTGCCTTTAGCCTAAAGAAACTCTTTCAGACATCTAAAATCGCATCTGATTTCATAACAGACTCCTCTGCAACCCCCACCGCTTTGCCTGCTCTCAACCCTGCCCAAAAAAACCCAAAACCTAAACCAGAAAAAGCCCACCCAAACCCACTCGTGATGAAGAATGAAGTGGCTTAGAAAAATAAGCTGATTTGACACCTCCTCCTGCAAGTCCTGCCAGCCAACTCCTGCAACAGCCTTGCTCTGCAGCACCCTGTGAGCAGGATCTGCAGCTAAGGCAAGGGAGAGGGAAAAGCTGGAGGAGGGAGGGGGGAAGGCACAGAGGCTGCTCACAGAGAAAGCCAGGGCTATTCCTGCTGCCCGCCCTGGAGGCACCACCTCTGCATCAGGCAGGAGTATCAGAGGGAGAATCTGGCTTTCTGGATTTAACAAGCTCACTTTTCTTTTAATTGGGGCCCTCAGGCACTACTGTAGTGCACCTAATGGTACTAATCATTAATGAATCTGCCTGATGAATAGCAAGGCTGAACTGTTCTCTCTCCTTAGGTTGTCAGCCCTTCACAGAACTTACTGGGTTTCACTGGGCAGGACAGCAACTGCACAGATTTTAAAAGGACCCTGGAGAGGAAGAAGGCTGGAGGAGCCACTGATCCATTCATCCCTAGACTGTGCAAATGAGCCGAGTACCAAGTATCTGGCTGCTTCCTCTGAGATGTAGATATAGCCACCAAAAAGTCCTGTGAGAAATGGATACTGCACCTTACTTTCATACCATGCCTCCCTGCTCCCTCCAACCAGTTTGCTCTCACTATCACTCAGTTTTTTCCTCAGTTTTGTGTGTCCTGGCTCAAGCTTTTGCTCCCAGCACAGGCCCGCTCCATCTCCTTGTTACAGCCTTTGAACAGATGGGAAAAGGCCTCTTTTTTTCTTTTTTATTTTTCCCCCTTAAAGCAAAAATAATCGACCGCCACCACCTCAGCCCAGTGCCGGCAGGGTCTCGCCGTGTGGGAGGGCAGCCCGGGCCAGGGCAAGGTGCAGCCCTCCCTGCAGGGCTCCGCCAGGCTGCTAAAAGGGGGAGGGAGGCAGCAGGAGAGCAGCGCAGGCCAGGCACGGGCTCATCCAGCGCTGCCGGGGAAGAGGAGCCAGCGCTCTGCGGCCCTCGGGGACTGCGGGGCTGCGGTTGCTCAGTCGGAGCTGGGGAAAGGAATTAGGGCAGGCAGAGCCGCAATGGCTGCAACCCTTCCTGATTATCCAGCCGCCTAGAAATGCTTGTCTTTTGTTTCAGCTGTGGGTTTTTTCTCTGTTGATCTGCATTTATGCTCTTTTTTTTCCCCACCTCTATGCGTTCGCCTGTGTACATTTTCTTTTAAGTAGGGGATAGGGGATAATTTTACTGTGGTCACTGCCAAGGTTTAAACGCTTTTCTGTTGCGTTTTTCCCCTCTCCAGTTCACCAGATCACGTTTGCACAGGAGTTAAGAAGGGATGCTGGAGGCTTGAACCTCTTCCAGCTCTTGCTACGGCGGCCGCTGCCTGGGGCAGTGGGACCAGCCTGGCAAGCGACAGCCCAGCCTTTCCCGCAGCCTTTGCAAACCCTACAGGTGCAAGGCGGCAGGAGGCGAGCCCAGTACACTCAGTCCCTTTCTGGGATTTGGCGGAGGGCTCGTGTTTCCTTGGCCACACAACATGGCAAGGCAGAGCAACCATCCATTCCTGCGGGCGAAAAAAACAAGCACAGAAAATCGACCATTGCACTCGGGCTTCAGAAATGACCCCTGGAAGGAGCAGAAAAGGGAATAACCAATGCCTTGCGCATCGAGGGGCTCTTATAAAAGGAACGGGAGGAAGGGAAGGGGAGTTTGTTGATTGCTCGTGCCCCCCGAAAAAAACACGGAGCTGCCGGCGGGGAGAGCCTCGCTTGCCAATTTGTCCAGGGGCAGCTGAGCCGGCGGACCCGGGGTTTGCTGCCGTCCCTGCCGCCTGTGCGGGAAATCCCGGGGTGCAGGGCAGGTCAGAGCACCCCGGCTAGCTCTGCAGGCCTGTGCCCCGGGGATGAGCGCCCGACAATTAGGAGCCCAAAACAGGAGAGTCCAGGGGGAGACGGGGGGAAGGAAAGGGCCCGAGAGCGACCACCGGGCCCCCTCCCCACCCGCTCGGCTGCTTCTCACCGGTTTGCCACCGTTTATTATTCTCCTCAACGGAGGGTTAATTGGGGGGTGTGCTAATTACGGAGAGATTATTCATTAGTAATTGAACTTCACACGAAGATAACTCGAGTCTGCTAATGAGCTTGAAATCGCCCCCCTTATTAGGGCGTTCCGGCTTTCTTCTGTGGGGTGAGGGAAGGCTGTTAGGCTCCCTTCCATCGTGCTTCGACGGACGGGCACCGTCCAGCAGCCGGGAAGACGGGGGCGGTGGCAGGAGCACGCCCGGCGCCGAGCGG
>JAHLSL010000006.1:9317538-9530026 GCA_025920805.1 Petroica traversi | reverse complement strand
AGCCCGGCGGTGACACCGCAGAGGGAGGCGCGGCGAGGGGGGTCACGCGTGGGACGCCCTGCGGCTGGGACCGTGGCACCCAGCCGTGGCATCCCATCCTCTGGGGATGGGCTGCACGTGTGGCAGGGCTGAATGGGGGGCATGGGACCGGGAGAGGCTCCCCTGAGCCCTGCCGGGATTAAGGCTTGTTCTGGGGTACTCTGTCACCCAGGCACCCTCCCGGGACCGTCCTTAAGGCCATCCCTTCCAGCAGCACGAGAGGGACCTCAAGGTGCCAGCACGGGCTTCTCGCAGTGCTAAGTAATCAGACCAAACCCCTACAGCTTTCTCCCGTGGATCTTTTACTGCACGGTGTCCCCCACCCCAGCTCAGCCCTGACCTTCACCACCCATCTGTAGCATCCCCAGGAGCCAAAGGGGAGCAGGCTGGAGTGAAAATCACTGTTGGCTTCCACGCCTCCCAGTTCCCCCCAGCCTGCAGTCCTACTGTGCTGGCTGTGCTGCAGTGTCCTGTCCAGTTACACATCCCTCTCTTTCACAAACCACTCGTGTCAATACTCAGACCTGAAGGACAGAGAGGCAGCAGCTGCCAGGCCGGGCACCCATGACTCCCATGGGCTGCAAATGCCTGAAGCCCACCTGGCAAGGAGAGGGATTGTAGGGGGTTAAATGACAGTGCAAGTAGGAGTAAAGGAGCTGGAGGGCAAGAGGGAAAGCTTCCTTGCTGAGAGCTCCATTCACAAAACAGTGCTGGTGAGTGCCACTGCCTCTTTAGGTTACCTAATGTGTGCAGTGGCAGCCTGCACGTGCGTCCCCTCAAAGCCATCATGAACCCCCAACCTCTGTTCCTCCAGCTCAAAGCCAAGGGTAATTTTGGGTGACTACGCCAGCCATCAGCTGGGCCCTGCAGATGAAAATCGCTGGCTTGCCTCCTCTGTGCCTTCCTATAATTTCTTTTTGTTCCACCTTTTCTTCCTATTTATAGATTTCCACTGTGGACAGAGAGAAGAATTAGAGGACAGGGCTGACTGAAAACTAATCTGAGGAATTAAAAAAAAAAAGAAGGTTCATTTTCAGCCAGGTCTCAGAGCCAGCTCAGCACATGGGCACAGGGTAGTGAATGAAGTGCAAGGCACAGGCCATGGGGCTGTGTCCCCTGGCAGCTTGCCCTTCCGTTCACTCCACCATAAAGCTGCAGCCCATAGCAGGGCTGTCTTTTACACACTCCCAAAGGCATTGGCAGTGGCAGGGAGGCTGAGGCTAAGCTTTGCACAGTGCACAAAGTTCTCCTTCAAAGTAGCAAAAGTTTTGAGTTTAAGATGAAGCTAGGGCAAAACTCTTTTACCCAGCTCTTTGCTGCTGTGGTGATGAGCGATTTTGTAACACAAAAGAGAGACTGAAGCAGTTATCAAAATGTGAAGCCCTGTCCTTTTCCCGGGAGGGATGGGTTAGATAGTCCAAAAGATCTTTTATATCTCACAGTTGGTGCATTATCGGCATAAAAAAAAAAAGAAGAGGATGAAAGGAGTGTGGGCTGATGTACATGGGTGTAAATATTGGACTTACCAGCTCTTGGCAGCTTGGCCATTTGGGGCTGTGTTTGCGGTTAAGAAGGACAAGACATCATTGCAGGAGCACCAGATTGTGGAATTTGCAGCAAGAGGAATTTGTCATTTCACTTATCTGCCCTACTGATAACTGTATTGGTTTATTAGTTCTTATTGATTTGTATACATATCTGCTATGTTTTGTCTATTCTTTTTTTTTTTTTTTCCCTAAGGACAGACAAGCCTTAGCTTCAGGTTAAAGATTGGGCTGGCTCCAAGAGGCTTGGGTTGAACATCACACTGCAAATCTGTTTTGGAATGAACTTTGGGGCAGTTTCCAATGCACAATCAGGAAGAGTTTAATATCTGGCTTTTGATATGTCCATCACTGCTGAAATGACTGTAGCCTCTGGCAATCTGGCCACAAATCTCATAAGAACAGGCATTTCTGGGGGATTTCTGGCCAAGCAACAACAAAAAGAGATCTCACAGCTAGAGGCATCAATTACAGAGGAGAAAAGGGTCTGGCCAAATTCCTCTAAATGTTCTTGACTTTTGGGGCAGTCCAGATCTGTCTGAAATTCAAGCCTGGCTCCAGTCTTACCACCTTCCTTGCCCCAGGAAGGGACCCACTGCACTATAGATTCTGAACAAAAGCCAGCGGTTTCTGCCCATCTCAAATAGCAGCACTCTCAGCTCTATTGGAGCCGGGGAGCAGGATGAAGTGGGGACAGTTGTTTATCAAACTGTCCTTTTTTCGCTTTATTTTTTCCCCAACATGATATTAGAAGGTGTCATGTTTTAGAAGGTGCTTGAATATCAGCCCGTCTCTAAGAGACATCAGAGATTAAGGAGAGGAATGACTGACGGTGCCCTGCTCAGTTCCTGTTAGGACAATTTGCTCATCGGCACGATTTTGCCCTTGTTTTAAGAAAATAAAGCTCTCCACCCTGGCGGCAGCAGCCTCACGCCCCACTTGTCACGCCGTGGCGGTGTGAGCTCGCTGCCGTGGGGGAGGCAGACGGACAGAGCCCACGGCCGCTGGACAGATTTGGCTGTGCCAGGGATAGTGACAGGCACGGCGTGGGCTGCCCCGTGTGCCCACGGGGCTGCGTGGACATCAGGGTGGGCAGCCCTGGGCTGCTGCTGCAGCCACTGCCGGGCACAGAGCAGTGCGCTGGGCAGATGATTTAATTCCAGTTTAGCTCCGTCGAAATCGTCTACCACAAGGGGACCCACTGCGTTTGGAGGATGTGTTTTCTCATTTAGTTTTTGGCTTGCTGACTGTCATGGCTGAAACTCAAAAGAGGCAGCCGGCTCAAGGTAACAGAGAGATGCTTTCCCCAGCAAAGCTGTCTGTATCCCCGCAAATTCTTTTCCCCTTCATCCCGTTTTTAAAATGCAAAAGATCTCTTCAAACATCTCGCACCGTGGGCTTTTTGTTTCATGTTTTCAGGCTAGTAATAGGGATAAAAACTAAATCTTTGGTGCTGTCAGTCAGAGACTGATTTATTCTGAGCGTCGTCTCAGCTTGAAGGGGAGGGTCCGGTGATCACGGTGATATTTAAAAAGTCCCTCCCATGGGTGTCGAGCAATGTATTCACTGTTAGCTCATCCTGCAGTAACACCGCCTCTACCAGGAGGTGACCGCTTGCTTTTCCTCTCCCTCACCGACAGCCAGAGACCTGGCCCTGGAGAAGCTGATGGAAACAGGAGCCAGCGGCTTCTGCCTCCGCACCCCCTGCCTCCTGGGAAGGAGGGACGGACTGACTGACAGCTTTACAGTCCTGGCTAGCAGTCCTCAGCTGCCGCCTTCCCTAGAGCAAGGTGGCCAGCCAGAAAAATGCATGCAAATATCAAACCTAGCTGATAAATGAATAGCTGTTCAAAGTATGATCCTCCAAGATTATATTTAAGCAGAAAAATGATGAGAACACAGAGAAAATGTGACAGGTAGGATTAAAGAAATACCTCTCGCTAACAGCCAGACTTCTAAAGGGTTTTTTGGAGTGGTCTTGTTCATTAGACACCTGGCTTCATTACTGGCTGGATGGGTCTGACTTTCGCTAAGTATAAAAAATTAAAGTTATACACCAGAATTTGCCCCACATCTCTCTAGAAATTAGCATTAAAATAGTGCTTATCATTCACCACGAAAATAATTGTCATTTCATGCTTATGAAAATATATTTCTGAAAGGTAAACTGTTACTCTGGTTTCACATACAAAATTGGGAAAGAAAAAAGGTAAATGGCTGAATGGATGTAAAAGGGAAATTATTGCTTGTTAACAAATCTTTTAAAAAATGAAAAATGCTGGCTAAGGTATTTGTAACCTATTTGATGCATTAAAAAATTATCTGAGACAAACTTAGAAAGTGATTAGAATAATGGAAACCTCAGGGCCAGCTTCTGTGATTTTTAAAGGGGAATACCAGAGTGGCAGACTCCTCTATGCTTATTTGAAAAGCTCAGTCTCTATGTTCATTCTTCAGTACTTTCTTTCTTTTAAAAAGCAGTCTTCATATACCAAGGCATCACTTGACCATGATCAGCTTGTGCCAGCCAATCCAGTAAGGAAAGCTCTATGTATTACAGAAAGAGCAGTGCTTGCATTTAACTGCACTCCCCTGGGATATATTTTTAGGAGGGTGCCTGAGCATGCACTCAGAATTCTGCTTGTGAGCGTGACCCCTTTCAATGGGATGGTGGCTCTGCCTGTGCTGCTGAGCCCGGGCGAGCTGAGGGGAGGCAGGAGAGCCTGCGCTTCCCTCGCCAGATGGAGTTCACTCCCACTACAATTATGTTTGCAACACATGATTTGCCTAAGGTGTCTGTGGATGTTGCAAAAGAGTGGGGTGGTTTCTGTAAAGCAGTCTCAGAAGAACAGCAGTATCAGCCCTTTGCATCTTTACCACTGAGATTTTCCTGCAAGAAGCAGAAGCCTAAAGCCAATCTTTGGGGGTTTTGTTCCCTTTGATGGATGGTGTCATGAACTTTTAATTATGGGCTGGAGGGAAGACTTGGATAATGGATTTGTAAAGGTCTATATGGGTGGATTTCCTGGCATCCAGAATTACTCCTGTCGTAGAACACAGAACTGTAGGACAACTCAGGTTGGAAGGGATCTCCAGAGATCATCTGGTCCAATCTTAGATGAAAAAGGAAGTCTAGATGAGATTATCTAGCACTCTGTCCAGTCATGTCTTGGAAACCTCCAATGCTGGGGAGTCCAACATATCCTTTTGGAGGTTGTTCCTGGACTGTTTCCTTATGGTGAAATCCACACCACGTAAGGAATCAGAAGGTCTCTGATGAGTTGTACGTATCATGCCAGAGCTGTCGTTCACTCTCTGGCATCCTTAACAGACATCTTAGCCCAGATATTTCATCCTGAATGCCCGATAATAACCTTGAATGCACTCCCATGGCATTAAAATGATTTCAGCTTCTCTGGTTGCAAATGCCAAAAACCAAATTCTGGATCTTAGTTCAGAACCAAACTTCAATTCTGGACTAAACAGTGCCATTGTCAGAGCAAAATCTGGATGCATAAAACCTATATCCTCAATATGTATCAATAACTAGTATTAAAATTTGCTGACACCTGAACATTTCCTGCTTCCATGGACGTTGGCAGCACAACTTCTATTGACCACAGTGAGATGGGATGTACTTCAGTGGGGTGATATTCTGATTCACGTGCTTCTGCCATTGATTTATAGAGTATCTACTGCCACAGCAGCTATTAACCTTCAGTTACAGTAGGACTTCAATAACTGAAATACCACTCTGAGTTTTCTTTGTAACAGTCAATATGATTTGTTCTAGAAAAAACCCATAAACATATATTTTAAGAACCAACCTTATCAGATTTCCAGCTGCCATAGGAAGATACTGCTTCAACATTTTTCTTCATCAGTCCTTAGTCATGAAAACCAAAATTTCAGGGGAACTTGGGGCTTTAGGGAGCAGGAAACCAATGTGTTAATTAATTGTGGGCTGATGAGAACATTGCTAGGACAGATGTTCAGCCACTCACATGGGCATTGCAGGAACTTCAAGCGAGATCTCACTTTCCTCGGTCAGATGAAATCTGGGAGGGAGAATGTATGCAAAGGTGAAAAGGGCTCTGTGACAAAGAAACACAGGATGGGTCTGTACCTGCATCTGCCGTCTCTCAACAAAGGTGCTGAGAACAAGCAACTTCATCCCTCTTCTTTACTATTAGGATCAGGAACCTATTTATAACACTGGAAACTGGGAAAAGGCAGGGATAAGTCCTGTGAATCTGAGTAGAAAGCTTCTTCCTGATGTGCTCTGCAAACTGGTTTCACTAGATATGATTTGAGCAGAGAAGTATACATTCATTACAAAACATCCTTCTTCAGAACCTGCATTTGGGCCACATTTGTTTTGTGCATGCCCCAATTGGCACAATTAGCTCAAATATCACGGTCATGTGTCAGCTGCTGTGCAGGTGATTGCAGCTGGAAAAGTCAGGAGCAGTTCCTCAGCTGCTGTTCGTAAGTGCATGAGAGCACCAGACAGCCAGCAGCCTCCTTGAGGACTTGTCTTGCTCCTGAGCATGGTCTAGCAGTGCAATAAAAACGCCGTAAAAGGATGTGGATGGCTGTGAACTAAGGTGTTTCATGCATCACTTATCCACTGCCATTAGCTTAAATGCATCCAGGACCTAAAACCATCTTTGTGAGCACCAAAGAACTTTGCCTAGTTAAATTAAGGAGCTACTTCTCATGTTGTTCTTTGCCTGTGCCATCCCTGATCATTCTCATCTTTGAGTTTTGTAATGAATGGTTTGCTTTGCTAGACGCTAGTAATTTGGGGACTGAACCCCAAGGGCCTTGGACAAGTCCCTCTAGCTGGGGAGAAGGCAGTAGCCAAAGGCAGGCTGGGAAGAAGCAGGCTGCTGTAGTTTGTCTGTCCTGTCACTAGAGTGAGACATGCTCACAAGCATCCTGGTCTCCTCTTTCAGGAGGTGCTCAGCAGGCTTGTGGGGTGCTGGGGCTGGCATTGAGGGGACACCCTGCACTGTGGCAGACCTTAGCATCCTCAGCAGGCTGGGGCTTGGGGTTAGAAACTCTCCAGGTTATCCTACTGCTCAGACTTTTTTTTTTTTACAGTTGCTTTAGAATAGTAAAAGTGAAGGAGAGGGTGGGAGGGCCCCTAGAAATCCTTTGTCATGACCTCCTGATAGCCCCTGATTCCTGGGCTGATCTGAGCTGTAGTCCAACAGAGTCCTCAGAATCTTTCTATTGACTTCCAAAAGTCTTTGACTTTACACTGCTTAGCCTGAGCAAGACCAAGCAGTACGATAGGTATTGCAGATATTTCTCCACGAGGCAGCAAAGGGAGTGAACTTTTTACTGAAGGGTAAAAGGACAGCAGTATTCTGACATCTAAATAAAATGACTCATTGAAGTAACTGCCCTCTCTCCCCATCTGTGAAATGCCCACCTGAAGACCCGTGATTCACAACAATGTATTTCAGAGGGCCCCGTAAGGATGATTTTTTTTCTTTCCCCGTTTTTTCTTTTTCTCAGAGAGTGATGCCCTGCCAGTGAGTGACTTGTGCAGTCCAGACGGAGAAAGCAAGCTGTTAAAAGGTAGTGATTGCAGCACTGATCTCTTGCAGGCTCTGCAGTGTGAGGAGGTGGTTCTGAATCACAATGAACTTAATTGAACAAGAAATGGCATTGATTTTTCCTTTTCAGCCCTCCCCATTGCTCACGGCAAAGGTGCATTGAACCCTCTGCCCATGCCAAGCAGCAGTATTGCACAGCACAGTAGAATGGAGATTTTTTACTTTTGTCCTATAATTAGCATGTATTTATTTTTAAATAGGGTAAAAACCAAAGCTCTCTACGCTTTGAATCGGGGAAAAGCTCTGCTGGTGCAACATGAGTTTCAGGAGTCCAAGGAAGCAGGTTATGTGAGAAGCCATAGCTTGCTCCACACTCCCCTGGCTAGGAAATAATGTTGCTCTTGAGTCCATCTGATTGTTGAAAGAGCTAGAATGACACAATTGCCAAGCTGCTGAAGGGCTCCTAAAAGGTCATTTTATATTGTTTTTTTTAACTTGGACAGGTAAAGGTACATGAGCTGCCTCCAGTCTGCAGGGAAGCAAGGAAGAAGAGCATCCCATACTCCAATTACTGAATCTTTTTTTTTTTTTTTCCCCTGTTAAGCTCGTTAACACATAATTACATGTTTGAACAGCTAGTGACTTCCTGGAGAAGCTGTTAAACTTATTAGTGAACATCCCCAGGTGTTTACACTTACTTAGAAGTGTATGATGTTCTTGTGAATTTTCCAGTGTTTCTCCTGCTAATTTTCCCAAAATGTAAAAAAAAAAAAAAGTATTTGGGAAATTCACTAGCCATCTTACACTAGCAGCCTTAGTGCCAGAATCCCAGCTCTGGTATCATAATTGGGTTCCCTGTAATGCACAGCTTGTTTTTTTTCTTGAAGGGAATTCTCCAGCTGAGATTGCCAGGCTGAGCAGGGGAGGGAAGAATGGCTAAAGGAAATTTAGGTGCAGTGCTAGGTTGAGCAGCGCTAGGATGCCATGCATCACACTGAGATCGGCTTCTTCCCTTAATAAACACATATCCAGCAGCAGGCACTGGTCTGCAGATCAATTTGATCTGATGTTGGAAATGGGAGGGGAGGACAAACCCCACCATGCTGCCAATCCTGGCTGCCAGAACAGGGTTTTGGGGCTGTGCTCAGCCTAAATACTGGGGCTGCTCTCAAGAGCTGGCTGCTGCAGAGTCAGCACAACACCCCTCTCCTGCCTGCCTCCTGCCACTTGCTATTTTCACTGCTTTCTGAGGAGTGAGATTAAATGGATAGTGAGCATGTACAGGTTTCCTGTCATTGTGCAATAAGAGCAGGATCAGACTCTTCTAGAGTGGATACAATTCCTGAAAGTGCTGATCATCATACACGGACTGAAACAGTGTGCTGTATTGCAATAAGATACAAATAATGAAGTTACTGGTATCCGAGAACTCTAATAGGAGAAACGCTACCAAGATTTGCTGACACCAAAAGGAGGCACTGCTCAGAGTAGCCTAAGAAATGAAACTGAAGGAAATGCCAATATTTTGTGTTTGAATGCCTGTGAACTGCAGAGGCAAGGCTTCGACACCCTCACGATCTCCTGCTAAGCATTCATGCTTTGCAACTCACCTCCAAGCATGGATTTCACTTAGTCCAAGCCTGCACCAAAGTAACAAAAGGCTAGTTTTGCCTAGTAAGGGGACGGGTGGTATTTCTGCTCTCCTGGTGAAGAAGCCAGCCAAGACCAGAAGGACCAAAGCAATACAAAGTGTTGGCGAAGACTGGGTGGGACTGGGCTTCTCTCTTTGAAAACAAGACCAGAACCATTTGCCACAGCTTGTAGCAGTGGCTGTGGCTAGGCATATTTTATTTCTGCAAGACCTTCAGGCCATCAGGAAAAGGTTATTGCAGGCTCACCAGCCCTTTCCCACAGCTAATGGCCTCGTCTCGCAGTGATGAAGTTCCCGAGAGATGGGAAGTTGGATGTGTTCACCCGGAGAGTGTCTCACATCAGTCAGCACTGAGTGCACTTGAGGATAAAGCTGCACCATTCATCTCAAAAGCGAGGCAGCTGTTCAGCTACTACAGCTGTACTGGGTTTGGATTCTAACATTTTCCAACAGAAAGTCTTGAAAAAGGAAAAAAGTATCAGGGAAAACCATAGGAAGCCTAGTGGTCTGATAGTCTGTAGATGCAATACAGTATGAGGTATAGAGTTTAAAATCTAAAATATTTCATGTATTAAGAATATTACAGTGATTCCGTTGTGAGGATTCACCTAGCTTTACACCTCGCTAAGCCTCCTTTTCCTAACTTTCTGAAAAAAAGCTGCTTTCTACTTGCAATTTTTCAATTACTTTAGCTAGAGAAGGATTTTTGTATGTGTGAAGTCTGAGGTTAATCTGACAAGGATTCTTAGAGAGATGAGCCTCTACATTGAGCCTGGGCTTTCTTGTTGGTATAGGATTTTCAGTTTGGGGGATTTGAAAATTTTATTTTTAGACACCCTATTTCAAAACTCAAGGTATGGAAGCATTTTGTGTGGCTATTTAACTTTCTTATCTGAAAAATTATTCTCCTGTAAATATTTTAACAAGGACACTGTTTAATTTGAAGAATTCTGCAGAGCAATTATTTTAACATATGCCTCTGACTTTAATCTGCTTCATGCCAGCAACAAACTATACACTTATTTAAAGAAAAAGTTCACCCACCTGCCAAAGGTGCTGTGGTTTTACAAACAAAGCAGACTTCCTAGTTCACAAATAACATTTAATTACATATTTTATGTAATAATTTATATAGTTTATCTATTACTTATCCAAATAGGTTTTAAATTCCATTGATTAACATGCCTGTTGCTAGAAGCCTTTGGTGCAGGAACAGGGTGGGCACAGTTAGCACCAGCATCACCTTACAGCTTGTTTCACTTGTGGTCTGTCCAGGTGACCACACTCCTACCAGCTCTGATGAGACTCAGGTCTGGCACTGCAAGTATATTTGGGCTCAAGAGCTGTAAATTGTAGGAGGTTTTCAGGCTTTATCCAAGCAAAGGAGTCCCAGATAACATGAGAACCTAGCTGGCCTTTCTTCTTGGTGTTTGGTTGTTGTTGAACTGGCAGCAAATCACACCAGTATCTCCAGAGTGCTAAATTACTTTACTCCTCACTGCTTATTTTGGTAGGTAGGAAAGATTTCTCTTTCACATCAGTGGGACTAAAATGCAGCACAGTGAAGTGGAAGATAAATCTGGAGTGCTATCAGGTTTCTCAAATCCTCGCCCATGCTCTGCTCACTGGGGACTCCTCCAGCTCTGCAGCTGACCTACATTTAACCTTGAATTTCTTGCCCTTGCAGCTTCTGGGCTTTAAAAAACAGACCTACTTGGATAAAATCCTGGTTCTTTCTGTTACTTTCTTCACCCCCAGTTTCTGATTATTAGAAGAGTGATCGATGGAGGTGGTTGTTTCTTTCATGTGATCCAACAGATCCATTCATTGTGAAAATATGTCTTCTTTTCCCTTGTATGGTAAGAATCCACCAACAGGAAATAATGTTTCTGTTTTATTGCTTTATGTTGTTTGTTTGGTTGCTTTTGTTCCACTAAGAAACCTCCTTCCAAATAAAGTTTTTTCTTACTTATGCCCCTTTGTGTCCTGTGCTTTGCTTCCAGCATTTATGAAATTCTCTTCCTTTCCTTTTCCTGTTTTCTTACTGCTTCTGTTCACAGACATGTACTTCATCCAAACTCACTTTGTAAAGCATTGCCAGTCACACCATGTAACTTTTCACTGGCCAGAGTGTGCTGTCTGTATTTTGGGTGATGGTCCAGGTTGTTTCAGCTCTCTCTCTCTGAGACAGAGCTTAAACTGTGCTCTGCTGAAGCAAGTGTGACTCCCGGGCCAAGAGATTCCAATCTCACATCAATCATAGCAGCTTTATTTAAATTGGTATGGTTGGAAATTGTGATTCTATTTATTATTTATTAATTGTTTTTCAACATTTTCAGGTTTTTAAGGAGGCATCTTCAGCTTTACTCACTGTATTACGTTTCTTTATTGCAGCAGCTGCTGTCCTTTCACATGTGAATGGGACAGAACAGAGCATCTGCTACCATTACCAGGGATCTCTGTTGGATCTCTCTCCATCTTGGACTACATTTGATGAAAAACTCCCCTGATAGCTCATAGAATTATTTAATCAGAGAATATCCCAGGTGAGAGGTCCTGCACTGGAATCAGGACAATTCCAAGGACTAACAGAATGTATTCAGAGCAACTCTTAATAAGAGAAGGACTTGGAAGTGATGTTGAATAAGAAGCTTGACATGACCTGACAGTGCACACTCGCAACCCATAAAGCCAACTGTATCCTGTCAGGGGAATTCTGCATCTCTACTTTGCTCTGGAGAGAACCCACCTGGAGTGCTGCATTCAGCTCCGAGGCCCTTTACAGAAAGACATAGACCTGTTGGAGTGAGACCAGAGGAAGGCTGGGAAGGTGCTCAAAGGGTTGGAGCACCTCTCCTGTGACAGGCTGAGGGAGCTGGGGTTATTCAGCATGAAGAAGGCCCAGCACCTTGCAGTACCTCCAGTGGGTCTGCAGGAGAGCTGGAGAGGGAATTTTTACAAGGTCTGGTAGCCATAGGACAAAAGAGGAAGACTTCAAACTGAAAGAGGGTAGGTTTATATGAGAAATTAGGAAGAAATTCTTTACTGAGAGGGTGATGAGGTGCTGGAAGAGGTTGCCCAGAGAAGTTATGGCTGCCCTGGAAGTTTTCAAGCCCAGGCTGGATGGGGCTTTGAGCAGCCTTCCTTAGCTACTTAGTGAAAGTTGTCCCTGCCCATGGCAGGGGTGTTGGAAGTATGTGAACTTTAGGGTCCCTTCCTACCCAATCCATTCTATGGAATGATTCTATGATCCTGAGTTAGAAGGAACCCACAAAGATCATCAAAGTACAACTTCTCGGCCTGATAAGGACACCCCAAGAGTCACACACTGTGATCCCTGAAAATGTTGTCCAAGCACTTTTCAAATTCTGTGGTTGCGACAACTTCCCTGGGGAGCCTGTTCCAGAGCCCAACCACCCAAACCTATTAGAGGTTCTGATATCCCAACCTAAACTTTCCCTGACACAACTTCAGGACATTCCCTTGGGTCCTGTCAGGTGTCACCAGAGAGAAGAACTCCTCTGTACTTGCCCCTCTTCTTCCCAGCTGTAGACTGCAGTGAAATCTCCCTTATGTCTCCTCTTCTCCAGGCTGAACAAGCCAAGGGCCCTCAGCTGTTCCTCATATGGCTTCACCCCAAGGTCCTTCACCATCCTCCTGGCTTGCTTGGGAGGCTCTCTAATAGCCTTTTTATGTTGTGGCACCCAGAACTGCCCCCAGCACTGGAGGTGAGGCTGCCCCAGAGCAGAGCAGAGCAGGACAATCCCCTCCCTTGCCTGGCTGGTGATGCTGTGCCTGATGTAACCAGCACAGGCTTGGCCCTTCTGGCTGCCAGGGCACTGCTGGCCCATGTTCAACTTGCCCTCCACCTGGACCCCCAGATCCCTTTCCATGGGGCTGCTCACCAGCCTCTCATTCCCTGATCTGTCTGTACATCCCAAGTTGTCCCATTCCAGGTGCAGAATCTGGCATTTGCCCTTGTTGATATTTCATACAGTTGGAGATTGCCTGTCTCTCTGATTTGTCAAGGTCCCTCTGAGGGGCCACTCCACCTTCAAGAGAGTGAACAGCTCCTCCCAATTTGGTATCATCAACAAACTTTATTACTATAGTTTTAATTCTACATCCAAGTCATTTATGAAGATGTTAAAGAGCACTGACCCCAAATAGAGCTGTGCAGAACCCCACTGGTGTCCAGTTGCCAGCCTGATATCACCCCATTCCCTATAAACCTTTGTGTCCAGCCTGTCAGCTAGTTTTTTGCCCAACAGAATCCTGCTATAGATCTGGAATGGTCACACAGCAAGGACAGCAGAGAGAGCAGCAGAATGTTCACTTCATTATAGGAAAGGTCAAACAATTAATGTAATGAGCTCCACAAAGTGTATAAGGGTGGGGATCATCACTGCACAGACTTAAAATGCAGCACTATAGCAAACTCCAGAAGCATGCCACTAACTTGAAAAAATTCTGAGTCTATGATGGCACTTGTCACAAGAGGCAAAAAACCCCTCAACAAACAGAAAACAAACATTTCCCCTGTGAATCCTGTTCCAGGCTCTTGACTGTAGAGGACTGCTAGGCACAGAACTATTAGCATTATTAGCTTGAAATTGCATCTTGAGAAAGTGACTGAACTTGGAAAGCTGGAGAGAAGAATTCCACTGAGGGAGCACAGAGCTGGTGGGGGACATAAAACCGTTCATTATTCTTCAAGTCTGGGGAAAATTACAGCAGAAGTAAAGAATTTATTTTGAAATACATTCTGGTTATTTCAGACACTAAGTGAAATTTGTACCAGCTGAATTGTTAGCATGCTTTTTTTTTTTAAGGGAAGAAAATAGTGTCAAGTTGTGGCACACATGGGGTGCATTCTTTTTTTGTTTTTGAAGTGAGATCTAAATTAGTGCAATCTGAATTAGTCTGATAAACTTAGGGTAAAACAAATCAGGGCTTTTTAACTGGGAGCTGTACCCTATATGGTGCAGCAGACAACACACAAGCTCAGGAGCTGTGATTAAGGATGTGGTTAGTGGCTCATTCCTGCCCCAGAGCTGAGCCCACCAGGAGCTCAGAGAGTTAGGAAGGAAATGCTCTTCCTTGATCCTGGGTTTCTATTAAGCTGATTTAATCACTCAAGCTGAGAATTGCTCCATCTTTGTCTCTAATTTCTTCAGAATATCTAATGGCCTCAAGGGATAGAAAAATAATATTTACATATAAGATCATAAAAGAAGAGCTAAGCCAGGCTAAATTTTGCCTTTTGATGTATATGAGTTGATGATAAAGGAGTGTCTTGGGCAAAAGAAGGAATCAGGTTTGCATCTCATGTAAAGTCATGGATTTACTGCTGCAAGATTAAACAATTAACTTTAAATCAGGGGTTTATAGCAAGTGATTGTTGGCTTGTTTTTGTAGTAACAACGACCATTAAAGAATTTTCCAGTTTCTTAATGAAAGCATAAAAAGGGAGGGGCAAGTGGTTAAAGCACTTGAAATACAAGGCAGTAAATTTTATTGTTTGAATGTCTTTTTTTTTCCTGCAGCCTTACCAATTAGAGGGAAAACTCTGCATTTTCTTATATTGTTGGTAAATTTAGGATTGGTCTCCCAGTGTCCTACATTGTGGGAGAGGAAGTGTTGGGAATCGTTTCTGACCTATGGCTATGGCTATTCATTCTGGTTAATCTTAGAGATACAACATGCAAACACCATACAAAGTGAGAAAAAACAGAGCAAATGCCATCACAAAGGTTGCCGTCTTCCACACTGATTTTTTTCCTTCTATTTTTTTGAGAAAACTATCTGGAGAAACACAGATTCATCACAGCTGCTTCAGGAACTGGCAAGCTTCTAATTATGTTTCACTGTTCCGGGTATTACTTCCAGGATATTTTTTTGATCACACACGATAAAAGGTGACTTTGGCTTAGCTAGTTATTAGCTAACAAGCACAAAAAGGAGAGAAATCAGGCAGTGAATGAAAATTGTGTAGGAGGGAGAGAGTGACTTCAGGAACCGTCATACTCTAGCTGCTGCTGCAGGAGGTGTTGCCAACCTGAAGTAGTAATGGCTTGATGACTGCTGGAAGATGCACCCAGAGGGGTGATATTTGCTTCTTGGAGAAGGTCACTGTACCTTCCAGTGACCTTGAAATAAATTATGCTCCTCCAAGAGGTGTTTTGGCTTCGTTTTGTTAATGGAATCAATCCATACATTCAAAGTTTCTGACTCATACCAAGCCCTGATGTTGGCAAGCCCAGGAATGTATTGTCCTGTCTGTGATTGGCAATATCACCAAGTGACTCAGAGAGAGACAACACAGGCAGATCCATGGCAAGTTTTTCAATGTAAGTTTTGCCACAGAAAAAAGGTTTGGACATCTTGCATGCAGAAGTAGTTGCCACATCTGTATGTGCAGCTGACTTGGTCCTGTGTGGAAGCTTATGCAGCTGGACCAACAGGACACCTCAGAGTCTTGAATTTGGAGCTACAAATTAGCCCTCACTGACAAGACCAATTGTTGGCTATCCCAGCCATTGGTCCAGTAGGTATAATGGTGGTGTTTTGTAACAGCAGCTTGGATAATACCTAATTTTCTGTTCCCTCAGGGGCCAAAGATCAGCCTTCTTATGATAATATTCATAAATCACTTCTTTTTTAGGTGTGAACATGGGGCAGGAAGACCTAGGGGAGCTCAAGTCCACTCACACAGCTCAGGGAATTTCTGAAGGAATAATAACACTAAAAATTCCTTCATATAATCTTACAACAGATTTGAATTTTTACAGCAAACTTCCTGAAACAGCTTTCTATATTCTGTTTCTATATAGACTTCCACTTGGGGACTAGCCTTCTTGTTTTCCTTACCAAAAATAGTTTTCCAGTGCTTCAGATTTTCAAGGGATTTTGATAAGGTGAGGAGGAATTTTGCTTGTACATGAGCTGTGGGAGAACTTTTGGCATTTCTCTTCACACTGGTGTCTCCATTTGGGACCCATCTGAGTCCCTCCACTTGGCTGCTGCCCCTCTGTCCTTCACGCATACCCAGCAAGACATCCATTTTCACTCTTTTCTCCAGTTCAAATAATCTTGTAATCTGATAAAAAAAGGCCATTTTGGGGACTGAAAAATCATAGAAAATGACAAGTTTAGTCCCCTCCTGACTTTCTTGACATTACCTTTCACTCAAGCTGCCAGGAAGCAGCATCTGCTTCCCTTGTTATCCTGGCATTTCCTCTGTGTGATGAAGAAAAATCCTCTTCCTCATTACCAGCCACGCATTGCCTCCTGCTTTGCACCTGCTTCTTGTTTTCCCCAATTATTTTCTTTACTTTAGTGTACAAGTCTTAATTTAGAAAGGAGTGAGCAAATGTAATTCTTCCCAGATACATTTATTCTCCTCTTTACCAGTCCACTGAAATGCCATCCTTCCTTACTCCTTTCTTCCTCTTCTCTTTCTGTCTGCTCAGATTCACTTATTTTCCCAGCCTTTGTTGTTTCACCTCTCCTCCCTCTTCTCCTACGGACTGGTTGCTCCTGCTCTGTGGGCAGCAGTGGGATGATCAGCTCTGTTGTGTGGTGCAAGGAAGGCTTGAAGCAGCAGCTCTGCTTGGCACCTGGAGCCTGAGGTGCCAGGCAGCCCCAGGGCATTACTCCTGGTGTCCCCTTTGGGACCAACTTCTTTGTATTCCAGAAGAAACTGCTGGTGATGGCTCACAGATTTGATGATGGTGGTGGTGGGGCTCAGGCCATTGCAAATTGCCTGCTCTGTTTTTAATTCCTAAGGCCTGGAGGAAAGGAGCACCACAGAAGCTGCCTTTAAATCACTAGGAAAAAGCCTAGTGTGAATCTCAGCAATCTCAAATGCCTCCAACACCTCCTGAAAACACCCTGGTGACAGACAGCTGTCATGTGACAGTGGTCCACTCCCTGTGAAAGCTTTTCCAGGCTCCAATAACACTGATCAAACTGTCTCAGAGCCCAAGGCAAATGTTTTCTTCACCATATACCGGCACAACTTAACACAGATAAGCTGCCTGTGAAGCACATAACCTCAAAGGGGTTGCCATTTCTGTCTCAAAACTTCCCTTAATTTGATGAGAATAGCTACTGACAAGCAGGGCTCACTGTGGTTCTTGGAGGGACAGGCTCTGCAGTCCAGCAGGAGTGGAGGTGGTGGGGTTTGACCTCTGGCTTCTGTTGAGTGCTCAGATTCCTCTCCAGCCTTTGGCCTCTGAGCAGAAAACGCCGTGATGTGGCTGAGACTTGGACAAGCACTGAATGCAAATGTGCCTTCCCATCAATTAAGCAGGAAGAAACAATAATTTGACTGCAAATATCCTGACTGCTAAAGCAAGCAGTTTAATTACTGAATCTTGCTGAAATTCAGCTTCATTGAGAAATGAAGTCTGATTCTCTTCCCATGGGGGTGGCTGCACTTCTGTTCCCTTAAGGAGCATGGTAATTTTTCTTTTTGTGGTCCTCATGGTTGGTTAAAAATCAATTTTCTTTATCCTAATTCTATCTACATAAAATCCTGCTGTGTGCTAACTGCAGCCACCCCTTTGAGCCCAAATGCCTACTGCGATGACTTTTCTTAGGTGAACTTTACCTCATAAAGTTGTGTCATTATTTAACATGATCAAAAGCTATTATAATGGGTCCGTGTAATTAAAGTAATTAATTTAACTAATTACCTTTTTTTTTTGTAAGGAAAACAGATATATGTAATAAAGTAGAGCTCTTGTCCTAATCTTACATCTTCTTTCTATACAAATTGAGCCTCCCACATGTGGACCTTTTTCTCATTTCATAAAAATAGAATAAATCAATTTAACAGGATCTAGAAATTCTCCAGGACGTGTAATTAAGGGCTTGGTCTATTTGTCTGCCTAGCTTTCATAATCTACCAAATATTACTGCTTCTGGTCTAAAAGCTGGGAGATATGCTCTACTAGGAGGTCTGCACTATGCTGTGCTTCTTTCAGCCTAGCACACACCACAATGTCTCATCTGCCAAAATCTGGGATTTTGACACTTAATATGAAAAAATAACAGAGGTGGAACTACCACTAGGAAAAAAAGGCTCACTTGGTTTTCATTTTTCACCCCACTTGTTTCCTCAAATGGCTCAAATCTAAATGTTTTGACATGCAAATCCTGACATCAACTTGTGACTGTAAAGTTAGTGCATTTTTTAGCTCTTAAGGATCTGTGTGCTGTCAGTTTGTCACGTGCTGTAAATTGGCACATCTTTATTGAAGCCAATTGTACTCTGTCGACTCCATGCAAAATAAATAGTTCGTCTATTGTACTCTAAGTCTTTATCCAATTCTAATTAAAACCAAATAATTCTCCTGCCAGCTTCCTAGAGAGCCAGATCAGACTCTGGGAAACAATGGGGAAAACTGCACTTTGTGTGATTTTTTAATATCATACCCAAGGAATTATATTTATGCAAATGTCCTTGGCTAAAATCCAGCAAGCAGAGATGGTGGCTTGGAACAATCTTCATCCCCCCAACTTGAGGGGCCAAGAACCAGTGCAAAGAACTTTATGAAATATTTAAATTTGGGACTGAGGTCACTGATACTAAATGGCACTCCTCAGCTCCAAATGCCAACCAGCTGACCAGAGAAAAAATTTAATGATGCTCATCTCTGATAGGATAAGAAAAATCTTAAAGTTTAAAATTTGTCCTTTCATCTTATCAACAAGCCATAATGGATAAAAGTAACTTGCTACACGATTCTAGTTCAGTGAGAAGAGGGAAAAGAAGTGTGACAATGAGTCATTTGGTACAAAGCATCAGAATTCAGTAAATAAAGCTTTTTATTTTTTTTTAGGCAAACTGGCTTTTATCTGGTAAGGTCTGCATGACAGCTGTGTGTTTCCAAGAGTACCATTCTCTAGAGGCAAGAGAGCTAAAGAATACCAGTAAGTCATGGGTAACCTACTTCTCTTGTGTATTACCTCACATGCTCCTTTTTTTTTTTGGAGCTTCTATCTCAGCAATCCAGGGGAATCACGGGCAGTGCACACACTTGCTCCCCACTGAGCAAGCTGCTCCCCACTGAGACTGACCCCCAGACTCTAACTCAGGTCCTTGGACTGCTCACTTGCAGGTTTACAGTGCCCTCAATCAGTCCTACAAATAAAAACAAGGAACAGGGACTGCTGTTAGAGGCTCTGAATTAGAAACCTTGTGATCTGCTGCTGGCACAGACAGACAAGCACAACCTTGTCAGCCCTGCTAATAAACTGCAGTCACAGAGCTGACCTGCTGACAGGCTCCACAAGCTGATGATATCTTGCAGCTCTTAGGCAAAGATTGTTTCATGTGTCAATGCAGAAGGCTTCTCTATGATATTATTTTTAAATTAAGGTTTTTATTAGAGAGCTAGAGTGAAAAGAAAACATGAGGGAGAGAGGAGGGCTGTGACATCAATATTTTCAAATGCTTCTCCCTTGCCCCTTGGTCCTTAATTTATGCTGAGTTACTATTCAGCCATGGAGCTTTGCTATTCCACTCATTCCCAGCAAGAAGTCATGGACCACAATATGTCCGTGCTGGATATTGGATTAAATATGCTTCATGGAAGGTGGCCCCAGCCCCAGGAATCAGCAGTTTCTAAAGAGGATGGAAGATAATGCATGGCTGTTGGCAGGCAGGGAATGGTGGACTAAATGACTTTAGGCTCAGTGTTAGATCTTGGCCCTGGGCTGCCCATGGACATGGTCCTGCTGAGTCCTCACCCCTCAGGAGCTGTCTGTGCCAAGGGCATCTACTCTGCACATCACAGGATACACCTGCTGAGGAGGCACCTGCTCTGTGCTGCACCACCTCTGGAAAGATCAGAGAAACAGAATTATAGAATACCCTGAGCAGGCAGGGGCCACAAAGATCATTGAAGTCCAACTCCTGTCCCATGTCAGGACAGTCCCAAGAGTCACACCATGTGACTTGGACCATCATCCAAGTGTTTGTTGAACTCTGTCAGACTTTGTGCTGTGGCTACTTCCCTGAGGAGTCTGTTCCAGTGCCCAATCACCCTCTGGGTGAAGGAAAGGTCCCTGATATCCAACTTAAGCCACCCCTGACAGAGCTTCAAGCCATTCCCTTGGGTCTTGTCACTGTCACTTCAGAGCAGAGATCAGTGTCTGTCCCTCCTCTTCCCCTCAGGAGGAAGCTGAAACCTGCAGTGATGTATCCCCTCAGTCTCCTCCAGGCTGAACAGACCAAGTGACCTCAGACACTCTTCATACAGATTCCCCTCAAGGCCCGACACCATCTTTTTCGCCCTCCTTTGAATACTCTCTAATAGCTCTGTATCTTTCTTATATTTTGTTGCCCAAAATTGCCCACAGGACTTGAGGTGAGGTAGATTGAGACCTCCTTAGACCAAATGGCAATAACAGAGACATGAGACCCCTTTAGTACGCAGAGCACCTTGCACCTGTTCAGGCATCTGTGCTGACAGGGGCCCACTGATATCTGGACATGAAAGGTTGCCTTCAGAGGTACTTGTGGTCTCCACTTTGGGAGATAATTATGTGTACTTATGCTGTCTTCAAGATCCAAGGGCAGGTGAATTTTGCAGAGAGCTGCAAAGCCACGCTCTACTGCCAAGCCACACATCGAGGCTGTTTGGGGTATCTCGAGTGACCACTACAGCATGCAACAGGTATGATATACCCCAGTAGTGCTGGGACCACCAGTGGGACACACTGTCCTCTCCAGTGTATCCTGACCACTCCATTGCCCACTGGGACACCACTGATGTGTGCAGGAAATTTATTCACGCACTTTGGCCACATTGGTCACATAAAGGTACCCTTGGGATATCTCAGCACCGCCTACCTTGATAAACTTGACACTAGGAAGGAGGAAGCCAGTAGTCCACCTGAGGCCACCCAGGTCCTCTACCCAAACTGTGCCAAGGCAGCAGGGACCCTGACAACTCACTGTGATCCTCGCAAGGGAGAAGAAGCACTGTGTGTACATCAGCAAAATTCTCTGTCTCTACAACCTTCCTTGTCCCTCTGCATCATGATTAGTAACACCTATGTTTCTGCCTACCCTTGAGATTCCTCTTTCTCTTTCCATCACTTCCAATTCCAACCCTTCTAATAGTTTTCCCTTCTCTGTCCCCTCTTTTCTTATGGCAGACCCTTCTTTCCCTTCTCCACCTGTCTGGATTTGCCAGCTCCTCTCACTGAAATCCTCTCTCTATGAGAAAAAAAAAAGTTAGTTCTCTTTTGAACTTTTCATTATCTGTAGCAAGAGGTGTAGCTCCAAGCTGTGAGGACCAGCTGACTGACTGGGACATCCAAAGATCTCTCTCCCCAGCCAACAATTCCAAATGTAGGTTTTGTCCTCTTTGTGCAGCACGAGAGTGAGCAGGAAACAAGGCAATTTGGCTACTTTGTGCAGCCTCCATCACTGGTGGGTAGCCGATTAGACAATTGCATGAATTCCTCTATATGTCTTAGTACAGAATCTTCTGGAGAACAAGGTGTTTTTACGAGTAATTGTCTCTCTCAGACTTTTGTCAAACATTCCTTGCTTTGCTACAAGCTCATGCCATGACCATTTAGGCGTTTAGCAGAGAATGGTGGCTTGGGGTGCTCAGCTGGAATTTGCCAGGTGACGATGCAGCCCCACAGACTCTCACAGGTGCAGCAAGATAAGTGCTGGTAATAGAAGGAGGACGGCTCAAAAGAAATATTTACCTGGCAATATCCCTTTAAACCCATGACTCATTATCACAAGCACACTTCTGCTTCCCTTTCCATTCATGTCTCAAGGACCAATACCTCAGTTCATGAAAATTTTAAGCAGTTGCTTTTCTGTGTGGTATTTCAAATTCTGGTTAATGGATGTGGGTAGCACAGAAGACTTCGTTATGAATGAACAGTGCTCTGGTGAATAAGTCCATGCACTTCTCCAGCTCCTCACCAGAACACGTGAGGCTGTGAGTGGGTTTGACAGGGTCAGGCTTTGACATATGAAATAGAGCAATGATGGAGCAGCTGCTACTTCATATGCTTGTCAGCCGTAGCCTCAGAATGCAAAACAACCTGGATTTCAGGGCTCTACTTTAGAGAGAAAACACTTTGAGTCAAGGTGCAGGTCTAGGCATAATGCAAGGTCTTATCCCACATTATTGCATTGATTATTGCAATTATGTCCTTTCAGGACAGTTTTAAGTTATGCTCTATCCAATTATAGCTGCTTTAAATACCTTTTTACTGTACATCATGGGGTGCTGGAGAAAGGAGGTATGCATTTTATTTAGCTTCTTGCTCTTACAGTAAGGCTTTTTATGGCAAGAGATTTGGCATTACTCATATTCTTTATTTCACTGATGGCTATATATGAACCTATCTACCTGTGAACCATGCCAAAAATGTTCCTACATGTGTCTCTGCAGTGCAGAGTATCCAGCTTTGTTTAGGGATGAAGAAAAGGCCCTCCTTACTTTTGGCCCATTCTTTTGTGATGGGTTTTATACATTGAATTTTCATACACTTCAGAACACATGAAATTATGGCATCATTGAAGTCCAAAGCAGCAGTGGGAAAAGGATTTCTCCTTGAATATCTACATATGTTGAACAATAGTGTTTAGGGGAACTAAATCTCCTGGGCTTCTTATGCAAGGGAGTGACTCTTGTAGATTTACCTCTTCCTCCCTTCTTTTCCTTCCTCCTTTTCGATTTTGGTTTGATTTTTGTTTGGTTTTTGTTTGTTTGGTTGGTTGGTTGGTTTATTGGTTGGTTTTTTTTTTGTTTATTTGCTTCTTTTGGGTTTTTACTTGCCTACAGTTGAAGAGAAACTTTCAGCACCAAGGCTTTAATTTTCCCAAAAATAGATCCTCTTTCCCTCTGTGCAGAGGGTGAGAGCAATACTGATGTGTAGTTTATTTCCACCACCATTAATGTATTTCAACAATGGTTTTCTTTTTATTCCTTCATGGAAAATGATCTCAGACTGGGAGAACTTCCACAGAAGCTATTCACAGACAAAAGTCACACTGTTTCCAGTTCTTTAAACTGCTTTTCCACTCCACAGAACCCTCTCCTCTCCTCTCCTCTCCTCTCCTCTCCTCTCCTCTCCTCTCCTTTCCTCTCCTCTCCTTTCCTCTCCTCCTCATTACTGGAGATACCAAGTTTTCCTCCTAGGAGGCCTTGTTTTTTTCAACATACCCCTGTCAGGATGAACGTGCTTCTTCCTCTTGCCAAGCATGTGATTTCTTCACATGTAGACATCATCAAGTGCTCTCATGCTTTGTTAAGCTAGATGTAATTTTACAACTGAAGCATCAATTGCCCCTAGGAGATCTCATTTTACCTCTGCTTAAGTGCCAGTGAGCTGACTCTGGGTGCTGCAAATGACTCTCTCGTGCTCTGTTATTCCTCCTTCCCAAGTTGAGACCCTCTGACCCTTCTACCCTGATCCTGCTGGTTTCCAGCAGCTCTGATGACCTCTCTGAATCAGACCCATTGGTTGCTAATGCCTGCAACCTCCCTGCTGCTGAGCAGTGGATTTGCCAGACAGGTCTCCCACCATGGCACAGTTTGAGGCATTAGTGGTTCCTGCTGGGGCAGAGAGAAAGAGGAGGAAAAGCAGGCCTGTACTGTTTGGCAGCCTGCTGGGAAAACCTGCTGCTTCAACAAGGAAAAGAAAGAGGAAGAGATTAATATCCACTTTTTTACTTGTTCCACAGTTTTCCCTCTATGCTTTCGAAGAGTGAAGGTCGAAACTGAATGCCAGCATCTCCTGTGCATGTATCAAATGTCACCAGGGAAGGGAACTCCAGGTGAGAATCTGTGGATGTGCCATTGCTCAGCTCTCCATGGTGCCAGCCCACCATATCTAGTTTGTGTGATGAACTCCCCCAGCCATCCCAGACTTCAAACTGTGTCTGGGAGCATCAGCCTCACATTTGTGTTGTCATGAGTTAATGTCTTCTGGTCTCTGAGTCATTGCTGATGGATGTTCGGGTGTTTGGAGCCTCATCCCTTGCACACATGAACACTTTCCAGCAATGTTAATGAGATTTGCAGCCAATCTTTGTTGAACAAGAGCATAGCCAGAGCAAAGCAGAGCAAAGAAAGAAGGAACAAATTGGCATGCTGCCATAATCCAAACATCCTGACCTCCTGACCACAATGCTTCTAGAGTCAAATACTTCCAAATGAAGTACTTCCAAATAAATACTTCCATGTACCTTTGCTTTGTCCTGCATAAAAATACTTATTCCTAGTCAAAAACAGAAAACCAAAAAGCCGTACGATGTTCTAAAGCTGTTTCTGGGACGTGTCTGAAAAATACTAACTTAAGACTTCTTAAGTCGGAATGAATATAAAGTTTCAGTAATTCAGGAGGAGGATATAGGATACTAAAATGTTCTAAACCCCCTGAACATGTGGGTTTTTTTCCCAAAAGGGATCATAGTTGTGATAGATTTTTCTGTTTAAGCTCATACAGACCTCCTAGTCTCTATAGTTGCTCTTCTTGTAGTAGGCAGGCACTGAGATCCTGTATGTAAATCATGTTGCAGACTCATTAGTGTTACTGCTGCTTGGTTGCTAGCTGAGACACCAGTTCTGATTTAGGGTATTTTGACACTTAGCAGCAAACTAAGCTTTGTGAGCAGGTGGCTGAGCCAAAATAGTAGCAGAGTTCGCAGTTAGCTGAAATAATAACAAGGAATTGCTGGTCAGAATATGCTTTCTTTCTTGATTTATTAAAACAGCCCACAAAAAACTCGTTTGTGAAGGATCCACTCCCACGAGACACCTGCTTCAAAGCCACCATAACACAGGTGTTTTACTTTGCACACAGAGGAACAGTCGCCACACACACAGTGTCCAACCAGTGGTCCAATTGACCAGTGGTGGCCAAAGCACTCAACAGCCTGTGTTTATTGCCTACCCAGCAGATTTTTAACCTCTCAGAAGCTCTCCGAACAGCTTCTTGCATCTGCAACTCTAAATACACTCTCCTTTTCAGATCTAAATTGCTGTTCTTTCTGCCTGAAGAATTGGATGTTGTCTCAGATGGCCTCTTCCAGCCCTGGTGTGGCAATTCCCTTTCTATCTATTATTCTGTGTAGAGAGAGTGAGTACATCTATCTTACCTTTGAGGGTCTCAGTGATACCTTGGGTCAAGGATGTCCTCTCACTGTTTTCCAGACAGCCTACCCTTTGCAAGCAAAACAACTTTCCAGACACTGGAGATAGCATAAAGCTGTCACTGTGTGCAGTGTCTGCAAATTTTCCCTTTCTGAGAGGGAAGAAGACCACTTCCCCTCATATGAGACCCTCTCGATAAGTTCAGATATCCAGATTAAAACAAAAGCACTGCCGAAAAATCAGAGGAGAGACCAGCTCTCCACTTCGGACAATGTGCGTTTATACTCTCCACTCACCTCTTGTTCCTTTTCTGCTGCATGTTTGCAGTCTAAGGCAGGGATTTGAAACCCATGGCTGAAGATCAGACACAGCCTGAAAATTAATCTGTCATGGGCTGTGGCCACTCAGTCTTTAAAGGCATGATTGCTGGCTTGCTCCATGGCCAGCAGTGGTTGAAAGAGCAGCAGAGCTCCTGTCAAGAGGGCAGATCCCACCCTTGCCTCAGGGCTTGGGGAGGTCCAAGCATCTGTCTGCTCCTCGCAACTCTGTGATTTCACTTCGAGGCTGTGAGCAAGCCTCTTCCAGAGCTCTTGTGTTCTGCAAAATGGGGCCAGAAATAGAAATTTGTCTCATGCGCGAGACTTGCCATCTGTTTGGGAACCTTGCTAGCAGGTTCACCAGCTGAAAGTTAAGGCTTTGTATGGGAGGATGAGAAGGTGGGTGTGTGTGGGGGGGTGCAGGTTGGGGTGGTAGCCTTGCAAAGGTTTGTGCAGCAGTCGTGAAAGCAGTGGAGGGGACTGGGGGCACAGCCTTGGCTGAGATGCTGCAGGTGTTCCCAGCGGGCTGAGCTGGACACGAAACCCCACACTCAGCCCCTCAGGCCAGTGAGTGGTACTTGGTAGCTTCATTTTGGGCATGCAGCCTGAACCACTTTAGAGGGAAAAACTTGCTTTCAGAAGGCAGAGGAAAATTCTCTAAGAAAATAGGCTTTCTTGCAGCACGAACTTGCAGAAACTGCTAGTCACTTTCTAAAACCCTGCCAGTTTACATTTACAGATCATTATGTATAAAGAGCTAAGTTTTATTAACAGTTGCAGAAGAAATCAATGAAGATATTGCAGAGAATTGTGATCCCAATGAGGAAATAAGCTGCAGGAGCGGAGGAATTGTTGACAAGCAAGAAGCTTTTCCCAGAAAAATACCACTGCCATTATTAGGAAAGCATGAGGAAAAAAGATATATATAACTCATGATATGAGTGAGTTGTCTGGCTTAGGGGAAAAGGTAAGGGAGAATTGTTTTCTAAAAAGTTATTTTTAAGATGTAAGCAGGTCTTTAAAGTACAGGCAAGAATTCTGCATATTATGTTTGCTAGCCCAGGGAATTCAGCAAATGAGCACCGAACCCAAAGGGCTCCATCCAAGATGATAATTCTCCTGCAAGGAGTATTTAAGTGTACCCCTGGGCCCACACGGAGCGATTGGGCAGGGACTTGTGTGAAAAGTGCACTGCAGAGAAAGGAAGAATGATTAGCAAAGGCCATGGTATAGACTGGAGTTATGAGAAAAATATTAACCCTGTAGAAAGTGGTCAGATCCTGTTACTGCTTTTATGAACCCTCAACCTGATTATTGCCATGTGGTACATTAGATTATTTCTTCACAGTAGCCTTTGTAAAGCCCTTTATACATTCATGAATAGACTTTAAAAAAAAGACACAAGCTGCCTTCTTACCAACTTGATACATTCCAAAGGGCCAGGGCTCAACATCCTTGGATATGTGAATGCTTTAAAGATGCCTGAAGGTGACCATATGTGTGTATGTGTGTATTGCTTGTGTGTGCAGACCTTGAGGGCATCCTGACTGATGGTGTCCAAGCATTTAACTGGAATAGCTTGGAAGACCTTCTAAGAGAAAACAAATGCAGGGCAAGAGTTTTTGTAATGAAGAGGTTGAAAGAGAGAAGCACTGGCCCTTGGATTTCTGGTGCTCTTGCCTTTACACTCAGTGCCTGTTTCCTGAGTTGTTTGGGATCTCAATAATGTACTCAAGGCTACTGAGTCAAACAGAGTTAGGCTCAGACCTCAAAACTATTACAGATCTTCCCATCAAACCTCCAGGGAACCAGTTTAACATTCAGGCTACAGGGTATGTAATGTACTTTACCACAAAGTTGATTTGTTTTCACATCAACAACCTGTATATGTGCTAATATTTCAAAAATCAGTGGGTCAGTTTAAAGGGAAAACTGTTGGCAATGCTTTAGAATCATTAGCAGCTGAAGTGACTGACTCAAAGGCAGTAGGAAACCATCAAGACTGTGGCAGTAGAACAAAACAAGCTTTTCAGGAGGTAGACCTGTGGCTAATTTTGAGTGAGAGGCATCAAAACATCACTGCATGTACCTCTAGGGTGCCAAAAATTGTTTTACTGTGCTGTTCCACATCACTCTGAGCCATTCTGGAGCAGCCTCCAGTGTAGTGAGACACTTAGACGACTTAAAAAAGTATTGAGAGAGGAAACAGGTGAAAAGTGTTTTCAAGGTTGATGCAATAGTAAAAATGTTGGTCTCTGATTAAATGAGAAAACCTGGAGTATGGAGATGTTGATTTACTGTGCTTGTCACACAGAAATGCTCAATTGATATACTTCTCAAGAGAAATTTCTGAGTCAAAGATGACACAGCAATTGTGTGTTCAGCGTTTGCACTAGTATCAAAGTAAATTTATCAAAGACTCAGGATACAAGCCCCCAACTTGGGCTAATTAAAAGTAGATCTCGCTGTTGCAATCAAATGCTATGTTTTAGTCAATAAAGAGCACAAAGCCAAACCGAGACCTGATGTAAGCCAGTCCAACCCTGACACAGCAGCTGCTTTAGGTATTACTTTAACCTGCCTTTACAACACAACAAAACGTAGTAGATATTGATTCTTTTAAAAGCTGGCACATTATCAATGCTCTTGTATGTGTTCTGGTAAGACATGTCTCTTCCTGGGAGGGAGCATGTGCTTTCACTGAAATCTGCAGGAGCCAGGCACTTTTTACTCTGTGCCTTTGAAAGACTGCCCTATATCTCACTGCAAATCAACCTTCACCAAAAGCAGCCATCTAGGATGTTTGTTGCAGGAGATGTTACTTTAACTCCTCTGTCTACTTCTATGTTGCATTCAGGATTTATAATAACCTGGTGTAATAACACCATGCTTCTGATTTATATTTTTTTCAAAAATACATAGCCTATGTCAAGTCTTTGGAAAACAAACAAACAAACATGACTTTTGATCATCATACAATTTTTAATTTGAAGCCAAGTAAGAATTAGCTCATGCTTTGAAAGTTTCTTTATTCTTATTATTTCTCCCTGTGTTTTGTTTCCCTGTAGATGTAATTTGGTGTGGGTTTTTTTTGTTTGTTTGTTTTGGTGGGGTTTTTTTGTTTTATTTATTTTAAGATAGCAGTGGTTTTTCTGAGGATCACTTTCTGGAGTCTGTGGCTCCAGACAATGCTTGCAAGCAGTCGGAACCTCTCCCAGTTGTAAAACAGGACACAAGATTGGGAACAGACTTGCACAAAAATCAATTGCAGAGCTTATTTATCCTGAATCACCTTCCACCTCTACCTTGTTGACATCATTGCCTCCCTTGGCAAATGACTGATCCTCAGAAATGTTTCCCCCTTTCTCTGACTTCAGGAATGGGTTTAGTTAATTCCTATAGTATGGAGCTATGGTCCCTGTTCAGATTCTCTTATTTTATTCCCATTATTCCTCTTGATTCTCCAGTTAATTTTTAGAGCTCTCCTAAAGTCAATATTTATGACAACAAGAGAAGAAACAACCAGAGTTCTGAAGAAGATTTACCTGCTCTTCTTTGTATTGTTTTCTATCTTTTCTGGTGTACTCTAGGAAGAGCTCCTGGAGCTGACTCCATTGCCCAATCCTGTCCTTTACCAGGAAACTCTTAGGGTGGATTGCAACAGTAAATGTAACCCAGCCAGACATCAACAATACAGCTCAAAATTAATGAAGCACAAAAATTAAAAAAGGAAGAGGAAAAACACCTTCATTTTTTATTGTTTGCTGATTCCCCATGTGAATTATTTTCTTTTCAAGGCATGGATAGCAAAGTCAAAACTCTCTCCCTCACCGATGACTGGGGCCAAGCAAAGGGGAGCAGAATGGATTTCTGGTGTCTGCTGGTATAGGCAATTACCAAACTAATCTCAGCTACCTCCCAGCCACATCAACCTTTAATTCCAGCCTTCAACTCCATCACCCTGAGTTTATTGTGCACCAAAACTCTGAGCTGGTAGGCTCAGTGTGGGGCTGAAGGACTGAGAGCCTCTGGACTGTGTCCCACACTCTCCATAACCTTTGGTGGTGGTGACATTCCCTAAGGAGACTCACTGGGATTTTCCTGAAAGCCCTGATCCTACTAGAAGATAAAAATGTTCAACTGGCCAGACATGCAACATCAATTAATATAACAAATCAATTTATATAACAAATCATTAAAATAAAACACTACAAGAACTGGACAATTAAGTCTTTGTAAATTTAGTTACTGCAGTGGCCCATCACTTCAGCCACTCCAGTCTCACTGAGAGCAGCATGAGATACTCCTACTCTCAAGCTGCTAGCACAGGCAGCCTGCCCCAAGGAAGTGTAACCATAGATGTTTCAAAAGAGGGGAATCCCACCACCACAGATACTCTGAACCTTGGCCAGGAGTTTTGGCTTCTCCCCTTCAGCTCTATGACACCCCTGCTTTTGTTCTTTTGTGGGCTCTGCAGTGTGTCTCAAGTTTCTGCCCTAAATTCAGCAAGGCCAAGGAAGCAGGGAAAGGGCTGGGGTACGGGGTCAAGAAGCACCTTGACCCAAACTTGTCCTAATCTTCCCACCCATTGGCTCTTCAAGCCCTGCTCAGAAAGCAGAGTTACTCTTTCTTCACAGGCATTCTGTTGTATACATGATTGCAGTTTTCTGATAAGCCTTGTAATATATAGGGTGGTGGAAAACCCGAAGTTGCCTGGAAAACTGAGATGCTCAATTAAAAGCTGATTTTTGAGAGGAGTTACCCTCCCCACATTTAATGGACTCAGAATATGACCCTCATTAGCTTCTCCTGCAGAAATGAGTTGGCTGCTGCTCCTGAAACCAGGAGCCCTGTGCCAACAATCCATCTTCCAGAGCCACAAACAGCTGACTGCTCATCCCAAACAGACCCCCCAGCCCATCACCAGAGGAGTGCACTGCCAGTGAAGGTATGCACAGCCTAAGTAGTCCTTCACCTTGTTGCCCTGTTGATCCCTTCCACTCATTTTCCCCCACTTCTGCAGGAATGACACTGGGATCCAACAGGCAGGGGCTGCACTCAGATCACAGTCCTTCCTCACCATCCATCCTGGCCAAGGAAGAGTCTATTTCTGTGGGAAAAAAAGTGTGTAATTGGTCTATACAGTGGTGATGAGCACCCTGCAAAGGGAATGACTTAGTAACAGTCATGTATTCCTCTTTCTGAGCAGTTGTCTTTGTCACCTGCTAATGTCTTCCACATAGACCCAGCACTAGCAGGGTAAGGCACATGCCTAGAAAGGAAAAATTCAAAATGTCATTACATGTTTGGATCTGTCTGGTCAGACTGTGGGCAAAGCAGACAGAATCAGAGGTAATGCAATGCAAAAATCTTGGGAAGCTTTAGCCTGAAGCTGTGGTCCACCATCATTATTAGTTTAGGCCATGCTTTGTTTCTAAACACCTGTTTTCTAGGCACAGGTTTTGTGCAAAAGAGACCTACAGGCTGAACAAATTGTTGTGAATGAAAAGCACCCAAGAAGGGGTGTGAGCCATAAAGTCCCTTTCCTTCGGCAGGGAGATATTTGTCTTCTGTTTGTTTGAGCAGAGAAATAAAGGAACCAAGATCCACTTGGTGACAGGAATTACAGATTCAGAAAGAGAGTGGCGTAATCAGTTTACCTGCTGGCATTCTGTGTTGTTCTAGATACAGTCTCTTCTGCCTCTCTCCCTCCACATTGTCCCTAGTTATATTTGTTTCCTGCTACTCAGTTTCTAAATATGTGTTAAATATGTTCTTTTATTTTCCTAAATTCGTACACCCCTTGTCTGAAGTCTATTTATTTCCCCTTTTCCTCAAAATGGTGGCTTTTCCCATTTGCTTAATCTCACACTTTCAATTGTAACCACAGTTGGATGCAAGTTAATTTGCAGTTTGATGATGACACTTCCCCAGTGCTGAGTCTCTGAACACAAAGGTATTTTTTTTCTTGGGCACCAGTAATGCTGATGAGGTCAACAGAGCTTTGGGAATAGGTTTTATTACTTAAAAGCTCTTCCAGAACTAGCTGATCGGAGCACAAAGTATTGTTTTATATTGCAAAAACTGTGGCTACCTAACTTAAACCAGTTGAAAGGAAGAAAATAATTCATCAGCATGTTGCAGTGGGGTTTATAATGGCCTGTGCAAAGCTTATCTTAGTAAAGGAAAATGTCTTCCTACAAACTAAACTGTTTAGGCAGCAGAGGCTTTGGAACATCATCTTTATAACAGTCCCTAAATTAGCTTAACTTGTTTCTTCTATAAAGGACAACAAGCCCAAACAACTTTTAAGCAAACATCAGGGCAAACTTTTCCAGCTGCAAAGGGATTTGAAGGCAGCGTGCATTACTAGTGAAGTACACAGAATTTGGTTAAAAGGAGACCAGTTCCCAAAGCATGCATCTTGGCACAACCACAGATACAGCTAGATCAGCATAAAGATACTTCTAGAGATCTTCTGTGTAAAGATACACGGGGTTAGTGTGCCACTCTGGAGAGAGCACCACCAATTCCTACTGATCCAAAACCAGACTCATGGGAGACTGGAGAATTTTTTCCTTAAAGCTGGGCTACCAAGCATTCCTACCATTACTTCTGAAGGTATACATTTTGTGCCTCCTGTTGGAGTGAGCAGTGGTGGTGTGAGAACTTTTGTACTAGTACACCAACACAGAGAAACACTGAATTCTTCAATGCTCTCAGATTGCTTTGCCCAGGCAGATCTTCGCCATGCTGCTGTCACAGATGCTGGGCCCTTGAACATCCCACACATCTTCTGACCAGTAACATGTTTTTTGGAACAATGGCTTGCAGTGTTTTAGTTTGTGTCACAGTGATCTAAGAGCACACACTGTATCAGCTCAGTTTTGTCTGAGCTGATTGAAGAGTGAAGAATTGTTGAATTGAAGAGAGTGTCAAAGGCTCTCCAAGGGCTCGCAGTCATTCAGACCAAAGATGGGAAACTAAAACAAACCCTCCACAATGCAGTGTAGCTATTGGGAACTCAGTGCCATCAGCTTCCCTCTGAAGATCTGCTCCTGTAAAACTTACCAATGCAAAAATAGCTGAAGAATATTAAAACTGAGTTACAGCTCACTAGATTTACCCCTTACTCTGTGAGGTGTTTTTTTTCTTTTGTGCAGCTGTATGAAGTTCACAGCAGCATTTCACTATTATTCTGCAGGTTATTTCCAAGAAGAGGAATTTTGTAATCAGATGAAACAACCTGAAGAGCACCATACAACCACAGAGATTCTGAGACATATTTACTTTGAAGAAGAGCAGCATGCAGATAACATTTAAGCTTCTCTTATAATCCTATGAATCTGCATAGTGATGAAAAAGATCAGTTGGTTTTCAAATGTTAATGCCCTACTTATTGTTCATACAGTGCTGTAGAAAGATGATCAGTGGTCTTTTCAAGGGCAGTCACACTTCTATGGCAGAGTAGAGGTATTTCATGAAACAATGAATGCAAAAGTACAAAATGTTATCAACCTTTATGGTACAGATCTTGCAACGATGGCAGGTTTTGAATCTGTTTCAGCCACAGTTGAGTCCAGGTTTAACATAATGAATCTGGGTCCCAAGAGGGACTTTCATAGGTAGGCCAGTCACTCATCAGCAGAGTCCTTTCAAAGTGCAGATTCTTAAAACTGCTGTGTTTAAATGGTGGTTAAAGCAACATAGCGTTGGGAAGAAGGCCAGAGGAGAGAAATGAGACTGATCACAAACATGGAAGAGTTTCCATGCAGAAAATGACCGAGGTAGCCAAATCTGGCAGAGATGTGATGTGGGTGAAATGCAGTTCAGAAGTCAATGAATCTCAAGGTTGCATGTTGGAGAGGGAAGAAGGTCTCTCTGATTTTTCCAGTACCAGATATAGATGATGTCAAAGGAGGTCAGTGGGAGAATGAGATTCAAAGTAAATACGAGATGTTTGATTTTATCTGTTGGTAGCACAACCAGAAATTGCCTTGATAAATGCCAAAATCTAACAGAGTTCTCAAAGATCACCAAAGAGCCACCAAAGCTCCTAAACAGATTCTGTGTTGCATTTTTGCCCAACCAGGATATTCGTGTTACATAAGCAAATTACTTGCATCTGCAACACCACTCATTGCTACTAGAGTTTTCACTAGACCAGATGTTTCCCACTCCTTCAATTAGGGTTGTCATATTGCATTTGTGTTTCTCAAAATTTCAGGAAAACATTAAAATTAATATGTAAATTAAACTTTATTCTATGAACCCACTAGGAAAGAAAACAGACACTCCAAACTTTGCATGAACTAGTTTACCATGGCAATTCACTGATTCATCACTTAATTAATGATGTTTCCAACTCACAGTTCTCTGATTCATAACTCACAACTCACACAGCAATGAACAAAATAGTTACCTAGTAGACAGTGGGAGTGCTCATTCTTCCTCCCCCATCATTTTGTGGGTGTCCCATTTCACACCTGGAAGCACAAAAGTCTCAGCAGCCTGCCTGCTGTTGGATCCACTTCAAAAGATTTTTGGGTAAGCTGAAGTATTTTTAACTTCCAGCATGGGAGCTTGATCTATGCCATTTCCATGGGTTAGTGGAGTCTGAGGAATCACTACACCAGGATTATGGCTGCAGGTGATGGCAGATGCATAATGATCTCCTCCCCTCCCCATCCATCATGTCCTGCCTATGTGTTCTTGCGGCATTGAGTGGTGCTGCTTCCAGCCTACCTCAGGGCCTTGTGTCCACCCAAGCAGGAGCTGTGTGAATTTTACAAGGGTTCCCTTTTATTCCCAGACTAATCCTGCAGAGACCAGGCAGGCACAACCCTGTTTGAGTTGGGTTGCAGGTGACTTATGGAAAAGGCTGAGCCCAGCCTGGATCTCCTCATAGGGCACACTCACTGCTCCCTTACTCATCCAGTTATCATTCCAGCTCTAATATACAAGACAATTCCTCTCCTTCCATCAACACTCACAGTATGCTTTAGACTTTCGTCTTTCATAACAGGAATACTAATTCTGGTTTTCCACCTCCTCTGATCTGGTTGTCTTCCATTGTTTTCCTCTGTTATGCCATCATTCAAATTCAGAAGTTAGCAGCAGCAGCCACAGCCTTCTCCTTGGGAAAAACAAGGACAAATATGAAGGCAATATGCTGAGAAAATGGCATAGCAGGAAGGAAACTGCCAAGCAGCAGAAAAGGGCAGGGGGGCCAGGTGTGTTACTGATTTGGCCGAGCATTTATTGATTTCAGTACAAAGCAATTATCACTAGTAGTACCAGTCACTAGAAAAGTCAATGCTCAGTCACATTCTCTCATTTTGGTGCACAAAGCTGCCCCTGCTTGCTAAAGATCACACCTTGGTGACAACCTAGCAACACAGGCACTGGGGCTTGGCAAACTTTTTGCCTGTAAGAGCAATTATCTAATGCCCTGGTATCTACTACTGGTTTTCTTTTAGTTTCTGCTGTGCTTTATCCAATTGCATGGTGAAATGATTGTTCTTATATGCCCTTTTTGTAACTAGAAGACAGTAAGAGCAGGTAGTTATTCCATGTAAAATGAACTATTTATGACCTCAAAATAATTTGCAGCAAAAAGGTGTACTAGGTGGCATGGTAACAGGGCTTTGTCAGTGCAGGTATGGAATGATATGGGAGGTCTCAGGCTACAAATACCTAACTGGTAGTTATTAAGTGGTTGTCAAAGGGTGCAACATTAGGAGGTAAGTAAGAAAAATTCTAGATGTTACAAAGGAGACCAAACAAGGAGTACCCAACATATGTAAAATGCATCACATGTAGCAAATTAGGATCTACTGTAGAGCTGAATCAATAAAAAAGAACAAGATGTGGAGTGTACAAAAAGTCCGTTAAAATTACCTCTGATGTATCACAGGGTGACAAGGAGAAAATTTTCTGTTGTGCTTATCCCAGTGAAGAGGAAGATAAACTCTCGCCACTAATACCAGACTCTGCTTGGTGGAGGACCTGGGACACTGGTGGCTTGCTGCTGCACATGCCCCCACCCAGGCTGAATATATCACAGAGCAGTGTAGAGGTGTATGAAAAAGCAGAGAAAGTGGAGTATGCTCTAAAGTTTATGTGTAACAGTTTTACCTAATATAATTTGGACTCTAAACATTAGTATCATTGTAATAAAAATACAGGAATATAATTCCGTCCTAGTTATTTCAGCTACTGATAATTCTCTGCTTAGATTATCTTTAACAAGACTAACAATATATTTGTTTCCAGGTTTTTCTGTATGATGTACTTCCTTTTGATCATAGCAAGATATGGAATTGGACAAGTTGATGGCTATTGGAGCAACCTGTCCCACAGCTTGGATGTAACAAGTTGGTAACAAATGAGGTGCACTTTCAGGAGTGACTTTTGTTTGTATTTAGCATCTTTGAGCTGCTGGCCTGTGAGAGCTGTGGAAGCAGAAGTTTGGTCTTGGATTGTTTCCTCCCCAGTGCATCTCTGAGCTGTGACGGTTGCATTGAGGACCCGAGATCAACCCACTCAAAAAAGACTCTCAGCTGAAGAATTTGAACTCTGTAACTCTTTTTAAGTTCTGAGCTCCCCCAGATCTGAGGTGCCAATCTGTCATCATCATGATTGATCACACCCTAAGTGTATATAAAGTGCAACCACAGCAGTCTCTGTTTCTCCAGTCAGGTTTTACCCATGTTTCATGTGACAGCCCATGCACGGGCTGATGAGTGGCTGAAATCCTAGAGGCCATCCTCATTTTGTCATTAGGTTTTTGGGAGCATCTTGGTGCACAGTGAGCAGGCAGGTGGTGCTGAGGGCTGCTGACATCCCTGGTCTCTAGTCTCAGCCATCACTTTGCTTCAGTATACCCCCCTATAAACTATAAACAAAAATGCTTCCTGTGTCTTGGCAAAGGCCATTCAGCTTAATGTCTGTTAGTAAAATGCCTTGAAATATTTAGCTGAGAGAAGCACTCCTTAAAAATGGGACATAGGTAAGGCTTCATTAGGGGCAAACTGGTGCCTGGTCTCTAACAAGTTAACCCAAATTCCAGGGATTCTCTTCCCTGGCACTAGTGATGTTCTCTGGAAATCATCACCTTCTCAATTAGGTAGCCAGTTGTTGAAACAGAAGGAAAACCAAAGGAAAATAGCTAAAATTAGCCCGCATTTTTTTTCATTTAAATAAATAAAACCTTTTCTCCTTACCATCAAAATAGACACTATTCTTAGCATGGCCCAGAGGTGAATCTTTAAATTTTTACAATGAAGATGCAGCAACTGGTGTCTACAATGCTACTATACAGAAGAAATTGATCAAAATACAGAACACAACACACAAGTGCAATCAGACACACTTTATTTTAAATTCTTATTACACTGTATTTATAAAATGCCTGGAATAGAAAGCAGATTTATATGAAAGAGCACAAAATAGATAATTTTATTGGAAGATGTAGACCTTGGTAAGACTGCTTATTTAGCTAACAGAAATTGCCATGTTGCAGTGACAACATGTTGTTCAGTGTCCTCTACCCCACAGGACTTAAATGGGAGACTTTGACATTGCAAAGTTTCTGATGTGGTCCCATAAGCTGCATAAAATGAGGGTGTGTCCATGCCTGAAGTGAAAGCCCCAAAACTCCGGTTTTCCTGGAACCTGGGGTACTCCCAGAGTATATAACGTGGCATGAATTTTTGCTTTGCTCTTTTTTATTTAGTAAAAAGAACAGCTGCATTTCTCCTCTCCCAACACTTTAACAGCTGGTTACAGGTTTTGCAGGAGGCACTGTGGGCAATGTGTGGCAACAAGAGGAGCAGAAGGGAAAGCATCTCCTTTGCTTTTCACTGAGACCAGCAAATGACATGTCTGTGCAGTAAAGCCTCAGTGTTAAAAAAGCAAGAACTTCCTTTTAATTTTAGAAGCTTTCCTGGCTCCCCTGTGCTGTTAATATTTGATCTGCTCTTACAGACACACTGTGGCCAGAGGGGAGGAGTTGCTGTGGCTTGTGTGAATTTCTGACTCTCAGGGTACATCTTTATTCCTTTCCTAGATAAGTTTCTGTCCCTCTGTATTCCTGGGGTTACTCACGTAACAGGTCTTCACTCTGTCTTTGCCATGATTCTTGGGTCCTTTCAGGCACATTTTAATCTAAACTGTTACCCATATTTTTAGTCTAAACTGACTCCCAGCTCCAGTGCAGGATGCTGCCTAGGCTTATGGGACTGGCAGAAGAAGTCCCTCAGGCTCCCTGCTCCACTCCTCTTTCCTTCAGCCCATTTGCCAGCCTGGACTGCTGTGGGACAGTGAACACTCCTGACACACACATGTGGGAAATGGGATTACAGGGTGAGTTCAGGAGAGAAAAAGGCAGAGAAGGGTGAAAAGAGAACATGTCATACACAAGAGATATGACCAGCAGATGCAGGTTTTGTGTGATGAACTCTGAGGAGGGACAGAAAAACTCTGGACTTTCACCCAGCAAAGCAGAGGAACAGCATACCACCTGCACTCATGGTGTGATGAGGTCATGAAGTGAGTATGTGTGGGTGCCTGCACGCATGAAAGAGTAGGAGAAAAAGCACAGGGAAGCTGCAAGAGGAAACAAGGGGCTGAGAATATTCTGGAGATAAAACATCCTGAGAGATGCTTCCAGCAAAGTGATCTCTCCATGAACCAGGATGTTATTAATTTTTAAGACAAAGCAGACCCTTTAGCTAGAAATACCTGGTTCTATTGCAGCCTGAATGATCTCCCATAACGTTGTGTAATTCAGTCTAAGAATTTATAGCACTGGGTTTTTAAATTTCTTTCTTCGCTTTTCAATGAAATACCAGGCCTTAATTAAAACTAAAGTTCAGATTACTCTGGCGAATGGAGCTTTCAAATTCCCTTGCAGCACTAATGCAAAAGACCATAAAAACAAGTGAACTACAGGAATAATATGACCTAGAATTGTCTTTAATTACATGTATCTAATTTTAAATCATTCAGCATCCATGCTGAATGCTTTTTTATCCTCTCCCCAGTCATACCAATTGGTTTTCTTTATCAAATTTTTTCAGCACAAGAACGACCAAAATAACAGTAAGCAGATTTATACCTCTCCATCAGCCACCCCCTACCATGATACTTTTAAATATGGCTAGATGAGAGAAGAAGGCAGCACCTTGGTTCATGGTTTCTGAATCTGGACACTCAGCTCACCATACACATGCCTCAAAGCATCAGAATTCAGGCTTGCAATCAGCTTTCGTAAACCTGGTCGCATTGGCGTAAATTTTACTTCCCAGGTCAATGTAGAGTTCATTGGGATCCTCCTGAATAAAAGAAAAATGATAAGTGTCAATATTGTTGTCATTCAGCCAGTGCTCTCAACCTGACACACAACTGGAGAAACTCAAGGTGGACAGTATATATGTCTCAAATCTTTTATGTTTCACTCATTGTCATAAACGTCATATAAATTACTCTCTCCATCATCTATTCCTCTCAGAACTGACCCTATTAAAGCCTTTTCTAGCTTTTCCTCCAGGCTAATTTTAAATTTCCAAAATTAATCCATTTTCTTCTGCCTCCTGTCATTGCCTCTCACGATCAGTTTCAAAATGATCTTCTTTATATCTAAAATATTTTGTCTACTTTATAATTCCATTTTTCCTGTTTGTTATAGCCTATAGCCTGGTAGTGAATCTTTAAATGGTTAAATAAGTCCTTGCTATGAAATGTCCAGGTAATTCCCCTGAAAACCCTATGAGATGTTGAGCCCCTCTGCCACTCCTACCCAACACCACCCTGCCACGGGGGTAACATCAGCAGATCTCCTCACTGGCCACTTCAGATGACTTCTTCATGTCCAAACAAACAAGTCAAAGTATTCTTGGGAGTCCTGCTGGTGGTGTTTACTCTTTTACATTATGTATGACTCTTGATAACTCATATATAAAACAATGATATTCTGCACTGTTCTTGATTTTCAATTTTTTTCCTAAAATTAAGATGCATGGAGAGTCTCAGGTATAGGGTTTCTGTGTTTTCGCGATGCTTTCACAATGGTCATTTCACAATGTAATGATTTCACAATGGTCTATGTGCAGATTTAGAAGGCTGATATTTATTGGTTGATTGACTGATTGATGTGTTTGTGGGATGCTGGGATACCACTGCTCTAAAGGAACCAATGGACAAAGTAGTATAGTGGGGAGCTATTTGTGAAAAGGAATGATTTTTTTCCTCAGCATTAAATAAGAGGGTTATGAGTTCAAGCAGTGTTCTTTTCTCATCTGGATACAGTGTCCTGCAAACCACTGAACAAAGCAAGCCTGTACTTCAGTCACTGTTTCAAATTCTCCTCTGGTAGGATTTGGTTCTCAGGTGCCATGTCCTATGCCAGGGTCAGGATGGAAATGTCTGCCCAGCCTTAGCACAAGCTGCCACGAGACAAGAAACCTTAATTAGCACTAAATGAGCTAGTCTGGAATCCTCCCACCTGAGAATTTGCTTCAGTGCAAGCCTGCCCCTGGTAAAATGAGGGGTATTCCAGCTCCTTAGAGGCTAGCTTAGGTATCGCTACATGGCACTGAATTGCATTTTGCATACACAGATAGAGGTACCTTGGGGCATGTACCCACTTTTAGGGGGAAAAAAAAAGCAGAGAAAGATCATATTTTTGATGTGAGCATGTGTAGACTGCTTCCAGCAAGTGTTTTCCCTCTTTTTATCTCTGTTATTAATGAGAGAGACTCTGTTCCCCATAGCTGGTTGCCTTGCATCCATCAGATGCCCCCTAAAAGGGAATAATAATAAAACAATTATTTCAATTGCTGAAGAAGGTAAAATACCTTTTACAGTTTATGACAATTATGTCTAAGGGATAGTTGGAATGGAAACTGAAGAAGTTATTATACAAGTCTGCTGTACAAACTACACTTCTTGAGCAGATGGGTGGCCAGATTCTCTATGGATGGAGGTTTTTGGGCCACAGCTTCACAATGCTCCAGTGAGAGAAGGTAGCACTACCATCCTTGTTTTATAGTGCTATCATCTCAGTACATATATATATATGTGTGTGTGTGTGTGTGTCTGTGTGTCTGTGTGTGTGCAGGAAGACAACAACTCTGCTGGGAAACCAAACCTGCCTTTTCCTATCTCTCCACTATCCTATTTCTAAAACAAGTTGCTTCTCACTACAAATGCTAATACTAGCTTAGCTTTGGCATCTAGAAACAGCCAAAATTACTTACCTGCTACTGTGAAAGTATGCTTGGCTATAATCCTTTTAGCACTATCCATCATTGCCTGGTTAATTCTCATTTGTCATGCAAAGACTATGCCCCGTGTAGGAATTACTGCTGCCAAAGGCTTTTCCATAACTCATGCTCCTCATCTGTCTGAGGCTAACAGCTAAATATCAATATCTTTATCTATATATAGACCTCATGAATGGCCAAGACTGAAGCCCTCAGGCCACTACATTGCCAGAATAATGTCATATCAGCTGGGTCACACATGACCAGTTTTGTGGAGCCACTCAAATGCTACAGAAAAACTGCCTTAAAAGTGCACAGAGGCCAAAAACCTTACCCCACACACAGAACTATAATAGCTCCATCCCATATGTAAGAGTCCCTGGTAAACAGGAAAGTGTTAGAAAGGTGGGGAAAGCCTAGAATGTGTATAACTCTCTTTGCAAATGGAGTAAAGACACCCTGATCTGATTTTCCTGGGAGAGAACTCAGTGATGAATGATTCTGCATAATATGCTGAGCCATCACCACACTGGAGCCATTTATCAGTTTGAACGCATGGAGACAAATGTGATTATTATTTAAATAAACTACAACTGCCCCTTGCTCTGTCCTCTCTGTGTATCACCTGCATCCTACATTCATCTCTGAGAAGGCAAATTTTAAAATGACTAAGCTGGTCCATTTCCATTTTAAATGCTGCCAAGGGCATTACTGAAAAGGGGAAAACACGGTGACTCTAAGGAAAATGACGTGTGTTCCATGAGTCATTTTTCTCCCCTAACTCTTGTGCCTTTGATGCACCTGATAATTTCTGCATCCTTGAAGGTGAGGGCAGTCCACAGCAGCTTTTGGATCAAAAAGGATGCAGAACAACAGGGGAGGCTGGCACAGCTTGGCAGCAGTGAGGGCTGTTGCTACAACTTGTGTAACTCGTGTGGACCATGCTGAGTCATGCTCAGCAGCACCTGTGACATACCATGTGCACAAAGCAAACACAGTATGTTGCCCTTTCAGGGTTATTTTTCTATCAGCTCCACTCTGGAGATTGGTTTTGATCTTTTTATCCCTGTCCCAGGTGCAGCCAGGCTCAGACCTCCCCCGCCAGCTGCAGAGGACGCTGACAATTTATGCAGCTGCTGAAGCACAGGCAATTTCTCAGACTCCTTTTGCACACACCTGGGGAATATCAGCTCAGGTAATGATGGATGCTAAGCCCAGATAGACAGATGCCCAGGACTAAGCAATAGCCTCAAAATTTTCCAAGTTTCTCCATTACACACCCTTGGCTAATGCTAAGCTCATAACACTGAACTCAAATGTAAAGAGGATTTACAGCTTGTTTAGCATAGAGGTATCATGGTGTCAGCATGAGGTGTGACTCTGAGAATAATGAAGGTGGCTCTCCTTTTCCTCAGCTCTGGAAGCCTCCTGTCCTGTGAGCCTGGGAAGCCCAGAGCAGAGGAGCTACTGGGGGGAGCTCTGTGCTCACACACAAGCTGCAGCTGTGCCAGCAGGCTCTGCAAACAACACATATTTTGTGCCTTGACATGAGCTTGAAAAGATCATCTGAGGTACCTGAACGCCTTGTATAATCATGATTAACATGAGCGGAGAAAAGCCCTTTCCAAAAAACAGCACAGGACTCAATTTGCACACGCTGAGTGAGCAGACAGTAACCACTTCAAGCGTAGGATAAATCTTCCTCTCTGTGATAATGGCTTGTAGGCGCTATTGTCAAGTGCTAAAAATAATGCAATACAGTGGAAAAGTAAACTTGGGCTGCACAAGAAACTACCCACAAACACTACCCATTCCTCCAGCCCTGACACTGAACAGATGAAATGCTCTCACAATCTCTCTGGATAGCCTGACTTGTACTGACTACTGAGACCTATAGCTCCCCTGTGTATTGGATTTTAAAGTACAGAGAGAGTGTTTGAATTAAATTACTCAGCAAAGCATTAGTTAAGTGTCTCTTGTGAGCTTCCTACTGTGAGCAAGCAGGGGACAAACTCCCAGCTGCTTGTGCTTTCTTCCCTACCCGAACTGCTTTTTTATTGTTCTCAGCACGCCAAGTCCCTCGAGGCGGAGTGTGACGTTCTCCAGGGTTTGTTTCAGAGGATTGGTGAATTCCACAATCACAGACGTTTCTCTACCAGCTACCAGTTCACCTTGGGTCTGCAAGACAAGGAAAGGACAATGCACCAGAAACTGGTAATAACAGACACACAGTCCTGGCAAGGCAGAAGAATGGAGAACACAGCAAAACAACACAAGGTGAAGGAAGCCTAGGGAGAAGAAAATTGTTGGATGGGCTCATAGGTACCACTGCACATTTTCCCACCCTTTGTAATTTTCCCTCAAACCACGTGGTAGATCAAGATGCAGGCCCTCGCTTCCATAGAAAACCAAAAATCTGCATGTACAGTTCTGGAGCTGAGGCTGAAATAAGGGTGAGATGATGGGGCCTCTCTCCCCAGCACTGAAGTGATCTGCTCAGGACAAGCTCCAGAAGAGATGTGGAGGTCTTATTACCCTAAATTAGAAACACCAGGCTACAGTGGTTGCACCCTCAAAACTGTTGTGCCCATCTTCCCCTTGCTTTTGCATTCGCTTCTCATGCACTGAAGGGTTTCTAACCCTGCACATGTGCTCTATGGAGGCCTGAAGGCCGATTTTCCTATGTAAGCAAAAGAGCAATACATTTTGCACTGGAAAACAGTAAACCTCTAAACAAATGTGGTTTTAAACAATGGCTACATGCGTGGGGATTTGGGCTTCTTTACCCCCTTGAAATTCAGCATTTCTCATATAATATGTGTACTTTTTTTGCTTGGGCAAGGGTTTTCAACTTATGTCTGGCAGATCTTCCAGCCCACTTCATGGTCCATCAACTGATTCAAAGGGCCTTGGGAGTGGCAGCTGAGAAGAAAAAGTGTCTTGTCAATAAATTTAAAAAGGTGTTTTAAGGAAGTATGGCACTTGCAAAAGCTGCACAGACTCTGGTCTAAGGGATTACTCTGCCAAAAAACAGCAAAGTGACTTGAGTAAAGGAGGATATACAGCTACCTTCTCAACAACATTTGGCCACCTGAATGTACATAAGGACATCAGTGGCATTTTCAGAAGGCTTGGCCAAATTAGAGATCTTATTTCCTCCTTATTTCAATTGATCATTCAAGATCACTGGGTGTGATTCAAAATCATCCTGAAGTCCCACTCAAGCAGCTGAGACCATGACATATATTTGCTGGTCTTATTTTTGTGACCTGGTCTCAAGGTTAGTGTGATTTCCTCAACTGTGGAGTCTGACAATCTCCTTAGAACAAACAGAGAAAGACCAAAGATGCATCTAAAGGTATGACGAGAGATACATGTTTTCATTCTTTTCTCTCACTGACTCACATTAAGCAATTTGGTCTGCCAGTCACATTCACTGAACAAACTTGACAAGAAAACTAAACAGATAAACTACTTCAAATACTTTAAAAAGTAATAAATCAAAATTTCCTCCATCAGTACATGCTCACACACATGCACACACACACACACACATTCATACACATTAAAAAATCTAGCTTTTAAAATTTCTGTATATTTTCATACATTACAAAGAAGCAGAAAAGACAAATTTAGTTTTACTTGAAAAACTGGAGTTTTGAACAACAGCCTTTCCCATATGCTAAAAATCCTTTCTTCAGAACAGCAGGGAGGATAAAGTATTTTGAAGTTAAAAATCTGAGATGATGTATAAGATGTTCCATTTAAGTACTGAATTGAAAGAATTCTTTATTTTAAAAATTTGGTTATTGAAGACAGGTATTTGAAGTGGAGTTTATCTGTCTTGGTTATCTCTTCTCTAGAATGCTCAGTAAACCAAAAATATGTTGTTTGAAAATGCAATTATCTGATCAGAACATCACGATATTTCTGAAGACCATGAAACAAAGCAGATTTTTGGCAAACTTTACTGTAGATTTGATTCACATTTTTTAAAAAGCTTTTTCTGCATAAGGCTGCAGTTGCTACATAAATTATTATATGGAAATCTGAGCACTGGTTCAAATAAATATAGGGAAAAGTTGTATAAACTTAGATTTCTTTCAAGGTCCTGAAGTTTACGAAGCTGTATTCATGCTTATATAAAGCTTCCTGAACAGGTGTTGGAATTTTTTTTTCTAGTATTAGGAAAAAAGCGGATCCAAATTCTATCATTCAAAGATGAAAGCTTGGCACTTTTTAAAACAATGCAATTGATTTGGATGCTCAGTTATGAATTGAGAAGTTTAATCCCAGCCTTGTCTTTGCCATAAAATATAGGTTACTTGCAGTATCACCAGCATTACTCCTCTCCATTTTCATAGGTACCACACCACTCTCTGCAGAGATGCTTCAATTTTCAGGGAACACCACTGACAGAACCAGAGTGGCAGCAAAACACTGAAATCCTGACATTGTCCTAAATCGATGCTGCCTGTTCAAGTTTGGGGAAACTTTCTGCAACACCTGCAAAATCACTCTGGTAGCAATGTTCTTCATTCTTCATGAAGAGGCCCATGTGCTGTGTTGCTTTAAATACAACAGACTTTGAAAGTAGTTAAAGAATTTGACTGACTTGAGTGAGTAATCGCTCTTAGCCTTTGAGTTTCTCCAGCTTTCTCAGATCTTTTCCCCTCTTTCCTCCACTGAGATGCTTTCATCTCTTCACTACCAGTGCTGCTGTCAGCCTCTCTCTTCAATGTGGGGACACTCAGTACATTATATAATGCATAACTTACACACCCTCACACATCCAGCCAGGCTCTACTCTGTAAGGTCCATGTCAGACACTCCAATGTGCACACATCACACACACACACACACTCCTCTTCCCCACAAGTCAGTGTGACAGCCTTGCAGAGGACAGCTCAGGCATCCCTTCCACCACAACCCTGAGCTACCTTGATCCGCAGGGTGGGAATTTCCAGCGTTATCGCCTTCTGCACGGCCAGGATCTTCCCTGTTTCATTGATCCGCGCTGTCACGAAGAAATGAAAGGAAGCTTGCTCCAGCAGCTCGCTCATGTACTCACTCGATTTGATCACAATGTCAAAAGAGTTGGCTAAGGATAGAAAAAAGGCATCTGAAGCAATCTAATCACCAACTGCTCCTCCCATCTTGGCCAATGCCACTTACAAGAGTGCCTTGGAAAAAAGGTGGCCTACAAGCCAAAGAATGGCTTTCATTTTTTTTCCCCCCAGACTAATTTAATTTCTTTACTACCATTTCCTCTCTAATTTTTCACTCTTTCCATTTAGGCTGTGAGCTTCCAGGGGCCAGGGCTGGGTTTATACAGGTGCCTCTGCCCAGTACCCTCAGCATGGGCCCAGGTCACTCTTGAAGGTTTCTACCGCAAAATAAGTGAGAAAGAAGGTTGGAAATATGTACCTAATGGACATTATGGTTCAAACCAGCTTTTGAGTGTCATTCCTGAAAATGTTTGCTCTTTCACTTTATTCCTGTGTTTTCTTTGCCTTTTTTCTTGGTACAGGAATGCCACCAGAGCAGCACCTGGTGGGGTGTGAGCCCATGCAGGAGCCTGGGAGATCACCTGCCCTCCAGGACATGGCTGGATATCTGCCTTTGCTCCACACTGGACATGCCTGCAAAATTTAGCAAGAAGGTCTTCCTGTCAACAGCATGCCCTCCAGAGAGCTTTCAGTGCTCCCTAAAAATAATTATTGGAAGGAACAAGTCCCTGTAGGCTAGACAGTTGGGAAGCAGGGAATCATTAATTTTAACTATATTGAACTGCAATTCCCAGGCCAACCATGGTGTGAGAATGTGATGCAGAGAATCAGACCTGTTAACTAACTGCCCGGGCAAAATATATAGACCTGGAGCTCTTCTCTCTATAAACATTCATTATAACCCTAGTAAACACATCAAGATCTCCCATCTGTTACCTATGATGATTACTGTTATTCATTATTTGTATTGTATTTGTGACATACACTGTAAACACTGAGATAATTGAACTCAGTTGGATAAATGACATTCATCCCTTTTCACTCTTTTGATCCACTCACATCAAAACCAGTTCCTTGATTTGGTTTCAAAGCTATTCCCTTGGTGGCCACCTGACCTGGATTTACTAGGCCAGCCTTAAATTAACTTGATGTGTTCCTGCTCCCTCCCTCTCAGTCTTTATCTTGTGTAAAAGAATTTCCCATAATACCCTGTAAATTATGAATCAAGAAAGGTATTTCTCATGTGAGAAGTAAATAATTACAAACCAGGAGAAATTTACTTTACAACGGAAGAAAAGACATACTTTTCTGTTTAAATTTAATCACTGCAGGAAAAACAAAACAAAACAAAAAGAATAGACTTCCATGCCTTAGCAGTGGTCGTGCTGGAAAGTTGTCATACTACTTATTGCATCTGGGAAAGCCGAGGGAGACACAATACTGAGTTGCGTTACAGTCCTTCAAAAAAATAGAGAAAACTAAATATAACTCAGTAGATGCGAGGGCACCTTTGAAGGCACTGGAAGGCTTAAGCTATTCAAATCTTCAAAGATATTTTCAACCCACACAATTCCTTTAATCATCATTCTGAAAATCATTCATTCATTTCCTGTTTGAAAACTTAGTTTGCCTCATTCTTTCAGTGGTATGGGCTGGAAGAATGCCTTTAATACATCTATATAGAATTGTAATTTTTTGTTACTTATATGTGTGTGTGTATGTATATATACACACACACATATGTACATACGTGCTTCTTGTCCTGAACAAAGCCTACAGATCCTGCTTGGGTGCCTCGGAAGGTACCGCCCCATTACACCCCCAACAGAGTGCTCTCATGCACTTGCAGATAATCATAATACCTTCCTTCACACTGCCCACCTGCTCAGACACTGTTCCTGATTCCACATGTACTTCTTTCCAAGGAAAAGGTGAAAGAATCCATGCTCAAATTTCATGTATCACCTTCAGAAATGGTTTAATTTGTGAGGAGTTTTTGTCCTGTTGCAGGACAGAGTGCCCTACAAGTTGCTGACTGTAGGTCAGATATAAACAAGTTTCCACCTTGAAAAGTGGGAATAACTTTGAAAATGTCTCATTGGCCAGAAGCAGTGATGGGATCATATTCTTGGTAAAATATATAAAAATCCATGTTCTGTTCTTTCAGGTGCCTCTCCCCTGTCTGCGTTCACTCACCATCACTCAATTCAGAGTTCCCAGCATGATTTCAAGGAACTTTTATCAAAGCATTTACTTAACTTAGAAAAAATGAATTATGATGCTCAGTGATGTTTAAACATCTATTCATTTCATTTCTCGCAGAGAGGAGCCAGGTGATCCTCAAAGCACTGCAGAAGCTGTATTTTAGGTAGTAATACCCTACACAAACCTTTGATATAAGAGCAGACATAAATAAGTCGTGGAACCAAGCACAAATCACAGCCAGAAAACGTAGCAGGTATTTACACTTCTACCAGATGACTGTATTTTCCCTCATCAAAGAAGCGGCACAGAATTTAGACGAAGACTATTGAAACTCATTTTTTTTTACTGTACCTATGCAACTCTCCAAAAGTTTTGCAGCATTTCAAAGTAAATATTTAGTAACTGATGTAAGTCACTATGAACCTTCACACTGTGCTCTGATAGCACGTGTTGGAACAAACCTGAGCCCATTTCCAGGCTCCCTGCAAATGATCCAGAGAGTTAGAAAGAATCAGCAAGCAGCTCACAGGGAATTACAGAGGTAGAAGTTTAATTTACCTTCACCAATAGATCCTTATCAGTGGACTTCTACTTTTTGCAGAATAATAATTTCCAACTAAAATGTGCAGTTTTAAATGATGTTCAAAGTGAGGGTGAGGAAGAAAGGAGAGGATTTTTTTTTTGGGGGGCCTGATAGGAACTGTGGTTCCATGGAGGCTTCTCACTGAGACAAAACTCATCCTCTTTGAGGAAAGAGGGCTCACAGTGTCTCATGAGCTGGGATGAGGTAGAGAAGACAGAAAGCTCAGAGGTCAGCCAGGGTTGCTGTGATCCAGCAGCAGACCCAGTTCAGGAGGCCCATCCTGCCACTTCTGCTGTGCTCAGAAAGATTTATTTGCCCAGTAGCAGCATGTAGAAGGTAAAGTCGTGGCTGCTGACTCTCAGCAGGGAACTCTACTTTGCCTCTGCTAGAGCACGTTCTCATCACTTTTGCTGAGCTGGAAGCGCTGAGCAAGGACACAGGCCTGGCAGGAGAACAAGTGATTGGCAGTCACTTGTTGATAAAGCCTGCTAGTGGAAGTACAGCAGGTCCTAAACACTTGCTGCCGTGGCTGACAGGACATAGATTATAACCAAGTTAAAAAAGGAGACCATCCCTCTTCCCTGCTTTGAGAAGTACAGAAACCTGCTCTCAGCCTCCTGAGTTAGTGTTAGTCTGCCAGGAGCTGCTTCTCTGATGAGAAGTGGGAGGCAGGATCTCCTTACTGCATTTTGGAGGGCATTAGGAAAAGTAAATGCTGCATCTGTAAAGATAACTTACCTTTGGTATTCCTGCCCAGCTGACAAACGTCCCTGCTCTATCTTGGCACACTCTCATTACATATAAACTTTTTAGCTCACTGTAAATACAAAATCCTGAACAACATCCTCCAAGCCAGATATTCACTTGAATCTACCCAGTACTTTTCAGCTTCTACCAGGTAAGACAAAAAATTCACCTTTTTGTCTCTGTACATGACACCCTGTGGAACTAGAACTTCCCCTTCACTTGCTGAAATGCTGCTAGGAAAACAAAGGAATTAAAAGGAAAAACAATACCTTGCAGCTTGATACCTGTGCTCCTTTGATTTCTTTTGTACTAAATAAGAAAAATGAAAAATTCCTGGACATGCAGCTTAGTTTTAAAGAGCATTACGCAGGGAGAGGCAGCCAGAAGAAAACAACCTCAGCTTCAAATGACCCTGGTATACAGCCCAGAGCAGGACATGGATCCATAGGTCCTAGAATTGGCTCTAACCATGGGTGGAAACACTGGCGACAGTTAATAACACAGAAAAAACCTAGCAGTTAATAACAGAGAAAACAACCGCGCAAGCCTTACATGAAGAGGGCTCCAGTTTTGCAGTGAAAGAGTGTTTCTTGAATTCACTTTTTGGGACTCCTGTATAAAACACTATGTTGCCCGAAAAGTAGGTAGTTGCAGTGTAGGAGTTGCGACTTTTGTTCCTGAAAGTTACAGTGACTTTAAAGTCATTGCCAAGGACTGCCTTTTGCACTTGGAAATCCATGTCAACATCTGTCTGTGGCTGGTACGTGGTGTCTTGGATACTTTGCTTTTTAACACCATACATCACAGCAGTCTCAAGAGCCAGTCTCTCTTCCTCTGAGCCTAGGAAGGAATGAAAACCAGATTTAGAAAAGAAATGGAAGTGCAGTGTTAGCCCACCTACAGATCACAAAGAATGTTTTCCATAGTTTGTAGTAGCTGAAATGAATGGATGAGGACAGTGAATCCTCCTGGGGTAACACTAGCAGTGGGAGAACTTCACAGCTACCAAGGGAGTTGGTGTTAAAGCCATATCAGACAAACTGATGTAGCTGAATTCCTATCAGTATGGCTGCACTGGTTTACCCTGTGTGAACATCTGGCCTGAATAAAGAATGTCTAAACATCTGTACAGAAAGCCTTGAATTTTTCTGAATGCTTTGAGTTGCTCCATGACTACAACTTACTTAGCCTAAAGTATTTCAGGGCAGCAAAGTTTGTACTCTGTTTGTGCCTTATGATCAAGGCTTCTATAGCGTTTCTGGGATGGAATTACAAACAAAGAATTCCAGAGGGCACTTTAGCAGCTTTTCATGCAGCTCCCTGAGTGACAGAGGTTTCCAAGTCATCCTCCAGGATCTGACTGAGAAAAGTCTACATCCATATGACCCCAACTCATTTTGGGTTACCTTCTCGGAACTTGTACTCCTCAGTAATGTCCATCATTCCGTCACCTCCAACTTCCTTGGTCACAATCAATTGCCCAATACGGGTTGTGTCAATGCTTTGTACCACTTGGTTTCCATTTTTCTCCATTTTTGTGTAAAAAATGTCACTATTCACCTATGAAATTAAATGAAAGAAGCTTGAGATATATGGAAGCAGATAGGAAGACAAGTCAGCCTATCTCCCCCAAAATAATTACACGTTGGCTTGAAGTCCCACTAATTACCCACATTGAAATTTCATGTTTAAAATTAAGTGTATGCTGAGATGCATTTTACTATTCACAGCACCAGAATGACAGAGAGGTCATGCAAATTTGGGGAGCACTACTACACATTCCTTGTACCAAAAAGCTTTAGAAATAGAGAGAGGGATGCTTAAGAGATAAAGTGTCTTCATTCTTTTCTGTCCTAAGCCATTTATAAGTCAATTAGAGAGAAATTTGTCCTACAGTGTTGCAATACTGAGCATGCCTCCTCTGGTGATGCAAGAGGTTAAAACTCCAGATCAGGCCCTCTATCTCCTTGTTGAGATGCTTCCCTCTCAGATCTGTCAGTCAAATCACCCATGTGAGATCTCCATGACCCACAGCAGCCAAAAGGAATGTGGTGAAAGAGGATGAACAGCTAGAGCTAGTGACCCATTTAACCACTAGCTAGAGCTAGTGACCCATTCAGCATAGCTGAACCTTGGAAGGAAAAATTACCCCAGCCTGAAGTTTCAATGAAGTCAGAGCAGCTTTTTCTTCTAATTACACTGGGGAGCAGAGATTAGAGAAATCTCTGTCATTCATTAGAGCCATATCACACCTGCTGACATGTCACAATATAATGATGAGATTGTTCTGTGACACAAAGTATACAAGAAGTAACCCCTCAATCCATAAATTGCAGTGGAGCCCTATCTTCTGTCTCACTAATATCACTCATTGCAGTAAAAACTCTCACATATGTACCTCAGCATAGACAAAAGGAGCATCAAATTGGAAGCAGACGTGACCATGTTTAATGGCTTGAACTGAGGCTGGACCACACCTGTACATACCTATGGGGAGAAAAGAACAAAGTGAGAGTCTAAATTAATTAAAATCGTGTCAAAATACTAAGTTTTATCAAAAAAAAAAAAGAATTCTTGGGGTTTAACAATCCGTTAGAACAGTTTGCAGGAACTCCTGACCAAGAAACAAAAAGCTTAATTTTGTTACCAGCCCTGTAGATAACACAGACTCGAGGCTGGAACAACCTGGTAGTTCAGTACCTTTAATGGCACTATAAGGTCCACTGCAAGTCTTAAGTGCTTGAAATACAGTTACAGCTGGTTTTGGTTAAAACAGATTATTTTGGGAGGACTCAGGTACACCACAGGCTGAGAAAGATTCTCACTACAAATTTGCGAAGGTTGTATTTTAAGGGCTCGAAAATTTAGCACTGGGAAGAAAGAGCAGTGACTTTTCACTTTTTTCTCTCCTCCCCACTGCCTGCTCGTGAAGTTTAGTTAGGGCTGCATAAAATAAAGGAGAATTAATTTGATCAGGCTGCTGTATACGTATTCTAAAATGTTATAAGCCATCTTTGGCAACAGGATTACATCCCTTCTGTACCAAGCAGGGCCTCTCTCATGCAGGATTTTGTGTCCCAGGGCATCATGAGCAGCGTTATAATAAGGACAGATTTATTTTAGAGTTCAAAACAAATCAGGAGAAGGCCCTGAGGCGAGTGTGGTTATTTGGCCTCAGAAGCTGTCACTGGCCATATGGTGCCAGGTGCCACTGACTCAGCTATCATCAGCTCATTGATTGACACAAAGATCCCAAACATTAGAAAGTGAACTAAGGAGGACTTCAAGCCATATTACCATCACTGGTTTCTTGAGGTGTTCCATCAACAACCTGCCATCCTCCAAAACCAATGGGAAGGTCAGGTCTGGTCATCCAAGCTTCATTCCAGCAATGATAATTCCTTAGACAAGAAATGGGACCAGTATATTAAATTCTTGGAAAGAAGCACACAGACCAAAACAAATCCTGTGTATTTATGTCCTGGCATTGCTTCAATGACACTGTGTGCCAATTAAGGGATAAAAATATTGACTCTTTTAAGAGAACAAATTTTTAGGTCCAAAAGTTTGGTACCTATCTGTTAAAACCTGAAAGCCACAATCTTTCATTCTAGTATCTTGACTGCAAGTTGAAGAAACTTTTTTGACCTTCTAATGTGTTCTGAGTGTAAATGTCTCAGAAAATATGCCAGTGTTTGGAGATTGTTGGAGTGCATGAAAAGCTACACAAACTAGAATCCCTTTCCAGACAGACACCTCCACTTCAATCTGCCCGCTAAAGCAAGCTTTGAACCTTCAATCCAATGAAATCATGGTCTGCTTTATAATTATTCCTACTGAAGCTTTTGGCATCTCTTATGAAGAGATTTGGGATCAACTCCACAACATACAGTGTGTAGTTTTGTTTTCATGGCTCAAAACAAGATGTTTTGCTGGCTTCCATGTTGGTTGAGAAAAAGATCTTGCATAGCCTTTCTAACACTATCCTCACTGTGGATTCCCTATAAGGTTTTCCTCGTGTGTCATGCATGATGTCAGAGCTCCTAAAGCATACATCTTTTCATAAAACTCACCTACAACCACTGTGGGCCAACTTTGAGGCCCAGGACAGTGACCTGAAAGGTACAATTCTGAGAGCAGTTCATCTAGGTGCCCAAGGTTAAAATGCTTTCACCTAGCTGGATGCTCAGAAAAATTAAAAAAACAGTACAGCACCATCACAGTCTGCCCTGGGTGTTTCAAAGATGAGCAGGAAGGATGGACAGCTGTTGTAACTTCTTGCAATGCTACTGATGCTCAAGGGAGAGTACAAGCAAGGAAAAAAGATAATCTGGAAAGACGGTCTCGCAGGAAAGCCTGTAAAGTGTTTGAATTTCATTACTTCAAAAAAATAAAAGAAGGAAAGAGTAGAGAAAGGGGCAATTTTGCTTGCAAATTACATATATCCTACAGCAGATCCGAATAAAATTACATCTGTGTAGCTGCTGATATAGCTTCTAGTACACGCAATGATATTAGCAACCAAAATGGGGATTGTTAAACTCTGACCATTTCATTAATAATAGGTGAAAATCAGCTATGGAGCAGAGTCAGAAGGATCTGAAGCTTGTCTAACAAGACATTTCAAAGTGGAAACGAAAGCTTGGATCAGGGTAAAACTTGTCAGTTAGGAGAGTTAATGAAGCAGCAGTACAGAAAAAGGAATTATTCAAGAAAAATGACGCACACTCAGAGAATTTTTGATGCTGCTGAGAGTAGTCAGTGCTGAATCACACTAACAGAACTTTGCTGAGGGCTACCCGAGAATGGGGACACACTTCATGGAAGGTGGGTATTTGGAAACTGCTATGCTAACATATGAGAAGGACAATCCCTGCTCTGAAGCCTTCACTGGTTCACTTTGAATCAGAGTCAGATATGTCACTAGTTTGGCATTCTGTGAAAGAAAAACCGGAAGAGAGGCAAAAGGAAAAGAAGATAAAAACAACGGTAGGAGGGGGCTAACAGTGCAGAAAATGGCAGATCTACTTCTGTTCTGTAGTTAGGTTGCACAATTTTTCTATATTTTTGTCTTAGGGATAGGACCTTTATTTCTGGTTTCTATTGGTGTAGTGCTGGACACAAGAGGATGGCAATTTCTTTAGGTCTGCTGACATGCAAATAACAAATACATAAGGATATTGAATCTGAATGGACAGAAAGACACTGCTTGCAGAGCAGTGAGTATTAAGGAAAGGAGGATGAGGGAAACATTTGCCTTTCCAAACGCAGCAGAAACTTCCCTATAGAAGTGAGCACAGCTGAGAAGCTGGTTCCACAGCCATAATTTGTTGAACTTGTTCTGTAATTCTTGTATTCTACAGCAAGCTTGAGACATTAAAGAAAGCAAGAATGGCAGTAGAGATCAATGCAGTGACCATTAAATATTTACAGAGATAATTACGGGTAGACTAAACAAAGCAATGGGGGAATTAATAAAAGATGACCAGGTGGGTTTTATGCCTGGAAGACAATTCAAGAAGGGTGGTTTGTGTTGCTTATAGGACAGGCACGTGCTGGATGCAGCTGCTGCCCTTTTATGAGCTAACAAGTTCAGGTATTGAGGTCGAGAGGGGCACTGAGGGAATATTGTTGAGAAATCAGAGAAAAGTGATCTGGAAATAAATGGGAGAGCAGAGGTCTCAGAAGGGCTTTCTCCACTGGCTTGGACACGGGTGGACCCCCATGGGGTTGGGTGACAACAAGCAACTTTCCACTGAGATACTGATGTTGATCTGCTCGGACATCACAGCAGGAATGAGTCTTGATTCCCCTCCAAGAGAAATATTCTTTATTTCTTTAAGTATCTTTATATCATCATTAAGAAAGACAAGGAGAACAGCCAGTACTGATGGCCCCAGATCCAGCCAGATTTATAAAAATAACTTTTTGCAAAGTCTGTGTAATTTTGTATATGTGTTTTGTTGGTGGTGTTGTTGTTTCCTCTCCTGAGGGAGAAGACAATCTTTAATAAAAATAAATAAATGTCAGATAACATTCAGAGGGAGCCCCACACTCAGAGATTGATTGGACTAAAAAGCCTGGCTCCAAGTCTGAGAGTATTTAGGACCTGAAGACAGATCAGCTCCACCAGTACAAGGCTAGAGTACAATAGAAATGATACATAAATAAAGAAAAAGAGCTTTTCTTCCAGTTCAAGCCATTATAAATAAAAATGAGAAACGCTTTTTAAAAAATCATTATAAATACCTTGAGCTTGTCCTCTTAAAAAAAAGAAATAAGAGAGACATTAAAAATAAAATCAGGGTTAAGACACAAGTTATTAGAAGTCAGCATGTGGGCTACCAGGGAGTGTTACAGAGTAATGAAAAGAAAGGACACAGAGGAGAAATGAAAAGAGGTGTATATATTAAGTCATGCCCAAAGGGTTATGTGCACCATGTACTAATAAATGCACCAGGAGGATGAAAGGATGAACAAGGCAGTTAAAAAAGTCATCAAGTCAAAGAAAAGCAATGTAGGATGGAAGGATGAAATGCTAGTGTAAAACTGCATATGGATTTCAGTGGGGTTAGGATGATTTTGGATGATTGGACCCTGTGCCAAAAGAATGCAGGAAAAAAGAGATTAAAATAAGAAGTCTTGGGAAATAGCTGGGAAGAATAGAGGTACGGAAGTAAAAGTAAGTGTCAAATGTTGGTGAGAAGTATTTCACAGTTTGGGTTAGGAGAAGGACAAAAGGAATGAGACTGTGAAAATTCTAAAACATGGCAATGATCCATTACTGGGTGTGTATGGATGCAGCACGGAGGTGCCCAGTCACCAGCCCTGGTTTCATATCTTTTCCAGGCAGAGAAGATTTCAGAAGACTTCTCATTTACAGCTCTCTGAGCCATGAAAGGACCAGCCCCATGAGACATGCTGAGGCTCTTCTGTCACATGGACACCATGCAAAACTGCCCAAGGATACCAACAGGAGGAAACAAGACAAATAGCAGGACCACAGCTCTGGATCTCAGGAGAGTAGGTTTTAACATGTTTAATGTCCTGCTTGAAAGAATCCCATGGGAGGCAGTTTTAAGTAGAAGATGGATGTAGAAGAGCCAGTTGTTTTTCAAGAATCACCTCCTCCAGACTTAAGAATGGTTCATCCTTGTGTGCAGGAAATCAACTAAAAGTGGCACAAGTCCACAAGGTGATCCAAATTAACATAAAAAAAAGTGCTTAAGAAAGAGGGGATAGCGGGAACAGGTGACCAGGGGGAATTCAGAGTCACTGTCTGAGCATGCAGGGACAGGTATAGGAAAACCAGAACAGAGCAAACCAGGTATGTCAAGGGATACGAAGAGCAGCAAGAAGCACAAGAAAAGCAGTGTCAAAAGGAAGACTACAGAACCTGGCTCAGCTGTTGAACACAGCAGGCAACCTGGTGACAAAGGATTAGGAGAGGGCATTCAATGTCTACTTTACCTTGGTTTTTATTGCTAAGATTTGCCCTCAGGAATCACTGCCCATGAGACCAGTGTGGAGGTCTGGAATAATGAAAACTAGACAAGTAACAACATAGAGAACTGTTTAACAAACTGAGCCCATACAAGTCCAAAGGGTCTGATGGAAAATATGAGGAAATCTCACCAAAAATGCTGAGAAAGCTTGCCAATGTCACTGTAAAACCACTCATATCTATCTTCAAAAGAACATGGTAATTGGAGGAAATTCCTGTTGACTGGAGGAAATCAAATATTGCTCTAGTCTTCAAGAGAGAGGAGTATCCAGGGAGAGACAGATTTGTCAGCTTCCCTTTGATCTCTAGGAAGGTTATAGAGCAAGTTCTTCTGGAAAACATTTCCAAACGTATTAAGGACAAGGTGATTGGCAGTAGTCAGCATGGATTTACAAGCAGCCAGCTGTGCCTGACAAACCTGAGAGCCTTTTCTGATGAAATGAGTGACTGAAAGGACAAAGAGGAGACCAGTGCATGGGGTTGGTCCTCCTTTTGTCTTTAGTACCATCTCTCAGAACATCCTCACAGACAAACCTTTGAAGTATAGACTAGACAAGTGGACAGCAAGATCATTGAAAACTGGCTGAATTGCTGGGATCGGAGGGCTGTGATCAGGAGTGATCACCCCAGCTGGAGCTTAGGCATTAGTTGTGCAGCCCACGGGTCAATACTGGGTCTGACAATGTTCAACAGCTTCATTAATGACCTGGATTACAAGACCTGCTGTACCCTCAGCAAGTTTGCTAAAACAGAAAACTGGACACAACACAGGCTGTACATGAGGCAAAACTAAGGCAGCTGGGACTGTTCAGTCTGAAGGTGGGAAGGCTGAGTAGGATCTCATCCTTGTGTATGAATGTCTGAATATCTGGTTAGGGAAAGAAGACAGAGCCAGACTCTTCTCAGTAGCTCAAGGACAGGACAAGGGCACATAGTGAAACACAGAAAAATCTGTCTGAAGACCTGGAAACACTTTTTTTACTGTCAAAATGATTGAGCACAAGTTTCAGACAAGTTGTGGGGTGTCTATCCTTGGAGATACTCAAAGCCCAACTGGACACAGACCTGAGCAACGTGCTCTAGCTGACTGTGTTTTGAGCAGGAGGGTTGGGCGATTTCCAGGAGTCCCTTCTAGTCTCAATACGCCGTCACGCAGTGACACAAACATCACACGTAAATGAGTCTGCTTTCCTTAGATTTCTTCTTGATTATGGAAATCACATAAAAGATGTCTCAACAACAGGTTTTGTCCATCACATAGTGGGTTTGTTAGAGTTTTAATGCAAAAATTTCCAGAGATTAAGTTATTAATGAAATATGCTGATGAGCTGCTATGCTAATGAGTTGAAGATATCATTGACACAAATCAGGTATATTAACATTGAATAGGACAAGTATCTCCTGAATATAGGAATGTAGAAGTCACATTCATTTCTTCACTCTGAGGAGGAGAGGCTTGAGGGCCAATATCCCACACAGAGCATATAATCAATAAATTCTACCCTTCTTCTGTCAGACAGAAGACAGTAAGTGTTTGTAAAGCCAGTTAGAGGACTGCCTTCTCAAAAAGAATGTGTAAACTCCTTCTCTTGGCCATAGGGAGTTTTCTTTTTATAAATCTGGCGATAGCATTTCAGTGTCTTTTATGATCCCTTGACTTGTTTCGTTTCCAGCTGAACTGGGTTTATTTTGGAAAGCACCTCTTTGCAACAATGACTGTGTGCACACAATGTAAAACCAGTCTACAGATATGGAAACTGGGCACAAGCAGATCAAGAAAGTGTTTTTCCATAGACATTGGGGTACCCCTTGGAGCCTGGCTTCAGAAGGATGGAATTGCCCATCCTACCCTCTTCCATTTTTTGGAAATAGCTTATCCCTAAGGAGCACAAGCCTGTTCCAGCTGTCCAGTGTGCTGTATGGTAACTTTATCAGCAGAATCCTCCAGGGTTTGCTTGGTTGTACAAGGGCACCATATTAGTCAGCCTACCAACAAAGCATCCATTCTGTTTCACATAAGCCAGCAGTGTTCTTCAATGCTCAGAGAAATAAACACAACATAGGCATTGCCATCATTTTTTTTACTACTTTTATCATTGACACTTTGAAGGCAGGACACATTTTCCAGGAGGACTCACCAGACAGAATCTTTTGTAAGTTTGGTGTCCACTTTTCCTTCGTCATCCAGAAAGAAGTCCATCCGTAAATTGGCATTGTTATCATGGGCAGAAGAATAGTTGGTAATGAGTCTTGCAGGTATCCCCAAGCATCTCAGAACTGTGGCAAAGACAGAAGTGTGATGAGAAGGACAAAGACAGAGACTGCATTCATAGATGACAGGATGAGAGGATGGAAATATTAATAACAAGAATAAAATGGGAAAACTCAGTCAAATCAATCCAAATAATCCCTCCTATCTGTTTTTATTTTGCACATGCTAAATATTTCATTTGGTCCCAAAATTATGTGCATTAAAGACATGTAACGGTACAAGGGTTAATATCAAAGCAGCTGATTGCCATTAGTTTTAAAGCAGCTTTGCATAGTGATCATACAATTTCAGGTCAAATCTGGGTGCAATGGGTCAGCTGCACAACCAAATGTGATACCAAGTAAAGGAAGTTTGAGCTTGCAAGAAATATACAATATATTAAGTCTCTTAGTATCAGTAACTAAGGAGAATTGTGAGACTGTGCTAAAAAGAAAATTAATAGAAATCATCTCCTTTTGATTGATTTGGAGATTTCCTGTTTGATGTCTGCTGCCAGAAGGGATCTGGGAAGCCAAAGAATAAAATAGAAAATTATTGTTAGCAATGGGGAAAACCTGCATTATTTGTAACGGAAATGACAAGGTTTGAGAATCTGAATAAAATGCATTACATAGTTCATATTGCCTGCTAAGTAACAGCATTTTGGAGTCAATAGTCCCTTCTAATAAAGAAGGCCTTAAAAGGAGGATCCAAAAAAAAAGCCCATAGCCCTAATTCTCACACCATCACAACAAAGCACTGATGACTCTTCTTACCATTTGATAAGATGTAAATTTAAGAAATGTGGAAAAACTGTGGAAATGTTGCAGCTATGTCTGTAGTCTGCATCAGTGCATCAATAGGCTTCTGTATTTGAGGTGTACCCTGGCAGATACAGAGACTTGGAGCCTGGCCTTGGGGAATAGTCTTTGGGGTGACACAACATCTCAGCTACTCCAGATTACATACTTAGTCTCAGTCAAAAAAAGTTCATGGCTTTCAATTTAGAACCCAACAGGGTTTGGCAGAAAACAGAGAGTGAGGGGTTTTTGGTGGTTGGTGGGGTTTGGTTTGTCTTTTGGTTTTTTGGGTTTTTTTGTTTGGTTGGTTGCTTTTTGTTGCTGTTTATTTGAGGGGGGCGGTAATATTTTTTTGTTGGGTTTTTCTTTTTTGTTGTTGTTTTCTGGTTCATTTTTGGTGGTGGTGGTGGTTTTTGGTTTGGGGTGGAATTTTTGTGGTTTTTAAGGAAAAATATTTTTATTGAAAATCCTATTTTAAAATTATTTCAATGCTGCAGAGTTGAACAGCCCTGCTGCTACTGCTGGGTTTTGTATATTCATTACTGTCACCACTGTGACTCCCAATAAAGTGTAACACTGCACATTCATTTCAAGTTCCTGGATGACAAATTACCTGGATGCATCCAATACCATATGTACCTATTGATTAAACTTAATTCAAGTGCCCTCCCAGGCTTCCAGCACATGAGCCATCAGGGCTCATTGGAAATAATTTGTCTGACAATTTCAAGATTAATGACCATTTTTTGGAATGTTTTAGCATTTTTAACAGATGAGTATCTGCAGTGTACAATATAATAACCTTGGAAAGCTGGACTGGTCACAATGATAAAACACTGACAGCTGAGTGAGACTCAAAATCACCTCAAAACAACCCTGATAGTTGCACATGATTGTTTGGACCTTCGCTGTCCCCTGTGCAGTGGTCAGCAGCTGGATGTGTCAGTGGCTACCATCAGATCAGCCACTGGACAATATTTTCATTTCACAACACTCAACAAACTTCATTCTTTGGCAATCTTAGCAGCCGTGCGAAGTGCCAGGTCTCTGACTTGTCTAACTTAGTCAGCAAACCGAGTCTGGTTTTGCCCCAGATAAATCCGCCTCTCCCTTTAACACAGCAGGCTCCGGGCCTCTGCTGCATCGCCCCAGTTTCACAGTGGCCTGCAGGCAAATTATTGCGTAGTGGAGATTCAGGGCAAGTGTGGGGGGAAGGTGGGAGAACTGTGTGTGGGTCTGTCTCTGATCTAGAGAAATTCAGAGAAGGCAACGGGCAGAGAAGACAAAGCGGCCCATAGAATGCACTGCGAGGAATTGCATCCATAAGGAACATTTGCATGAACATTTTCAAACCCATTGTGTCATGCAGAGGCTGAGGAGCATCAAGTACAGACCACGCAGCCTCAGGCACTGAAGGATATAGATATCTCCCAGGTTCTTTGGATATGGATGATTGCTCATTATCCCACTGCACAAGGAATAAAATTAAGCATTTCATATGTTGAAGGACAGAGCACTTGCCAGCGCCTTATCAAATCAAAAAAGGAACCTCTCCAGATATATAAAAGAATCTAGACTTGCACCACACATTTGACAAAGTCCCATAGAAATTTCTTGTCTCTAAATTGGGGAGATGTGGATTTGATGGATGGGCCAATTGGTGGTTAAAGAGTTGGCTGTATGATTGCACTCAAAGAGTTACTGTTTAATGGTCAATGACCAGTGACGAGTGGCATTCCTCAGGTGTTGATGCTGATCAATATCTTTGTCAGTGACATGGACAGAGGGATCGAGGGCACCCTCAGCAGGTTCACTGATGACACTGAGCTGTGTGGGGCAGCCAACACGCTGTGGGGAAGGGATGGGATCTGGAGGGTCTGGACAGCTGGGCCTGTGCAAACCTCGTGAGGTTCAACAATGCCAAGTGCAAGGTGGGTCAGGGTCAGGGTCCGGGCAAACCCAAGCACAAATACAGGTTGGGGGAGAAGTGATTGAGAGCAGCCCTGTGGGGAAGGACTTTGGGGTGCTGATTGATGAGAGGCTCAACATAACCAGGCAATGTGCACTTGCAGGCCAGAAAGCCAATTGTATCCTGGGCTGCATCCAAAGCAGCGTGGCCAGCAGGCCAAGGGAGGGGATTCTGCCCCTCTGCTCTGCTGAGAGCTGCCTCCAACTCTGGGTAGGAATTTAATATTTTAGGTCTAGATGACAAGCACTCAGTCCATCTAAGAATTCTTGACAGAAATGTGGCCTGTGCTGAAGGACTCAACTTTCTCTCTCACAAACTTACCCTTGTGAGTGATTGAATACATTTCACTGAATAGTTAACCGATTTGTGTAGAAGAGCAGCTGACCTGATGGACACACCAGAGGTTTATTTAAAGACCATCTATTTTAGCCATATATTTTTAAGTATCTCTAGTATTTATCTTGAATAGCACACAGCTAGAAAGTATTTAGTTAGTTTTACTTAAAAACTCAATTAAGCAGGAGCTACTTAGCAGCTTGGAGCTTTTCTCGGTGATACCTACACGTGTTGAAGACACCAGCAAAGACCCAGCACTGGCCATATCGGACAGGTTGCTTGGAACTGTAATACTCCAAGAGAATGTCCACACTTCCCGTCCAGGCTGAAGGGGCAACACCATAATCATATGTATTGTTCCAGGATCCAACAAGCACACCATTGTCATCCCTGGAGTTAATCTAAAATCAAAGGAAAGGAGCATTAGGTATATCAGAGACTGAATAATAAAAAGCTCTTTAACTCAGCAGACCAATAAGATGAGAGAGTGAATATAGCCAAGTTTAGGCCAGAAAGTAAGACAGAAGTATTTTATTATGAAGGTAGGGGATAAATGGAACAATCTTGTTAAGGGCCATGGATTCTCCATCACTAAACTATTCTGAATGAAGGTCAGACACTTAAAAATAAATCTGAAATTAAATCACCACACTGAGTATCCATGTTGACAGTTAATAAGTTTTATTAACATTGAACATGCTTTCTGCTATATACTTTTAATAAATGCAATCAGTTATACATTGCAAGAAAGCCTTAGAAATATTAAGCTGTATTCTTTCAATCATCTGTTTTTCTGTCCATATCAGGCCAGAGATTTTAATAAAATCACTCCTGATTTACAGCAGATTGAGAGGAAAACCAGTCTACTGTTATTTTTAGAGTAGAAACTAATTTCTTTGGTCCAGCACACATGAAAACGAGAAGGAATTTGTTGTGTAAGTTTTCCTCTGGTAAGATTATACAAAGAAAAGAGTTTTGCTGACTAATGGCTGTACTGATAGGCATTAACGAGCAATACATCTCCTAGCTGCAATTTGAACCAGACCATTTGAGGCTGTGCAAAAAGCTCATTCACTCTGTACCTTTTAATTATGCTAATGTGGCACAGCTACACGCCAGCCAAATAAATCACAATTCTCATTTAAGAGCTTTTGGCTGCATTAACTACTGTTTTATAATTAGAAAATCGACTTCCTGTGAACTCTAGGACTGAACAGAGATAAGTATTCAGTGTCATAACCAAAGGGTTAAGAGGTTGTGCCCATCTCACCGGTGTAGGAAACATGCCAAGAAAAGAATCACTTCAAGGACAAGACAGCATGGGGATCTTCAGGCTCTATTCTAACTGTAATGAGTGGAAGAAGAGAGGGTCTCTACCTGCTCTGCCACGCCAGAAAGCCTCAAACAGATTCCAGCATGGGGGGCATGCCCTCAGACTAGCTCAGCTCTACCACATTTCAACTTGAACAAGAATGAGGTTAAGGAACACAGGTGGGACTTCAGCACCTCTTGCCCACTTCTTACTCATTTTCAGATTTCAATGATCAAACCCCCTGCCCGGTTATGGCCTAATTCTGCAGATTGAGTCCTGGATTTCTGATGGTGAACTCCTCCATTTCTCTGAAATGCTTGAGTGGCTCAAAATCTAAGTAATAGCCAAGCCCTATTTGGATTCATAAACTTTGTGCTATTCTGTCCTGAGGGCTTCCACAATCCTTACGTAAGGGACTTTTACATCTTCTAATTCAGGGGTAAGGAAACCACATTTGATTCTTTCTTCTATCCAAAGGTCCAAAGCTGTATTTCTAATGTCGGGGGGGGGAAAGAACTAACTAAAATGTTAAAGGACAAAGAGAAGTAGAGGTGTTCTCAGTACTTCTTGCTGAAACTATTCTATTTAATATGCAAGATTGAGAGGCTGGAGATCCCATTTCAATGTCATCTAAGACAAAGAGCTCATTTTCTTAAAGCCTGGGCAAATGCTATAACAAATGGGCTAAAGGATCATCTATCTCCAGCAGCCATGTTTTGTGGACAGTCTATTTTAGTAGCTGGCTCAGGAGAACATCTAATTACTTTAGCTCAATGACTAGAGTATTATTCTGGGAAGCAGAAAGCATCAGCTCAGACCTCTAATAAGGCAAAAGGGAGGACTCAGCCTCTGTCTTCCACAACCTGGATGAGTCTAGCACCTTGAATATTAGGGATGGGACTGCTCTTGCACCCATGGCATGATTCCTGGTGCCTGGCAACTGGAAAGAATGGAGATCTGGAAAGCCTTCTCGGTTATTTTAAGTACTTTCATTCTGAGTGCGGTATGTTTTGCGGACCACATGTTAAAGAGGACAATTCCCACAGTGTTTTCTTCTGGGGCCAAAGCAGCCCACTTATATAACTGTTCTCAGCCTGATTAGGTCATTTGGGGCTTGGGTCAGACCCAACAACATGCACCATTGCAGTGTTCTAAGACCCCACTGAGGTCAGCACTGGAGTCCACATAAAGTCCCTCAGTTCCCCATCCAAAATTCCACCCATCAAGCCACTGTATCACCCATAGCAGAAACAGCTTCCTCAATTATATCAGCTACTGGCAAATGAGCACATTGTCACATAAGAAAGGCTTGTGTCTGAGTGCAATGTCTAAATGTGGCTTTCCCACCAGTGAGGCACCATTCTCAGGACAAGGTTATGAGCCAACAGAAGTTGCTTGAACTTTCACAGAGAGAAATAAATGTCAGACCCCAGAATGAGCTATTGTCAGAATGGACAATTGTCAGAATAGACAACTGATCTGTTGTGTGTTGTAGAGAGCACATCAAGGCACGAGGGCCAGTTAAATCAGCCCAGCTTTGATTTATGAGTCCCTTCTGACATGTATTATGCATCCATTACATACCACTGCTGAGGCAACACGGCAGATTTTGACTGGGTTTCCACGACCAGAGAGCTCCAGTTCTGCCTTGTCCATCAGGAACAGGCAAGCATCCAGAACATTTTCTTCAAACTGGATAAAAGAAATTAAAAAGGGGTACAGTGGAAAAAAATTAGTCTCTTTTTATTCTGGAAAGAACAGGCAAAGCTATTTTTCCCTGTTGTTATAATTGCTGATCACTTACAAAATTATCTGATTACATCAAAGTTCTGTGTTTAACAATAGAAATTTTCTTCTGGAATAATCACCCATGTGTGGGGAAAAAAATAAAATGTGAGAGGCTGTGAGGGAAGGGAGTGTAATTTTCAATTCCATCTCAGTCCAGTTTCCATAAGGTTAAAACGACAACACAGACTTTCTGACAGGACATGAAATTTTAAGTGCTAACAAGTATATTATAGGCAGGTATTGTAATAATAACTACAAGGAGCTTGTCTACTTGCAAAGGACTTTATGTCCTTCACAGATTCCAGACCTGCTAATTTCAGGACTTCTCTGACACAGCCAGTGTGTTGCTGGGAATTTGAACAATAAGTGGTTTGTTAGTGGTAATTTGAAGATACTTGTATTTCAAAGTTATTTTTAAAATCTGTTTAAAATTTACAAGCCAAAAGCTTATTATATAGATTAATCCTGGTCTACAAAATTTAGACATCAAAAATACTAAGTGACCTAAAGTAGTCTTCTTCAAAAATAGAGTGAAAAGGTACATTTTTTTCAATCTAGAATGAACAAGCACAAGAATGAACTGAGGGCAGAGGAATAGACCAGAAACTATTTGTCACAGAACTTGCCCTGCAATGTATTTCATTTTCCTTAGGAGAAACTGCATAGCAAAGGAAAATACCTCTGTCCCTGGAAAATGGTAATAGACAGGGAAATGTACAATAATAAAGCAAATACCTGCAAGATACACAAATTTATATTATCATTCAAGGTTGTGACAAAAACTCTGTGGTGTTAGGCTTTATGTTCTAAGCTTGCATCCTGAAAGATATGATTCATGCTAACAGGATTTTTGCTCTCATGCTGCTACTAGAGCTGGATTGATTTCCTAACTCTCTCCAGCCTGGCTTAGGGCTCCTTGGCAGATAAGGCCATCCTGAATTTTGCCTCCTGAAGAAAGTAAAACCCCAGATGAAACTGCTGCTTTGGCAGTCTGGGGAGATGATATGAAGAGTGAAGTCAGAGAGCTGAAAAGGAAGCTCCAAAGAGTAACGACTGCTGCTGATTCAGCATGGAAAACGGGAGGGATAGAAGCGACATCAGACAGCAGCTGAGCTCTGGCATAAGCCAAGAAAGGGGAAGCATCATCATGTTTCACCATCTTCAGCCATTTCCTGCCCAAAGGAATTCCTTTGCTCCTGCCTTGAGAATACCACTGCCATATGCATCCTTTTCTGTAAACATCCTCCAAGGCAGCACACTTCTCTCTGAATTACTTTCTCTGGAGCAGGTATTAACTAATGATCACTTTATAGTCTGAGCCAAATTGAATTCATGGTGTTTGGGATAGGGAAACAGAGATTAGTGTTTCTCAGAGACCTACTACTAGTATTGTGCCATACCTGGGAAGCTGAATAATTATACATCCTAGTTCACTCCACTGGGATGTGATGCAAATACTGTTGGGTGAATGACTGTGCTGTGGAGAACATCCTTCCCAAGAGAATCCTCATAACACAAAATGCAAACTCTGGGCCCCCACAGCTGCCCTTCCTGGTTTAAATTCACTTTTCTTCTGGTCTGTTCAACTATTTTTACCAGGATCAAAATCTGCTATCTACACTTCAAGTAATCACGCCTGGGTTAGATCAATATGAAGTTTACCCACCAAATTAAACTTTCTCATCCGCAGGACACTGTCGATCTTGCTAGTATATGCAGAAAGAATAGAGAGGAAATAAATTACTATCAGGATTGTCGCCTTCCACCTTAGCATTTACAAAATTGCATGAATGCTTGTGAAATAACTGGATTAACAGAGAAGACAAGCTGTAAGGGCTGGCTAGCTTGCACTGTTGCAGTAGTGCAAGATGAGAGTAGCCTTAACACTAAGGCCAGTTTTGCCCTTCTTGACTATTCAGGGACTTAAAAAATATTAAATCAAACTAAATCAGTTTTTTGCCCTCACTCTTGAAAAGAAAATCCTATCTAGAGGGAAGTGGAATAGAAAAATTGCAGTTATAAGGCTGAACATCTCTGAAATAACAGAGGAACCAGAGCAGCAGTAGGCATGACAGATAGGACAGGTGAGTGAACCTGATCCAGGCACACTCCTTGCCTGTTCCACCAAAGCTGAAATGAAAATAAACCTATTTCAGGAGCAAGGAACTTTAGCAAAATGACGTGAGAAAGAATGCGGGTGGAAAATAAGGCATGAGAAATCACACAGGTGAGGTGCACACAGATGTGCCTTGTGTTACAGAGCAACACATGTAGCTGTCCTGGGCATGTTAACCTGTTTCTAACAGACAACCTTCCATTTAAACCAAAGCAAGAGGGGTGTATCACTTTTTGCACTGGTTGACTTAAGGCTGTGTTTCTCACAGTCAGCTGTAGGCAGACAAAATCTCATGCTTCCTATGGTTGAACCTGACCAAATGCATGTGCTGTAGAATTTCATGGACGGGAGGTTTCCAAGCTAAAGTAGATCAATGTGTGGACAGGAGGGAAGTCACGATGGCAACAGAACTCTATGCCCACCTTTTTATTTTCTTTTTCTCACAAAACCAAAAATTGACATTAAATGAACAGTACAGCATCCAACTTCTGACATTTTTCAGCTAGAGCATTTTCCTATGTGCCTAGATTTCATCTAAAGCCAAATTTCCATGAATCCACTGTGGAATTTTCTGAGCGACTGCCTTTTACAGTTTCTTGGGAGGGACTGCAGTCATATTACAAGGAATACCTCCATCCTCATTCATTGCAGCCATGTTTCAGTTGTTCTGTTGTTTCTTCTTCCTCTGTGCATGTTTCTTGCCTTTCCTCCTCTCACATTGATGCTTCTCATTACAGACAGCAGCTCTGAGAACCATCTCTCATTAGTAACCCAGTTTTCAACTCAATGCTCCTTTTAAATTTACAATCTGAGTTAAAATTTCCAGCTGTAATTGTCCTAAGCAAATTTTTAGCCTAAGAACAAGATGCACAAGTCCATCTGCATTTTTGTATATGTCCATATACCGCTCACCTCTATGACTCTGTGTGGCCTTGTGCTTTTTACTTACATGTTGTAAAGTTGTATGATATATTCAAAATACAGGCCTTGCTGCTAGGACTTTTATTCACTAACAGCAATGTTCTCGTTCTTAACATCTAGGATTGCCAAAAATGTGTTTTTAATGGTTGGAAATGGACAGGATAAGATCAGGAACCTTCTGTCCTCTGTTTCACTGAAAGTAAGGGAACTAGAAGAATATTTCTCTGTTCCTTTGCAGATTGACATGTCTGTTAAACTCACATAAAATGATCAATTCCATTAAAGCTCTTGGCTTGGGCCTGCTGTGATGCATCTGCCACACTCAGCTTTCACATGGGCAACCAATAGCAAAAGGAGCGCCACAGCACAGGGTGAAAATCAGGTCCTCTGATTTCAGCAAACCCAGGAATTTCCATCTCCAAAGTGCATGACAAAGGATTATGGAATGGCGCTAACCTCCTAGACAGAACTACCTCCTAGCAAAACCAAATAAATAATGCAGTTTCTCAGGGGAGACTGGTATTTGTGTCAGGAAAATGCCAGATTCCCAGAATATAAACACCTCAGGTCAAGCCACCATAGGCCATAAATTTAGCATCTTAGGACATAAATACACCATCTGGTTTAAGCAGCACCTTCCACCTCCAGCCACTTATTCCCCTCTCTCCTTCCCCCTTATATCTGTCATGGAGTGAACCCCTAATCTAGGTACAGAGCAGGCCAAAGAAATTACCCAGGGGGAAAAAAAAATCAAGGAGATGCTTATTCAGCTAGATAAGCACTCCAGTCTAAGTCACTTCATGGCTGCACAAGTGCTTGCAGGGGAAAAGAAGGGCCAGGAGGGGGCATTTTTGGTCAGCTTAAATGCATGCCCAGCTTTGGCCTCAGGATCTCTTAAATCAGAGGCACCATCAGCTTATGGAATTTCTTCCCTGCTCCTCATTTAAGGGTTGCTTTTGTCTCAGTCAGGAAGCCAGTCAGACCCTGCAAACAACGGCACTGACACAACCAAAGGAATGGTGCAGAGGCAGGAACTCCCTAAGGCAGTGCTGCTGCAGGAAAGAAAAGATGAAATTGTACCCTTAAATAAGGAAACAAGAGAGATGTGAGTCCAAAGAGCTCTCCAGGGCAAGCACACTGGCAATCCATCCTGCTCAAGCTTTGAGGTGGTATTTAGCTGAGGGAGAGAAAGCAGGATGTAAGAACCCTTCTGCAAGGCTGTGCTAGGGAGGGGCCACAAAAACTGAATGAATCCAACACCAGAGTAGTAAAGAAATACCTTAATTGTGTTGTTGTGAAAATCCAGGAGATGAGTTCACCATGTCCTTTATCTCTCCTTTGGAGCCTGAGTGACAGCTAGGGTTACAGAATCATTTTGATTCTGCTTGGCAGTGTCTTTTGCCCATTCTAACATAATAAATTAACTCTTCCATCCCACAGGGATTTTTAGGCTGGTTATTTCTTACAAGAAGGTTGAGGTAAAATAGGCAAGTAATAAATCTAAGACAAGGGCTAGTGGTTTTAAACGAAAATATGGTTGGTTTCAATTACATACAAAGAAGTAGTTTTTTACAATGAGGGTGGTAAATTGCTGAAACAAGTTGCCCAGAGAAGCTGTGGATGGTCCATTCCTGGAAGTGTTCCAGGCCAGGTTGGACAGGAATTGGAGCACCTGGTCTAGCGGAAGGTGTCCATGACCATGGTGGGGTGGTGGAACCAGATGATCTTTAAAAATCCCTTCCAACCCAAATGATTCTATGATTCTATGTTATTGAAGGCACATCAATACCCCACTCTAGCCTAGTGGAGGGCATCTCCCAGACTGCAAGAAGCCATTGGAGAATGATGTTATCAAGTTGAGGCAGAAAAGGGAGAGATTCCCCCAGAATTTACATTTTTGGGATTAAAAACTAGTTTGTCATAGGAAACTTGTGACTATCTGACCACCAAGAAGATCTGAATTATTTCCACCAAGTTGCTAAAGCTAAAAAGAAAAGTCAAAAATCAATACAAACTGTTGTCAAAAAAATGAAAAAACCCCAAACAAACAACTCTACTTTTCACAAATTGATTTGATCCTGAAGCAGCAATAATGCGGCAGCAGAAATACCTCTGCCCTGTGGGAACCTCAACTAATGATTATAACTTCCAACAGGCAGCCTCTTAGTATCTGAAATATACCCCTGAAACAAGGTCTTTAAATATCAGCCATTATGGCATTGCTTTTCTGGGTTAGGCATATACCCACTTCATACAATTTTAAAATGATATCCAGTATCTTTCTGAAGGAGAAACCAATAATGCATTCCAGAGCCCACGGTCTCAACCACAGTCTGGTGTCAATTAAACTCATTTGCTGTCCTGCTGGGAGCAGCCAGGGAAGATCTAAGCAGCTCACCTGACCGTAACTCCAGCTTCTTGATTTGATATCTTCAGCATTTCCATGGAATACAACACCAACATCATTCAGGACATATTCTTCCCTTTCTTTCTCGTCGTCCAGGTACACGGCGTCCACTGCATTAGTTTACCAAAAATAAATGTTAGCACAAGTGTTTAATTTTCATATAGGACAGATGAAACATCTTAGCATATATGACATTAATCTCTGATGAAAAGAACCCCTGTTCCATCAAACAAAGCATTACTTGCTTCAACAGAGTACAGGAATAAAGAGGTAGCGACAGTAGTTAAAGATATGATACACAAAAACATTCAAGATGGAAAAATTCTGACAACCCCCACCTGTTTTCTCAAAATCTGTAAAGTATGATTAAAATGTCACATCTTATCAAGAATTTTATGATTACTGTGTACAACTAATTTAAAAGTTGGAGCACAATGATGCAATTCTGCATCTGTACAAACAGATCAAAGAACAATTTCAAACCTCTTAATGTTAATGGAAAACAGCTCAGGTCAAGAGATCTAAAGAAAAATCTGCAGTGCATTAAAAAATGGAATACAGTTTTTATAACCTATTAAGAGAAAAGTTTGACTGCCTTTTCTGTACATTAGTTATTGAGTGGAGTATCCCTTTCCCACATAGCTTGACTGACCAGGTAATTTTAGGAGAAATTCAAATATCTCAGTGAGAACTGGAAATAATTGAATGAGATCTTTATCAAAATATATACGGGGTACATTTTAGATTGGACTTATATCAAAAATCAAGAGCATATGCCTGGATGCCTGACTTGCAGACATGATTTATATACGTAAATATCTCATTATTAACATTCACAAGGAACCCTGATTTACATGGAACTATTCAGACATCCACAGGTAAGTATGAAGCAGATCATGATGCTGTAATGCTAGAATAGTTGAAGATTTCTTTCCTGTGCCAATGCTTGTATTTTGAGACTAAGAGAGACACCTTAACAATTAACAACATTGGAATTAATTAATTTGAGGAAATCATTAATGTGGTCGCAGATAGCAAATTAAAGGGAAGCAATAACATCTGACACTTTGAGATGAGCAAGTACAGAACTACCACTCACTACTGTCATAGTAGATTTCCTCAGCGCCTCACTACAAATTACTAGAGGATCATTTAACTTTTAAAAGCCTATTGATTGGTCATGTTTTGTTGAAATGCAAATCAGATTTGCACTTTCTTGTAAGCCACATCCTCAAAAGCTTCTTTATTTCTTCATGAAACTGTAATTTGGCCAAAAATAAGCTAAAATCTGAGCCCACAAAAAAAAAAAAAAAAAAAAAAGAAGTTGACTCAGTTAGGTGAAAAGCTTTGCCAATATACACACCTGACCCTTCTGGAAGTTTTGCTTTCCCTCAAGATATATTTAAATTTCTATGTCTATATATACATAAGGGATTATGCAGAGATTTGTAACATAATGACCGCCACACTGGTGTGCAAAGAGTGATAGAGAAGCAGGGATTAAATAAAAGAAGCCTGTATTGCATTTGAGGAGATCAGTGCTTGCCATTATGCTTTATGGCAGTTGCTCTACAGGCTCTGATGACTAAGTTCAACTTGAAGCAAGCAGAGGAATAGCAGGTTTTATGGAGTTTTACCTCCAGCAGACAGGTCTGGGACCCACTCCTGGCAGGGAGGGGGTATTCACCCGGCTTCTAAAGGCTGGGCCATTAAGAAGTTTATAAGTTTTTCATGACCTAGTCAACCTCAAGCTGCGCCCAGGTACAGAGTGGATGATCATGGGTTTACTATACTCAGAGGCTGCGAGGTGAAAGAGAGTGTTAAAACTTGAGAGTGAATGAAAAGGCTGCAGCCATTTATGCAAGCAGGGACTCTCACACTTATGAAATTGTGTATTACACGACTTTTTTGCAGTCCATCAAGTTCTGGATAACATCCCACTAAAAATATCGCAGATGTTACAGATCATCTAGTCTGTGTTTCATTAGGCTAGATTTGCCTGATTTTCTCATTGAACTACTATCTGCATTCTCTTACTTAGCCTTGGATTATATTAAAGTCCATACATACAAATAGTACAGAGAGTTCATTTAAAGAAGGAGAATTCGCACCTTCCTCTGTGCAGTTACACATTCAGTGAAGCGAGTGCATATGCCTTCTTGACAGCTGTTGTTTTCTTTTGGGGATTAAAAATATCAACATTGATCTTGTTGGTATCAATTGAGATGCTTGTGTTATTTTGAGACTGCATGATCTTTGCTAAATCAGATGAAAATTGATTAACTTCTCTGTCGATTATTTTAAATATTTGTGTTTTTGATAAGGTAAAAGGTCTTCTGTGGTTCACAGAGAAGCCAGCTGCTTTGATTTTTGACAGCTTTCACTACTCTTGAAACTGTTTAGAAGAAAATGTGAGGCATTTGTGACTACTTTGATGCTAAGCATGCTCTACATAATGCAACTCCTAATTATTTTGTGCAAGTTGAGGCTCACATCTGACAAACAGAAGAATTCCACAGAATGTGCTGGGTTTGTTTGTTCTTTTTCTCTAGCAGTTCAGAGCTTTTTTTTTACTCACTTCTTTTATCCTGGGAATTTACTAAGATACCAGCAATGCTACAAAGAAGCAAATTAGCTTCTATGCTACTCCATTTGAAGTTGGGTAAGGTGAAAATACACCTCACCTGAAGACAGCACTGCAGGCGAGGAATCCCTTGTTAAAGACATGAGGAGTGCAAAGTAACCCTTTCTATTTGGGAAGGTGAATGAACATAAGAGAGCTCTACCCAGAACGGAGGGACCACAACCCCAGCACAGCAACCCTGAGGTGCTGCAAAAGTAATTTCTTCATGCAGAAAGCTGAGCACAGCAGCACCAGCAGACAGGTGGGAATGGAAGGAGCAGGCTTGCCCTGAGCTCCCAGCCTCCCTTCAACATGCTCCTGCAGGAATCCAGGAATGTAAGGCTGGGCCTCAATGGAGCTAGAAAAATCCCCAGGGCTCCTGTTGGGAAGAGGACAGCGCTGTGACAAACCCCAAGCTGCAAGAGCAAAATGCAATTATCTACAAAAACCACTCTACCCAGGATCAAGATCAGTATGCTGCCTTGAATAGTGCTAATACTTGCCTACATTAATGCAGCAGAAGGATGAAGCTCTATGTGATTTTTGCCCATGTGGAATCTATGACCCAAGCAATCATATTTAAGATTCACCAATAAAAGTAAGAAAATGTTATTGGCCAAATTTGGCTGACTGGTGACATGTGAGAGGAGTCCAAAATCAACCACACGTTACTAATCCTCAAACTCTATTGGAATATTTAAGCAGAAGAGATGTGCAGCTGACTCAATAAAGTTGAAATACAAAACTCAATAAAGTTGCAATACAAAACTCAATAAAATTGCTTAAATGTAACCTACTTTGCATGAGGCTTGGGTGAGTGAAATGCACACCTCAGCCCACAGGGTCAGCAACTTACTCAGCTACACTATGCACCTTTACCTGTGAGAGAGCCACAGAAGTCAGCACAAGGTCTTTTCCTGATAAACACTTAATGTTCCCCTGCAGAAAGTTGCAGGAACTCAGCACCCGCTTGGAAGGAGCTCACAGCTCCTTGGAAAGAGCTCACAGTATCCAGATCAAAGGAGTTCTTCTCCGCTTTCATGTAGTCTGATATTGCCAAGCGTTTAGTTAAATTCCAAGAAGTTATCCTTAACTACTTGCCATTTGTATCTTCTGTTCCAGAACTGAAGAGAGCTCTGCATGCCCAAAAGCACATCTGTTTTATCCAACTATATCAGCTGGCTGAAGAAAGGATGCTGCCTCTCCTCACAGACTTTACCTTGCTTATTAAGTAATGAAAATTTCACCTGAGTAACTGGCATCTCAATCCACTAATTAGGTGAATTCCCAGATGTTTGGGACTGGTGTATGTAATTTTGGAGAATCAGACTCTGTTTCTTTAAAGTATTCTTGGTTACCAGTCTTAAATGTAGCTAAAGGGATTAAAATATATAGAAGCATATGATGATTTTGGAAGCAAAGTACTCTGTAGCTTGACTCGTAAAGTATTCAAACTTCTTCTGAAGCAGCAGGGAAAAAAAACCATCCCTGCCTGGGAAAATATGTCAAAACTGAACTATAGTGAGAAAAGGAGTAATAAGAAAGGGCACAAATGCCTCTGTCTTAAAGAAAAGCTCATACTGACATATTGATGTTCCTCCAAAATGATGAGTCGGAAAGCTGCATCAGGCACTAGAGCCCATACTCTGCTCCCTGCTATAACAATCCCCATTCATTCCTGGCATCAGTCTTCTCTCTTTTTAATGAGGCTTTTCATTCCGGCTTTTCTGCTTAGCCATTAACCCAGAAAACAAGTCTAGAAGATTTTCAAACTATTGTTTTCTCTGCACTTTAACTGCCTCAGTTTTTCTACCCTTTTATCATTCCACTGAAAAATCTTTTCCAGCCAGGGGATAAAGCATAAAGAAAGAGTGTCTGTTTTTCTAACACAAGGAAAGGAGGGAAAGACAGATATAGGGGCCAATTAGCCCAAACTACCTAGGAGTAAAAGAGGAACGAGAAATGAGGATATATCCAAATCCAAATGAAACATGCAGGAAATGAAAACCACAGAGTCAGCAAGGGACATGACCTGAAACCATGGAGATGCACATGAAACATAAACTGCAGAGAAAAATTTGGTCCTCACATTGCCTGGATCTGTGGTCACACAGCACATCCTTGCTACCCAGAGACTCTTCTTTGCTTTCCTAAGGCAGACTTTCTCCATCAGCCTTGCCGGTGCCTGCTGCCGGAGGCAACTGCTTCATGTCCTGCTCCCATGTTGTGGTTTTAGACTTGCTGGCTTTGTGACTCATTCAGCTCAGGTGTGAGGGAGGGAGGGTACAGGAGAGCAAAGTGACCATATGCTATGAAGAGTCAGCACATAGAGTGCTTGCCAAGGAGGAGTGAATTAGGGATCAATTTTCCCTTTTTCTCTCTGACTAACTCCTCACATCAGCTTATGTGGTCCCAGTCACACGACAGTGGGGTGGAGTCAACTCCCCACATCACAACTTGTCTCCACATTAGGGCTGCATCCAGCCCTAGCTGGTTGTCTGCTAATCATCAGGCAAACTGAGGCAATTTAAGCAGCTTTTTCTTGGGGTTTATCCCCTTCCAAAGGTGTGCAGAGCCACTACAGAGTCATTGTGATGGCTGTTACAACATCTAGGACTAAAACCAAGTAGTGCTCTACCTTTAGGTGGAGAATTGCAGCTCCCTGCTGAAGCTGAGAGTGAGATGATGCCAAAACAAACCTTGAGAAGTTTTGTCTGTTCACAGTGGGTCATAGCTTTGGCAAGTATTCCTCTCTTTCTGTTGCACACCCTCCAGAACAAACTGTTAGCACACTGCTCTGAGGTACCTTACACTGCTTTCAGAAGTGTGTGGCAGTGTCTCACAGTGTGGCAGGGCCTTGGGCCCTGCCCTTCCCTCCTATTCTCACTTAACTAACTCAGCTTTATTCAGGATTAATCTATATCTTCTTAAATAATGCATAAGCTAATCATTGCTTATATTCCCTCGGACTAGGGGCAAGTAATGAATCCAGCACAAATCATTCCATGTCCTGACAGTAGTGAAGCTGAATAATGGGCTCTACTAATAATGCTAAACCTACTTGTCATTTGGTGGGAGGGCCATTGTTTGGTACAGGATTATTTGATGCAAATATTGTGGTAAAAAATTGGAAGGATGAAGGAAGGGTAGCAGGAGAATATTGAAGTTAGCTGGTGACCTAAATATACTGCAATATATATGACTTGGAGCCTGGCAAGTGTCAGAAGCTGAGACAGTGCTACCGCATGTCAGAAGGTTGAGTCAAACCTCTCTCGTCCTCCTTGCCCTCTTCTGAAAGCCAGACATGGGGTTCATTGAGTAAAATACAACCCTGTCAACATAAAGCCTGATCCTTTCCAAGGATCCTGGGTGATTTTATAATACATTGTTCTTCAACCCACTGTATTATCAAAAAAGGCTCATTTGCAAAATGTTTTGTTCCTCAGAGAGGGCACCATTGCTAATTAGTCACCACTAAAGGGGAAGTTATAAGGGCAAATGTCATGTAGCAGCAGGAAGGCACCACCAGTGATGCCACAGCAAGCTGGCTCCACCCAACCTGTGCAGGAGCAGCAGTTCCCATTGAATTCCTACAAGATCTTGACTGCGGATGTTCAATCCAAAATGTGGCAATTAGCAATGTAAGTCAACAGAGTATGTGAGACTGCCACATCCTGCTCCACACCAAATCCTGGAAAAAATATAACCATATTGACTTCTTTAAGGCACACTGGAGACTCTCACTGGTGCCTATTCAAGTCAGAGTAAAGCCTTGGGGTATGTTTACTATGAGAAATGGAGCCTGAACTGGCAAACACAGGCTTGGCCTCATAAAACTGCAGAGTTTAGATAAAACTCAGGCATTGTTTTCCAGCATGGAGCCCTGCTCACCCAGAGCTATTCCCCAGACTGAAAGACTTGACTTTTGGCAGTTACTGTAAATTTTCCAGACCCAAATTGCCATGTCTCCAATCTCCTTGGTACCAAGCTTCCCTTCCTGGACCAACCCACCTGATGAGCCAGCAGCAGAAAGTGTAAGGCTTTGACCAGGTACTTACGCTGGCACCAGGGATTGAACAGGATGTAAGTGTCGGTGGCCGAATTCCTGCGTGTCCGAAGGATGCCATAGGGAGTCAAGACAGCAACATACATGCGAAACTTCCCAGTGATGCAGGTGGTAGAGGACATGATGGAGAGCCGAATGGAGTTGTTTTCCCTGTGGATAATCTTGGCTCCCCACTGACCAGGTTTCAGCACATTGCCTACTAGGATTGGGATGTAGGTGCCTTTGTTTTGCTGTGGGTAGCGGCCTGAAGAGAGAAGTGAAGAGGTTTACATTGTTTTGACAGTTTTTTAATTTATTAGCAGTCACCTGTCCATTTGTCTTATTTTCGATGGAGGTGGCAGGTTTTAGTGGGCAAAAATCACCGACCTCTCTCATTGTCCTGCACAGGGCGTGGTCACTCAGCCACACAAATACCCGCAACAGCTCCCCGGAGGCAGCCTGTGTCCACACCCCCACCCATCTCACTCCAGCAAGCTTCAGTCTCCCTGCCTCGAGCATGGCAAGGAGCAGAGCCCTGGCAGTGTGAGAAGGGGCTGTCCAGGCTTTTCTTGCTGACCAATGTTTATCCTAGTACAGCTTGGCTCCTGTTTGCTCCTTGCCTTGGTGTTGATACCAAGTAGATGGTTGGTAAGTTTAGGAGTTCAGGTAAGAGCCCTTCCCCAGTTCAGATGCACCCACCACCATGGTCACTGGCACACAAGTGCCCTCTGGGGCACAGACATCACCTTTGGGGCTCTTTAGCAGAGCAGAACCCTGTTCTTCTCTGCATTACTACACTGCCAAGCAGAGACCAAGCACTCTTTTGTGAAGTCCACACAGATGGACGAAACACAAGTGAGTCTACCTGCAGATACCCAGTTCTTGGCTCCCACCGAGCATCCACTCCTCAGGGACATAGAAGGAACTAACTCTGGGCTCAACAGAATATAAACCACCATATTGGTGCTGAATCACCAAACTTTCTCCGCCAGGTATGGGTCCCAAAGCATGACACGCCTCCAAAGTACCGCACATGAGAGTCTGCCTCACACTTACACAAATCACACCCCAAAAGAGCTTATTTTATTCTGCCAGCTCTAAAAGAAGCTAGACAGATAAGCTACATGTAAACACATACAGTGCCAGGATTCAAAGTTGTGTGAGGCTCCACCCCTTGGGACTGAGATAGAGCCAAACTAAATCTGGAAGCCAACCAGAAACATAGACAGAAGAGACTCTTGTGAGAAGGATGAGTTCCTTATCTCATTCTCAAATCTACTCTTCACTTCATATTTTAGGCTGAAAGTTAGACTCATTCAAAAATAGGGTAATGAAAAGCAATGATAGCAGACAGAGGGACAGACTTCTATATTTTTCATTCCTACTATTTAAGAACATCAAAATTAAACCCATAAGGGCGTTGATTTTCTTGCTTGCTTATTTTTATACTGCCAATGCAGAGATAAGCACAGATCTGAACACTGCTACATTTTGGGAAAGGACAACTCCAGCTTTAAATCTGAAACTTGCAAGCTGCCACGACATTTGTGTTTCTGAGAAATCTGGGGCTACTGTGCTTCATCCAAGAGATTATTCTGAGCACATGCATTTCCATTTTGCAGATATTCAGTGCATATAAATAACCCACTTTGCCCTGCAGGCCAGGGATGCTGTAACCCATGAAACTCATTCAGATCAGTGAGGAACACAATGGAAGGAAAAGACCTACAGAAGAATAAAGGACTAGAACAAGAGAGCAAAATCAATAGAAAGCACTAGAAGATAGAGCACTGGACACTTCAAATATAAACCATCAAAAGAAAGCCAGTGTAGAGTTGAAGAGCCTATAAAGGTAACAGATCTGGGAGCTGAACACATTCTTGTTCTTTGTAGTGCAACTGTGTACGACCCAGCTTGCCTCTACAGTTGATATTTTGCTTCTCGTTTCGACATAATCTTTTTCTAAAAAAAGCAATCCTCGCAAACAAAGAAGCAGAGCAAACCAAGTAGCTGAACTGATATCCTTGAAAACCATTAACAAGTGCCACTTTTAAAAATACTTCCTGTACCTCCTTCAGAAAGGTGGGAGGGGGAACAGATTACTATTTTAACATGGTAAGGAACTGACATCCTTGTCTTTGCTGGAAGCTACATATCAGTGTAGGAGCCTATTGGGGGCAGAAGAAGCTGTGCTCTGGCAGTGACTTTGCACACCATGTCTGTGAATGCCACGTGTACATGGGGTGACTGCAGAATCACTTCCCAGAAAATCTGCTTACAGGAACCAGATAGGATCTTAAAGAGGCCATGAAAACTTTTCAAGACATCCTTATGGGGCCACTGCCACTGGCACCTCATAAGCAGGTTTGGCAGAGTACCAAGCCTCTGGTATTCTCGCTTTTTCTGAAAATTCAGAACCCCGTTTTCCAAGCAAAGCCAAAAGATACCCTAATAAACCTTTTGCTCGGCAAGGAAGCATCTGTAGTGGTTGTTGAGGAGTATGCAAGGTTCTTTCAGCCCAGAAGCCCACACAGCTTGTCCCACAGAGTAAGAGGTCACTGCATTAACTTGCTCAACCATGAGGAAAAGGTGCTCTGGGGCACTATGGATGCTCTGCATCCATGCAGACATAGCAGATTTGCCAGGGAGGGATATCCTAGAAGTCAGGATACTTTGCAGGTGTTATAAATAGTAAAGACAAGAGAACATTGTTTGCTCCTGACATTCAATCAAGATTTGGTGCTTGCTAATGGTTACATAAATCCTGAACCCACAAGGAAGTTTGAGAAGATGGGCAGAGCCTTCCAGAGCACAGTGAGCAATTTTCAGTGTTTTCTTTGAAGAAGGGACATGTTCCCTAATATTCTGAAACAAAATCAAAACAAATCAAATTAAAAACCAAACAAAAAAAAATGCAAGTGGAAGAATCAGGGTTGTAAATGACAGAGTAAGGGTATTGTTACTTGTATCAGGAGCTTGTGGAGCTGAATTGTAAACACACATCTAGACATCTGACAGCATCAGCCACACTAATCTCACATACACACATCTGTTGTCTTGATACTAGAGTGCTATAAAGCGGAGTAACTTTGGCATTGCACCCTAAGGTTGCTGGCCAGATAATCCTTACATAGGTTCAGTACTATGTTCATCAACTTTTTGGGAAGTCCTATCAGGATGGCTCAGCCATTTGACCTTTATCTACATCCTGAGCACATATTTCTGGCTGGAATTTTTCAACTGGAAAAGCAGAGCCAACTTTGGCTCATATTTGGGATATCTGTGATGTTGGCCCTTTCTCAGAAGGAGTAACATGCAGTGGTGATTTCATTCTCTGGCTTATTCTCTATGGAAGAAGATTCAAAACCACCAAAAGACTCATTACCAAAAGCCTGTGAATGCCTGACATTCACAGAGCACTCTCTGAAAGGTCTCTGGTGCTAACCCAGCCCACGGACAGGCAGGAGGCAGTTTGAGTGCATGTCAGGACCAGGGCATGTAGACAAGATAAACCCTTTTTATGCTGACAGGAGGGTGCTGACATTATGCCAGTAGCATCAGCTGGCTCAGGATCCCTCCGGCTCTGATTTGCTCCAGGAGCTGGCAGCCTGAACCACGCTCCACAGCCAGTTCTTTGTGGTTGCCTCACTCCCCAATGCTCACGTTTGCTTTGGGTGTAGGAGGCCCTGGTCCCCACACGAGGACATTTCACAGCCAATTGCTCTGTGGCAGACAAAGTCGTTGAGTGACATCACGCTGTTGGGATGTCCCTGTCTGCTCACTCTAACAACACATGGAAATAGGAAAATCCAGCCAGTGAACTCAGAAAGTCTGGAGATTCCTGCACTGGGTGAATTTTTTACAGGCTCCTTCAAAGATATCATGTACTGAATGGAAGCTGCTGATTGTCCTGCCTTTGAAGCAGGAGAGGACAGGAGGGAACTCACAGTGACCCCCTTTCTTGGGCCTCCAACCCTCTGCATTTCAGTGCCAGGTCCTGAGCCGTAACACAGCCGGAAGACTCTTTACAACTTCTCTTGTACTGAATGTTTAATGGCACAAACAAATCTATTTCCCCTGATGCACAGTGCCCAGGTCTGCAATCTTTCAATACTTTTTTCTTATCCTTTCTTATACCACCTTGGTTTCTGTAGCTAACCAAGCTGGGGTCCTAAAGCTCCTTCTCACTTCAGTTGCAGCTCAGTTCAACTCTACACTTCTTGGGGTTTCTAGGCACACAGGAAAATAAGAGCAAAGTAGCTGCTGTCATTATTAAAGGAGCACATAAAATAAATAAAAAAACACAAGTCAAGATTTACATGGCAAAAGGCATCATGACTGAAGTGTGTGTGGATGTGGGCATGCATGGGATGTCCCCTGTCACACACAGACGCTTTACAGGGGCAAAGGGCAAAGTGCAGTGTTTGTTTAAGCTTGCCAAAATCTATTTATATAGCAGCAAAATATTGAGCCATCTAAATGACAGAACTGTGACCACACACATGCATTCAAAGTGAGTTTTTTTCAACACATGCCTCACCTCCATAGCATGTCAGCTCTTGGTCCATCAGGCACAGAAGCAAGCTGTGTTAAATTCTGTGTAAAACTGCCACACCAGAGAGGAATTTACAGCAACAGAGAGAGGGTAAGAGATAGATACAGTGAGTTCAGCTATCACAACATGAGCAGCCCCTCCTCCAGTTGTCCTATTCTGCTGCTGTTTCTTACAAGTGATTAACAGGAACCAGGGCTTGCTCAGACTGTTCTCCTCCTTCTCCTTCCCGCCCCTGGAAGCTCCTGACTACATTTAGTTTAATTTTCCCCTTGATCCCCAGTGGACATGCAAGCGGCTCTGTGTGTGTGTGCATTAAACAGCTCGTAAATGCCAGGGCTGAGTTAGTGCTGTGCTGCTGGCAAAGACACTGGAGGGACCAGCAGGTGCTCTTGGACAGGTCCTACACAACTGAGCTTTACTTCCAGCAGCGAGGATGGAGAGTTTGGAAGCACAAAGATTAGAGATTTAGTGAGCTTCACAGGACATTTCCTTCCTGATGGAAGTGGGATATCTCAGAAGAGAGGGAGGTGAACACAGCTGTATCTCAGTAGTCTTTGTCTTGTCAGGAACCCTCCTTGGAAGACTGGCTTTTCAAGGAGTCAACTGATCTGTCTCCCTTTGGAATATATATTACACACAGTAATTAACAGTTTTCCTATAGGTTCATTTGTTTTATTTAGATACACTCTTTCATATAACGGGTTTAAAAATCTATTCAATGCCAGCCACAGAAGTATAATAATTGTGACATGTTGATAAATAAGGTTGAGCTGGAAGCCACCAGTACGGCTGCTATACAGTGAAGCAGAGGTAAGCCTTTTGATAGCAAGCAGCCTTGGAGATGAGTGTTAGCATGAGGGATTCATGACAGGAAACAAGAGATGTGCTCCAATTAAATTCCAAACAATCAAAAGAAGTAAGAAGAAGGAACAATTTTTTGTTAAAAGCAGTAGTCTCTAAATCTCTGTCTTATCTGGGTCCCTCCCACCCTCAAATTCCACTGCCTTCAGAAGTGCTATATACAAACTTGGAAATATTGTAATTGCAAATATCTTGAAAGAAGTTTTGCTCCTGGCTCCAGTTATGAATCCTTAACATCTGGCCACTCTGTCCCAGCAGAGAATGTTTCTAGTACTTTACAGTAGTAAAACACACATCAGAGCCATGCACCTTAGCTCGTAAAACAACTAAAAAATACAGCTAGATTTTATGTGCCACTTGATGCTGCTGTAGCAGAGCAAAAGTCAGGATAATAAAGACTGCTTTGCATGAAATACTGCATTCATAGAGCCTCAAGAGAAACCTCAAGGGATTCTCTCCTCTCTGCTCCTCTGGGGCCCAGCTAGGAATTCCAGAGAGAAGGAAAAAAATGCCCCAATGCCTTTGTTCAGAAAGTGGAGATTTTTGTTGTTTGTTAAGAGTTGGCAAACAGGTCTCTTGAGTTCTGGGAGTCAATCTCTAGGAAATATATTCCCCTGCTAATAAATTATTCTTTCTGTCACAAAATGAGACTCCAAGTTTAGACCATCAGGTGTATCTTTATCTCTGCTCATTTTTTGTACTTCTTTATGAAGCAGGGATCTAACAGACTTTCTGTGTGCTGAGTTACATACCATCACAGTGTGCCCTTTAGATGGGTTAGCTCTCTTGATCGTGCCAAGAAAGCTCCTAAAACACGAAGATCTGAAGTTTTCCAAAAAGCAACTTTTACCCAAAGTCAGAACTCAGTTTGACATCCCATCCCCAATGCTGGGGGACATCTCATGTTCTAGCACCTCTGTTGGCTACAGCCTGCCTTGCCCCAGAGGTGCTGAAGAGGGCAGATGACAGCAGAGGTAGCAATAGTTACACAGAATTACTGCCTGACAAAATCATCAAAACCTCATTAACCCTGAAATCATCCCTGGCCCAGCTTTGCTGTGAAAACAGGGAAAGGCTGGGAGCACTGTAGGACAGTATGAAGAGCTCCATTGATTCTGCTGTATGTACCTGAGCTGGACCCCCGGTTATTTATTTGAACCCAGATATCCCTCTGAATATAAGTGGGAATTTGGTGTCACCTAAATAAGCCATATGGGATCTGCTCTAAGATCTTTATGTTTTTAGCTTCTTTGATGTGTTTATAACTAGCCCTCTGGAGCTGGCTTGGGAAGATTGTGGAAAAAGGAGCAGTAAGTCTCTCATCTCAGGCCAGAAGCCAAAGATTTATAGAAGCTGAGGAGAGCATATGGATGGGTGTGTGGGTGTCCACACATGCACACGTGTGGAAAGGTGATAGTAGCCCAGGGGACTGGAATTTATGGTCGTTCCAGAAGTGCATCAATGAATAAAACGTTCATAATAACATTTAGGGCTAGACCAATATATATGGATTTATGAAGCCATTTAAGGAAAACACAAATAGACAGCAATTTATGAGGATGTGGGGAAATACATCATTAGAGTCAGGATGCACCATATAAACTCATCAACCCCTCAAGGATTTATAGCCACGTACTGGAAACTACTACTAAAAGCAAGAGTGAAGGCTGTATAAGCCCATCTAATCATACATCTGCTCCTCAGAGAAATCCCTGCCAGTACAACAGTGCCAGTGGAAACTTTGCAGCACTCACACCAAACTGGCTGCTCGAGGTGCAAGAGCTGTGTTCAGCCAGGCTAAGCCTTGCCTTGTGAAAAACTAAGAGGAGTACAAAATATCCTCATCACCACAAAGGCAGGAGTCAGGACAGCTCAAGAAGGGTGAAGGAATCCATTGGCTGAACTGGATTTACTGAGACTCCAAACAAACTGAAATTATTCCCACTGTGGGGAACTAGATGTCAGCACAGCATCTGCAATTCTCTTGTGGCTCTTTCATCTCAACCCCAAACCAATAAAATGGATAACACCCAGGTGGTGATGCTCACCTTTCCTCTTGTAAAAGCCAGGAAGTAGGCAGAAATTAAGGAAATATGTGGTGATGGAGCAGCTCTCAAACCATAGGTACTGCAGTAGGGCTGAGGTCCAGCACAAGAACTGGAATTACATCCAATTACTCTTTATAAGTGGATATTTTTCCATGTGGATTTTTTGGCACATTCATTGTGTTCCATACTTTGGCAGGCAACTATGGACCTAATTTAATGAAGGATTATGTGCAAAACTGAATTATAATAATTCACACGCTATCATTTCAGTAATTTTCACCAGTGATGACTCTACAGAAAACAATCTGTTAAAGCAAGAACGACTTCAGTCATAAGGAATCATCACAGAAAAATGTCTGTAAAAGTGACTTTCAAGAGATTGGGGTGAATTATTTCACTATTTATATATTCACTTACATATTTAAATTATATATATATATATATATATATAAATTGTTTATACAATTTAACCCATAATTCTAAACTGTGTAAATGGTGTTTAAATGGACTGTGGATTTAACAAGATCATAATTAAAGATTGTTCTGTGTGTTTCAGGCCCAGTTTCACATGACTCAAGAAGCATTTGCCCCAGGTACCCTTGATTCATTATCAATTAGAAGGATTAAGCAGTCTCTACTTGCTTTACTTGCCTCATTAATCATTTTTTTAATGATGCAAAAGAAGAAAAAATAGGAGCAAAAAAAAGAGAAGGGAAAGTGAATTTTAGGGAATAACGGAAATAGAATAATTCTGTGCACACCCCCGGGATCAATCTATTAAAATTGTCACATTTTTCAGGATCAGAATTAGTCTTTAATGGATAAAAATTCTGTGATGGATTAATGTCAACTTTATGAAATTTCCCAGTGCTTAGAATTAATAACTTCTGAATAGCTTCATAGGCACTGTTGTATAAACAGCCCCCGCTGCAGGCACAGTCCTTCAAAAGGAGACTTTGAGTTTTCTCAGCTCCAGCTGAATTCCCTGGGAGCCAAGGCCAGCCATCCCTTTAGAGTATCTTTGTACCTTATGAAAATAGAACCTTGAACCACCCAAAATATTCTGCAGTTCAGGACAAGCTGGTCCACATTTCCTGGAGATACTCAAAACCTGCTCATAGATAAAGACCCAGAGATGCTGAAGAAGCTGCACCTGCTTTGACCAAGGGCTAGAGATGACACCTCCACAGGCCCTTCCAACTGGGTTATTCTATTCAACAATTCCACTGAACCATTTGAAATCTACTGCTCAGGCACGAAGAGTGCTCCTTGGAAAGGTCATCTTACAACAGCCTGCCAATATTTCTGTGTGTCCATCACTTTAATCTCCCAAACTCAGCACATTCCTAGGAGGTATACTCCTTTCAGCACAAAAAGCTTCTCTGAGCTCAACCTGCCTCAGCTGTAGGGCTGCTGTCTGAGCCACTCCCTAGGGATAGCTTCTGACTGACAGCACTGAAGGGTAGGATTCACCTCCTCTGCCTTCAGTGTTCTTAAAGTCAGAGTCTGATCTATGAGCGAGACTCAAGAGAGAAAGAAAAAAAAATCCAGAAGAGAGTTCATCCCACTTTAAGACAGCAGGGTTAAACTCTGCTTGGAGGTATCTGCCTCACTCCCTTGTTCACCAGCAGCCTGGGTAAGAGTTTTTGGACTGTGTTCTGCTGTTTAAGAAGTACAAGGGCTGAGTGCCAGCTCTTCAGGAAGACAAACTGAAAAAAAAAAAGGTTCAAAATGACCACATCTCCCTGTGACAAAAGGTTTGAGAGCACCACACTGAGACACTCAGCAGTCAATTGTCTTTCCTAAATAGGAGAAATTTCCTTTCTCCTCTCAGCATTAAACATTGGACTTGATACTAAAAGGAGAAGTAGCAAGAGTCAAGCATACAATTTCTGACTTTTCTTTCTCCGTTGTGGACTGTTTTTGTTTTGCTTCCTGTTGCTAGCCTCTGAGAACAAATATACTGCATTTTCACCACATGTTCACAAAGAAAAATATTTGCAGAGTGGTGAGTGTTGACCATTTCCCAGAAGAGGAGTTTGAACACGTCCCAGTTGAATCTCTGCGAGCTAAAGCCCTTGCAACAAGAGAGCAGTGGTGCATGCAGAAGCAAAGGCTTAAAAAACGGGAGGGCAATAACATGGAACACTATCTTGTATCTGCAGCCAGTTGTCAGCCACCACACATGGACACTCATCCCATTTCACAGGAAGGACAGCCACAGTGAAGAAGAGGGAGGGGAATTCCATTACATACTCTAGGCTAACTCCAAAGGAATCCTTTAGAGCTCTGTTTATTGCAGAGACACCCCTGGCTCAGGCTGTATTTAACCCCATTTCTACCATGGCTGAAGATGAGAGTTTTTTTACCCATGCTTAGAGATTCAAGGTACAAACATGGATGGATGTGTCAGGAAAGAGCAGCAGAAAAATAAGTGACCGTGTTCTCTTAAGTGGATTGTGCAATGTCAAAAGAAGTGTTAATTTTCTTCTTCCAATATAGAATATCTGATTAAAACAAATGCAAACTGCACGGAGTGCAATAAAAAACAAATGTTCCATTTTCCAATTCTTCTTGATACAGCTGTTTGTTTTAAACATATAAAGATTAAGGGAACAATCTTGAATTTAATTAAATCCCAAAAGAACTAATGATATTTATGCATATTAAATTTTTAAAGGCACTTGTGGCTGTTCAGCCGATCATTCACTGGACTGTCATAACATGCCTCCCAACCCTAATTTAAATTAGAAAGAAGAGACCCATGAAAAAAAATGTGCAGACAGTAACATTTTCACTGCACATATGTTTAAGAGATAAACGCCCATCTAGCTTTAGAAGGCAACAAATCTAATAAATGGCCACATCATCATAATTCAACGATGGAAAAGACTTGGCGTAACAAATTTCAGAGTTGCATCTCACAGGAAAGTAAATTAAAACATCCATTAAAACCCACTTTAAAGACTTTATAAGGGGAACATTGATGGCTTAACACAGAAACTCCCAGATCAATCTGGATGAAGCTAGAGTTGTGCTGTAGGGACCAGAATCTGGTGGGGCCATCTTTGAGGTATAGCAGGAATCCCTCTTGCTTCTCTCCTTTTCTAGTGAGGTTATGATCTTCTCTAGTCCTGTGCCTTCATTGAGACAACAGGTATCTTAGGACTTGAGTCTCTGATGAAGACTTCTCAGTGAGAGAAAAAAGCTCTTTTTCTCTTTCTGCAATAAATCAAAAAAGTCTCTGATATCATCCTGAGCAAGTCTCTCAGCACTGGTGAGGCCCCACCTCAAATCCTGTGTTCAGTTCTGGGCCACTCACTACGACAAAGACATTGAGGGGCTGGAGCATGTCCAGAGAAAGTCAACGGAGCTGGGGAAGGGCCTGGAGCACAAGTCCTGTGAGGATCAGCTGAGAGAGCAGGGGTTGTTTAGCCTGGAGAAAAGAAGACCCAGGGGGACCATATCACTCTTTACAACTGCCTGAAAGGAGGCTGTAGCAAGGAGGGGGTTGGTCTCTTCTCCCAGGTAACAAGCAGTAGGACAAGAAGAAATAGTCTCAACTTGTACCAGGGGAGGTTTAGATTGGATATTGGGGAAAATCTCTTCGTTGAAAGGGTAGTCATGCATTGGAATAGGCTGGCCAGGGAAGTGGTGGAATTACCACCCCTACTTGAGTACACAGTTTGGTGGTAAACATTGCACTGCTAGGGTAACATGTAAACTCAATGATCTTGGAGGTCTTTTACAACCTTAGTGATTCTATTATTCTGTTTCTAGTCCAAAATTGCAGTCATGAACTTTATCTTTTGTTATTAAGTTGTTTGTAAATGCAGGCTGAAAAGCTGCAAGATTCTTCCACCCTGTGTAATTTGCCCAGTTTATATAATCAATATTTTGCTATCTCTGTTCACAGAGTCACCTCTCCTATCTCAAACAACAGACTCCTCTTCCCTACATATCCTAAGTACTAACAAAAGATGTTTCCTGTTCCACCTACCTTTCAGCATTGCCATACAGAAACAACCAGATATAACTTTGAAAGCTCAAAAAAGCACAGCTTCTTACGAAACACAAACCCCCGGATTTTGCTCCTTCTTCTCACACATGAAATTATGTTGATTTTCTCAAGAAAGGATTCAAATCCTGTTTAGAAAAACACTTCCTTGCCTATGGCTAAGCCTTTATTTATGGTTTATCAATCATAACAGGAAAAGACCCAGACATTAAGTTCTGCTGTTTTCCTGTTTATGAGAGACTTTTGCTTTGCTGATAAGACACAGCCTTTGCCAGGCACTTACCCATCAAATACTCCAGCCAGAACTGGTCTGTCTCTGGCCTGTAGGGTCGGTTGAAGTCAATCTGGATTTGGAAAGCCTGTCCCCGACGCACTATCAGCCTAGGATTGTAGTACTTGTCAGTGTGGTGCTCCTGCTTGTTGATCTCGTGAGGCTCCTTGAACATGTAAATATCCACAACACGCAGGTAATCTGCAGAGACCCATAAATGAACAGAGGGGGATGGAGTCAGTGTGCTGAAATGTCAGGGTTGGTGTCAACTTCATTAGAGGTCCTGTCCTCCCCTTCTCTGGGGAAGGAACACCATGCAACAGGAGCATGCTGGATCTGTCTGGGGCTTACATGCACCTGGCACAGACACTTCTCTGTCCACCTGCCATTTTCACAGAGGATAAAAGGCTTCTAGCGCGTGGTGAGAGCAACAACAAAAAGGCATTGTTGGAAGCTGAATGTCCCCAAGGAGAGTCTGGCCCCATCTTTACATTGGCATCAGCTTTCTGCAAGTCTGGGCCTTGCTGTCACAAGTTTACCAGAGCAATCAGTGGGACTTTGATGGCTGGGGCTTCGTGTCTCCCTTCTTGCAGCCCCCATTTTTAAAATGCAATTTCATGGAGGCTTTCACTTAAATATATTATTTGCAAAATGTTTCTGGTACAGAGAGCTGAGGAGCCTGAGAGGCAGTTAAAGGTCTTGCATTCATCTGAGAGCTTGGATTGCCTATATTAGATAAGGTTTGGGTGTACTGTGTGTGTCTAGACTCAGCTTCTCAGTACACCTCCACTGCTATTAGTGTCTTCTTATGAAAACTAAATATAACATTACAGCATATAATTACAGCATAGAGTTACAGGAAAGTTATAACCTGCACAGGCAAAGCTTTGCTCCCTTCAGATTAGGGCTGTCTAAAGGGTTATAGCAAACTAGAAGTAGTTTGTTCAGCTAATGACCAGTGTGGGGTAGCACTGGGACAGCCACAGGCACTTGCAGTCACCATAAGCTACATGACTGTACCTCACCATGAATCTGCACAATGGGAGTCTTCTCACACTATGAGAAACCACATGAAAATGAACTGGACATTGTTCTTTTGCCTACATGCTCAGGCACATAATCATGAAATCTCTGCCAGGAGGAGCAAGACCATTACTACTCACCACCAGGAGAGAGACAGAAGAGTAAAGCCAGATTTGCAGCTCTCAACTTGTCTTTCCAGGTGCTGACAGTTAGAAACAAGTTAATTCCTGCATTTTATACTTAGAGTGACACAGCCAAACTCATGCCTGGCAAAAAGAGCTGCACATTTACAGCAGCTGGTGGAGCTGTGTGTGCTTATGATGGTGGCTAATTTGGCCTTCTACTAAGCACACTGTGGGCAAGAATGATGTGCTCAGTAAATGAGTCGGACATTCAAGTCACTGAGGGCTGAATTTGGCCCCTTTCACAGAAGCTCAGGCAACAGCTCTGCACGTTGTTTTCATTTGTCAGCTCTGGACAAGCAGCAGAGCCTTGAACGCAGCACCTTCCCTGGATGGGAATCATGGTCAGCATGGTCCTTCTCCTGCCCCAGGCTGGACTCTGGACCACAGCTAATGGGAGACAGGGGAGTAATGGCAATGGGAGTAGGTCCCACTCCTGCTTGTATCATCCCTCAGAGCTCTAGCTGTGTCCTTTAGGAAACAGAAGGAAAAGTATATGCCTGGGGACACAGCGTGATAAGGAACCTTTCATGGAAAAGCCCGCATAACTGAACCCGAAATCATCTGCCTCCTGCTAAGCCTAATCAGCAAAAAGGTTGGAATATTCTGTTCAATCCTGAGTCAGGCCTAAAGTCCCATGACAACGTTCTTGTTATTCTCTGCTCAATTCACCAGGCTTCTGGAGTAATTTCTGAAAAACCCACTGGCTTTAGCACTGGCTGAAGTTACAGAGATGTCTGTGTGAAACATTTCGTTCAGAAATCATACTCATTGCCCCTTTGTGAAGTAGGACATGTCTTCACTTCCCTTCTTGTAAAACTTACCAATGTTCTCACAAAAATGCTGACAAAACTCACAATTAAATTATGCAAGGCAGGAGTTTCCTGTACAGGAATAAAGCAGGGACAGAGAAAAATCTCTCCTCTTATATCTTTCAAATCCATCTGGGCTGAAAGCACAACATGTAAAAGTTGTGTATTTTGGTGTTCTGTGAGGAGCAAAGCTATCCATGAGAAATTAACTCAGCTTCTCCCTCCTTCCAAGAAGGCATAAAACCAGAGCTGACTGTTTTATTTTCATCTCCTGTTCTGCAATAAAAAGCAATAGTGACCCCACCCTTCTGAGGTGGTCTTTCAGTTCAGCATTTGCTTCATTTTATCACAGGACTTTACACAGCTTGTGTCAGAACACAGCCTTACACATCTGCAAAAAGCACACTTCATTTTTGGTCTCAGCATTAAAATATACATTAAGCTTGCCAGATGAAGATAACCCATGGCTGAGCCTGTGCTAATGACAGTAATGGCAAAACATGGGCAGGGTAATGGGATGTGCTAACACCAGCACCAGGGCGTGATCCAAAGGAAAGCTCCAGGCGATGCTCATTGTTTGTGAGGGACAGTGGCCACCTAGGCCTCCTTTGAAGTTAGGTCCACTTGAGGGTTTGCCTGTAGCCTGGTCTGTTTTTTCAGTGCAAGCAGGTTTGCTGCACGAGAGGCAGCAGTGTGATGTCCTCTTAAAGCTCTTTTAATGTTAAGCTTGCAGGGCACAACCTTGAGCAGATTTTCAAATAAAAAGAATGGCCTTCAAATATCATGTTTCCTCAGACGGCTAGAGAGAAAGAGCTAAAAAAAATAGCTTGAACTTCCAAAGGAAGTGCCCATCACTCGAATAGCAGGGGAAGCACGAATGCCTGGCGAGTCACCGGACTTAAAGGAGAGCGGGACGGCAGCGCTGTGTCCTCCCACCGAGCCCACTCACGACACACCGTGGTGAGATGAGCTGGCCAGGGGGAGGGAAGGCACAGGGATGTTCCCGGGGACACAGGCTTCTTGCTGAAGGAGCGCTCCGTCCCCCTCATCTCTCCGGCATCTCCTCCCGCGGGCAAGCCGGCTCCAGCAGCGCTGGCCAGGCTGGGCACGCAGCTCGCCCCGGCTGTGATTCAGCGGAGTGGAAGTGGGTGTCAGCAGAGAGCCAGGCAAGCACAGGGTCTTACCTCATCCGAGAGTAGTAGCTAAAATAGGTCAAATGAATCACACCCTAAAAATGCCTGTTTCTCTCTGTTGGCTGTCAAGGGAAACGAGGGTGACTTGCTCAGCTGTAGACTCCTACACTGCACAGATCAAGGGCAGAATTCAGTTAAATTTAGGCATCTAAATGATGTGAGCCTGGTATGTAACTTCTTATTATGGCCAGTTGATGGCTGGTTGCTGCAGTCGGTGGAGCTGAGAGAAGGGTATGGATGACCAGGGATTTGACATCCCGTGACTTTCTGGACAACCTGTGCCCTCATCTCCACTCACTGGATGGCTCTGTGTTGACTATGATCTGACACAGGTGAAGGCACAGGTGTTTAGATAGCAGGTGTCCAAAGGCTGGAAAACACCTCCGTTGTAACAGCAGAGACAAAAGCATTTGCGTGGAGATAAAAGCATTTGTGCGCTTTTTTTTCAGTGTGTTATGGCAACGAAATCTGGGAACCACTGCAGAAAAATCTGGACAACCCAGAAGTGTAAGGGTGTGCAGGAAGAGAAGGTGTCACAAGCAGCTCTCTGCCAGGATGTGCTCGCAGCTGTAGATCCCTGTCCCCCTCTGCTGCCCCTGCTCCGCCCATGGACACTCATTTTATCCCCAAGCACAACACTGAGTGCTCCAGGGCAAGTTCAGCTCCTGAATATCAGGCTGAGCTTTGCGGGGCAATAAACCTTTAACATGATCTGAAAGGTGACTTAAGCACCCTACCCCAAACAGTATTTCCAGGGACCACACTTCTATCAGCTGGTACCACAGGCTTAGATCACAGCTGATGTGCACCAAAACAGGAATGCTGCTGCATGGTGAAGGTGACCCTTCAGGCCACCCCTCGCATATTTTTGCAACAAGCAGTGGGAAGAAATGCACAGCAGAGCAGATCCAGCTGTATAAAAAGAGTTTTGCTGTAATGAACAGATTTATTTTTCAGCCTTACCAGTCCCATAGCCAGGTTTACCCAGTGGCCACACAAACTCTTGTTTTGGACAAGGGATGTTTTTCCCAACAGCAGCATCACTTTACAGACATGTTTGGTTTGTGCCTCAACTCACTTGACCTGACATTCCTAAGTTTCCACTGCATTTCTGAAAAGCAGGAGGCTGCCACCCACAAGCACTGCACTTCATTCAGAGCCTGATGTGAAGCACATCAAAAAGCAACAAGAATCTTTCTCCTGGTGCTGGTGGGCTTTAGCTACAGGCTGCATTCCTTCTAAGGTATACCACAGTTACACATCTCCTGCTTCTTGAGCATGTTGGGTTTGAAACAGTGCCTACCCAGGACCTGCACTGCATTGCATTTGACAATTTAAACACACACTCTTGCCCCAGAGCTACGGGGCTGTCAGAATAGGTTCAAGCAAAATTTCTGCAGTCTTAACATGTCAGTTGGTCTGCTCAGGCATTTTTTAAAAATAAATGATTTTAAAAGAAATGTGTGTGTATTAAGATGGGGGTGGGGAGGAGAGTGTGGTTAAGGCACATGACTGGGATTACAGAAATAATGCTTTGCAACTTGTCACTTAAAATCTCTTTGCCTGTTTCCCAATGTGTGAAATTCAGTAATTAATTCTTGTCCACATTTATTAAGCACTCCTTCAACTCTGGATGAAAAGTCCCCTATGAGCATTAAGAAGTATTACATCCAGCTACCCTAGGCTGCCACGTTCAACAAGTTCTGCTGTTCAATTCAAATAGGCAAAAAATTTAACATCATTTCATTAATGAGTCATTCAGAAGTTAATCCTGTTTTCTTTTAAACCATACCTTACATGTTTTTTATTTCTGGTTGACTCCAAAGAGCTGACAGTGCGAATATATTTTGGTTTGTTTATCCTCTACCGTGATATTGTTTTGTTTCCCCAGCCAAATGATTGAAACATTTTTCATAGGAGAATAAATAATCATATGGGCATTCCTTTTAGTCTGATGTTATTTTCTGTGAGTGAGCTGAACATCATAGCAAAAGTTTTCCTTGCCAGACAACATTTTGCAGCAGTTTCACAGGCAGTTTAAGGACATATAAGTAAGAGATCACACTCCTCCTGGCCCTTTACTCTAATGCTGCCACAGCCATGCCTGAAGACAGCAGGTTCCTAAAGTGACTCTGTGATTGCGATCAAACTGGGAAAACCCATTCTTGTCTTTTTTTAACCAGTCCCACAGTTCAACCTGAAGACTGGTCTCTGAGCTTCACCACTCCTCACTTTCCCTACCTGTAACATGTGCTAACGTTTCCTTGCACACAGGTGGTTTCAGTAAGTTTTCCCATGAGCAGCAAGAAGAAATGCCAGAGCTTGAAAGATGTAAGGAAAAAGTGGTTTGGATTTAGTTCATAGACCCGTACTGAGAAGAGTATGGAAGACGTAAAAATAGATTTAGGGCTTAATTGTATAGTATAATACAGTACCTCTAGGATTAAATCCTCTAGGGACCAATCCAAAAGCTTCCATCTCAGGGACATCATTTTCTTCATCATTGGAGTAGTTTGGTGGGATGGCTCTTCTCCCATTCAAAGGAATTTTATTCTCCTCGTTGGTGCTCACTGTTTCAGACATCCTGTACTAAAAAAGTTGTAACAGCATGAAAGAAAGAGTGCAAGGAAAAGGCAAACATGCGCTTGCATGGCACGTGTAAGATAGGAGAAGCCAAAAGCAATGTGGGGTGCCAGTGAGATACACATTTTTAGACTTCTATAAATAAAATCTGAGAGGCAGAAAACATCAGTCTAATGATAAGTACAGCTCTCTAAGGATTGGAAGGCATTTTGTGCTCATCAAAACACATGAATAAGAGAAGAAGGAGGGGGGCGGGAGAAGGAGAGGGAAGTCTAACACAGAAGTATTTGCCTAGGAGAAGCAGGGCTCTAAAAACATTAGGAAGTTTCAGGTAAAAGAACTGGAAAATCATTCACTCTCTCATCCTCCATAAAAGCATTATTGAATCCAAAATAGCAAATTATATTTTCAGAAAGTGCATCACACGCTACCTCTCCCTAATAAAAATGACATTATAAGTCATACTGCAATCAAGCCAAATACTACAGCCTACAACAGCCTGTGGATGATTAGTGGAGAATTGTATTTTTGTCCCTATGCACACAAACACCCAATATCTACAGGGCTAACTCCTGCACCCAGACAATTCACTTTTGAGAAAAAGAGGGGGAGGGGGGAAGAAAGAGGGGGTAAAGGGAAAATAAGGAAAAGAAAAAAGCACTTATCCACTTATTTCTCTCCCACTAACGTCCTTAAGGGAAATCTTAGATGTAGGCTGATCAGAGACTTCTTTTTGAGCTACTCAAAACTGCTTTCACATCTATTTCAGTGTAAGCATGTACCAGTGAAAAAGCCATGCCACCCTTCTAAGAAAATATTAATGACTGAGAAGAAAACTTCTTCCCAAAGCCCCTGAAAACAGCAATTTAAAATGTAGCAAATATTTAATAGAAGTAAGCTCTAAAAGGAAGTTTTTTAGTTTCAAGGGTACCTTCTTTTCAGATAGTCTTTTATTTTTTCCTTCTCCCTTGCAGAATTTCTGCAGTGAAATAGAAGCAGGGGAAAAGTTGGGGGCTTTTAAGTAACCTCTGTATATCCTCCTCCTTCCTGTTGCAATAGGACAGTGCTGAAAGGATTGCCAAGCCCTCCCCACGCCACCTCAGAAGATCTGCCACCACAGCTGGCATGTCTTTTCTTCCTCCCTCCCCTCCCTGCCTGTCTTACCCCAACTCTGCTCCCCAGCAGCATTTCAGGGTGTTTGTGCTAAGGAAACAGCTTGGGCACTGAAGTTTCAGTTCTTTTTGAGACAAAGCAGGAGTGCTCATGGCACAAGAGCATATCAAGTGGGGGACTGGAGGGGATTTTCTGAGGGACATAGTCCAAGAAGCCATGCTTACCATGTCACCAGTCTTTGAATGGTGTCTCCACCTCAGGGAGCCTGTGATGCAGCTTCAGGTGCCAGTTTTTAAGGGTCCTCCCAGGCAGACACAATGATGGTCCCCCTGCTTGGTCCTCACAGCAGTCCTTTCAGAGGACTGCAGAACACATGAACATGGAGAGCTCATTGGCAGCCCAGCTTTTTCTAGAGACCTTGTGCTGTCCAGGACAATGAAGGTGTTTTGCACCACACAGCTATATTTGGGTCAAATGACTTTCTGCTCTTGCCCATGATAAAATGTGCATCACCTGATAGGTCTGGGGCAGCACTCTGTGGGAGCTTTTCATCTTCATGTCAACTTTCTTCAGTTTCACCAAGGGTAACTGGGGACTGTGTGACACCTCCTCTGTCAGACACAACTCCACAGGCCAGTGGAGCTACATGGAGAAAAAGCAGTGGAGAGGGAAGAATGCAGGCCTATGTTCTGCCAGCTGCTGGTGTTTGGCAGCAGAGGTAGAAACCACCTACTGAGAACACGCATTGGCAGTGGAGAGACCCTCTTGCACATATGGGACCCACCAAGTGTCTTGCCTCTGCTGCATGGCAGATAAAGGAACAAGCAGATACTGAAGAGGGCTCTACTGTGTTTCAGGTAGCTATGATTTCCAGCCCCATAGCACCAGGAAACCTCAAACCTCCACTGGCTAAACGCCACCGAAATCAAGTCAGGGGACAGTAAAGGAGAGAATTGTGTCCCATTCCTGTAATGGGAAGCAGCAAGTTGACCATCTGGAAGACAGGACCCCTATCCTTCCTCCCTGGGGATTTCCCAGCCATGGCAAGGCAGTTCCACAGAGGACAGGACACATGCAGAGTGTGGGTCAGAGATCCGAGCTGGGCACCTGGGAGGAGCGTGGCTGCACCAGCACAGCGTTGTACCTGGGATAAGGAGCTTGCTAGGGCTCATTGCCAAGGGACAGCAGGGGGCTGCAGCAGTTTTGGGGGCAGACCGGTTACCTGCACACAAGTGTTGCACTGTGTTTTCTGATGGCTGAAGGGTATGAGAAGACTGCTGAAGCACAGAAAGCCACCTGGCTGAAGGACTCCTCTTCCCCTGACCTGCTCCCCCAGGAGTGCAAGCACCCTGAGGGGACAGAGCTGATCCCATCACACGCATCCTGAGCTGCAATTGCCATTGACTCACTTTTACACAGATGGGCCTGTGGTAACCATCTGGAGGGCAAGCAGCACCCCTGGCACTGGGAAACACAATGAGCTTTCTGGGGGAGGAGGCTGGTTGCCAATTTTCTTTTCTTTGCTTTTCCCTTTTTTCTTTTTTCCCCTTGAATCCACATTACTATGTGGTGTGTTGTGCTTTGTGCCTCTCTCTCCCACTTCCAGCCAGCACTTCAGTTCCCAAAACTGCAGCTGCTGCGACGATGTTACAAAAACTGATATAAATATTGCCTCGGTGCCATGCCTGCTGGAGGCCTGCAACACAAATAAGAAACACCGTCTCCCAAGGAAGTCATGTGCTTCCCCAAGTGGCTGCGGTGCTGACAGAGCCAGGAGGAAAACTTTCCGTCAGAGTGGGGACTGGAGTGAGCGGATGCAGCAGAACAGATCCCACTCCAGCCATGGTGCCTGAGCAGGCAGCGGTTGCAGATGTCTCCCTGTGCCCAGACACATCACCCTGGGGCTTTCAGCAGGAGCCACCGACCGCGCAGAAAGCAGGGAGGCCAAAATCTTTGGTGGCGGTGGCAGGAGTGGGACTTTGCACCCAGGGAGAGTAATGTTTTGCAGGCTGTGATTTATTTATTTTGTGGGGAGGGATGTAAATGCGTGCTTATGACAGCTCCAGATGGCAGGTATTTTCTCATTACCTTGACTTCTTAGCATTTGCTATCCCCTGCCTATTAGACTGCACCGGCCTTAATTTAACTTCCGTGGTTCCAAACTACTGACGTCAGGGCTGATGCAGGAGGGGTACAGAAAACACAAAAGCCTGATTTTCCTGTAGGGCGTTATATTTAATGAATGATGCACTGGAATGACCGGTGGAAGAGTGCTCTCTTCTGCACAGCATCCTGTGGGGAACTGTGAGCCCATATCCATTTCTCAGAGCAGCCTTCAGATGCTCCTGGCCTTTGCCAAAGACCTTTGCAGTCACAGGCACCCCTCCCACAGCAATAGACTTTGGATGATGGACAGCCCTTCCTCCCTAACCCCACAGAAAGTCCTTAAATGGCTGTGAAGCTTGCACCCTGAAGGGTTATCTAAAATGCACTTTCCTGTTGTTGCCAGCGCCAGTGTTGTTCTGTTCCAGTCCTCCCATGCCAGACAAGAGTTTGTGGGGGAAAAAACACACAAGTCAGTAAAGCTTTACAGCCAGAGCAGAGGGTTTGCCAAGATCTGTCACAGTCAAACTGATCAACCAGGTGCTCACATCAATGGGTTGCTGTGCTGTGTGCCAGTGACTGGATGGGAGGGATGTTTTGCCTGCTGTAGCTACACCAAGCACTCCTCGGGAGCAGCTGAGCATTGTAAAGCTCTCCAGCAGGGCGGTTTCATTTCTTCTTCTTTTTTTAAAATATTACCCCTGTGCCATTTGCAGTGTAGATGGATGTACAGATGCACTGGAACATTATTCTACAGCATGTCCACAAGTGTACATGCCAGGACAAGGTCCTCAGGAAATCAGACTCTCTCAACTCTGACCTTCTGCACATAATAACACAGCTGTGTCTCTCTCTTGTCATCTCACAGCTTTACTTAGGAAACTGCACTCTTTTTTAGAGGATTGAGTCTTGTCTTCCCCCTTCCTCTGCATCAGTACTTGTCTCCCAGGAATTCATTTTCCTCTTCCTGTGATGCTCTGCCTCACCAAGGCTGCAGGCAGAGTAGAACAGATCCTAGAAGAAAAAAAAAAAAACCTAAACTAATAAAAATGTTATCTTTAAACAGAAGGAAATTTCAGAAATCTTCATTTGGTGTTTTTGTTTGCATACTTTGCTTTAGATTAAAAAAACACAAAAACCAAACCCAGTTAATATATCTGTCTGTGTGTAACAGCAGCTCTGGTTACCAAACACAGAAGAATATATTTTAAATTAATGCTGAAAATTCAGAAGGCCCAGCTCTGAAATTTGGTATCTGTACATATGTCTGTATGTGTGAAAGAGGGGCAGAGGCAGAGAGAGATAAAATGGCAGCTCTTCAAATGGTAGAACATTTGGAAGGGGATATAGGGCCAGTGTTCAAAAGATATTGTTGCAAATGTTTCTGTTGCAGGAAGAAAAATACCATATATGTATATATTCATACACACATTCTGCTAGGAAAACAGGGCTTAGGAAATTTCACTCTTCTCTGAAAAATTGTTGTTCCAAACTGAAAGCCTAAATTCAAACTGTAGATCTTTAGAAGCATCTACATCTGTGCTGGCCATCTTAGGCTCCCTTTATCCTCCGCACAGATCTAGTCTAGGCAGTGATTCATCTCCTCCTACAGCAGACATGTAAATAGGTCAGATGAATCATGGCCTAAAAGTGCCTGCTCCCTGTATTGACTGCAAAGGGAGCTTGGGGTGATGGGTTTTGCCATATGTGTCTACACTGCTGATGTCTGCAGTGAGGTGAGATAAATCCTAGGCTAGGTACAGAAACAGAAAAGCGTTTTATTTTGGTTTTGAGGCCTGACTTTCAAGTGCTGAATTATCATTTACTTTTATGGAAATACTGCTGCAAGTCACTATCAGTGATACACAGTGTATCATTCAATGCATTTTTTTTCCTATCAGAATATGTGTCTGCCACTGCCAATTATACAAAATGTATTTCTTACAGTAAGTGTCAGATTACAGTAAAGTACATACAAGCTGGGGAAAACACATGCATCTTTTTTATACTCATTTGTGAAGCTGTTCCCTTTCTTCAAACAGAAACATAACCCTACATGTAGTAATTGCAGCAAAAAAAAAAAAAAAAAAAAAAAATAATAATAATAACTACTATTATGAACATAAAATCCAGGTTCCCACTCTTATTCTTACTCACATTTGAATCCAAAAAGTTCTGTTGGTTGGATACTAGGGACTGCCCTAATTTCTTACAGGAAGAGTAAGAGAGAAGCCAAGCAAAGGCAGAGGGGTCTGTCATAAGGGGCAATATTCACAGTCTCCAGCTAAATTTACTGGTTTATGTTTTGCTGGAGTTGAGGCCTTAAAGGATGAGAGAACATCTCTCAAAAATGGAATTAAACAACTTCTCTGTTGACCAGCTGACCCAGAAGCTGATAGGGACACAAAGGCTGTGAACCTCAGATATTTATTTTAACCCCAAAAGAAAAGGGCAGGATATCCAAGAAAAGCCGTAACTACCTAGAGACTTAAGCAGGAAAGGCCATTTTGGATGAAACATTTGTTTTAATCAATTTCACCACAGGTGCCATATGCTTGAGCCATGGAAAGGTTCCTCTCTAAAGCAATTATTTCAGTCTTCTTAAGCCCACCTACCCAAGTAAGTTTTTGGCCTGGGGATCAAACCTACTCGATTGATTAGGCAATGAAACTGAGAAAAGAGATTGTAACTTGAAGAGCAGGGGAAACAGAGGGGAACGGAGTATGATTCCCGTTCATAGACTATTTCTAGATATCTACTCCTTTTTGAAGAAAAACTATATCTAGAGACAGACAGAACAAGGAATAGATTCAGTCTGATAAGACTTTGTTTATCATTCTTGCTATATACCCACAGTGCTGCTTGAATTTTTCCCAATGCATCAGTCTCCTTATAGTGATGGCTGATTCCATAATTCGGAAACTTTTTCAAGAAAATGACAATTGATTATGGTAATATAGTTAATAAGAAGTTACCAAAACATGCTTAGCTTTGATTTGCAAATTTTAGATTTTAAGTTTAAAGCCAAGCTGTAGTCCTCAGGCAGTGGGATGTCTATGGCAGAGCAGGTTTGAAGGGAACATTAAAGTTTCTGCGAAGACCCAGATTGACTTTAAGTAGCTGCAACTTATTTATGCACCCTGGCTGGCTGCTGCAGATCTGCAGCCCTCAGCTCCAGAGGGGCTCAGTTCTCATGCACAGCATCAGATGCAAATAATGGTGCTGTGCCCAAATTCCCATGGCTCCTGGACAGAATGGAATCATCTTGGATACATCCAAGGCAGAACCAACAAGCCAAGGAAGACCCAAACTACCTACAAGCAAAAGTAACGCATCTGTGCCCTGCATTTCTGAAACACTTGCAGCAAAGACCTGGTACAAGACACTTGAGATGTCCCTACCTAAATCCAGTTGGACTGAGCAGGTTTAGTAGGTCCAGGTCTGCTTTGTGCACAGATGGATATCCTTGTTTTGCTGCTCAGCTGAGAAGCATGTTCATGGAATATTGCATCTCAGGCGAAAAGCTAGACCAGAGCACAGCTCTTTTCTGTATCCAGTGGGAGGTAATACACAACCCAGGCAATCCCAGCATGCTTGGTTAACAGTTGCTTCTAATTAATTTAGTAGCATATGTGGACATGCAATATTTCAATCTTAATGTCTCAAATCGTTTCAACATTACTGACACACAATGTTCAAGTATGCTCAATTACAAGATTTCTGGAATTAAAGATCTCCTAAATTTCATTAAAAGACAAATAATTCCTGTTTCAGTTCAGAACAAAAATGCATTTTAAAATGCCTGTCTTGTAGAACAGCTTTTCTTCTTAATACAAACACAGATGTAGCGTGTAGGCCCATACACAACAAAACACTTCGGCACTTCTTAACTTCAGTCATGTAATTCCATCTTCAGGCATGTGCCTAAACCCTGAATGGGCTCAGCTCAACCAAACCAAGGCTGTACAATATCTGTTTGTACAGAAACACTTAAGCTGCCTGGTGATGTGGCATTTCTGCAACATGAAGTTGCAGTTTAACACATTGCTACTGCTATTGCTTCTTGACCATTTCAAAGATGGTTGCCAGAGAGCGTTGTTGATTCATTTTTCAGCCCCAAAACTGACCTTATCTCTGTGCAAATGAGCTGAGTAATTGTTTATTTAAGGAAATCTGCAATCTTTTGAGAAATAGGTTCAAATGTGGATTGTAAAATGCTGCAATTGCTTGGTTTGTTAATGGCGGATGCTTCCGAGGGAAAAGGGAAATCGAAAGGATGAATCATTATCCAGATGAACTTCAAAAGCAATTCAAAATTCATTTCATAATCAGATGTGTGCCAAATAAACCCATCCAGCACAAGCTGCAGGCTTGGATTTTTGTGAAGTCTGCAAGTTCTTTCCTTTGCTATTCCCACTACAACCTTTGCAGTGTGGCTAACAAAAAATAAATAAAAAAGTTAGAAGAAATGATTGCCTTCTAAATGCTCCATATACCTGTCTCTTTCTACAGTGTTGTGCTGCATCCACAAAATTACTGCCAATGTGCACAGTGGAATACAAATACTTTTCCCTTTGGGCTTGTAGTGAGCTCATGGTTGGAATAAAGATAAAAGTCAGAGCAGCTGAGAGTGCACCAGGAGTGCAACTCCAGCATGCACCCACAGCAAGGTCCCTCAGGTGAAGTGAAAACCCTATCTTACAAAGCATAGGCATTCACAGTGCTTCTCTTACATGTCCAGACTCTCTGTAAATCCTGTCAAGGCCGAACAAAGCCCAAGGTAATAACCATGGTCAACAGGTGCTCTCTCCATTTGAGGCTTATCCATCCTCTCACACAATTCCACCTCTGCTGGTGTGCCCCTAACAACTAAAACCCTACAAAGTTTTAGTTGTGCTGTTTAGGCTGTGAGCCTGCAAGAAGTCATGCTAGGACAAAACTCTGCAGGCAAATATCTTGCCCTTGATCCCTTGGTCTCTCTCTGGTCTCTGGCTCATCCCTCTCTCAGCTGCAATCTTCACAAACTTTTGCAGCTACCATAGGAATGGTATGATGTTTCACTCTTTTCTTTTTAAGCCCTTTTCTTCAACAGCCTTACGCTGCTTTTGATTTGCTTTCAAAACATCAATGGTTGGTTTCTGGGGGAGCATTTACTGCTTCACTAATAGATTGGAAACTCATTCGGAAAGCAGCAGTGCAAACAAAACAGGCATTGATCCATCTTTTACATTAAATGATCATTTTTTCAGAATGGCCCTTGGAATTCTGAATCTTTAGACTTGTAAAATAGTATAGTTTGTTCAACGCATACTAAAAGAAAGGGCTCACTGGCTGTGGTTGAGGTGTTTGTGCCCACGTGCACTGTTTGTCTGGGATTCCTCCTGACACTCTGTAGTTCCTGTAACTTACACAAATAATTTCTTGGAGATGTTCATGAAACTCAGCATAAAGAGCATGTTAGGAAACTGTAAGAAAAGTGATGGTAAAGTTAGGTGGAAGAAGTAGTCAATGGATTTTCCAGTAAGAGCATAAACATACTTCAAAGGCATCCATTGGAATGCACAGGTGGAAATGGATTCTTTTAAAGTCCTGTCCCTTAAAATGGTCCATGTCACCAACTTGCAGTCTGCTTTCCCACCTGTCCCTTGCAAGTCAGACAGATACTCAATGACCAGAAAGAATATCATAACACCATAGGAGTTTCTAGTCAAGGATAATGAGAATCAAGTAACTTGAACAAATGGTTTTAGAATGACAAATAAGCTGCATTTCTTTGCATTATAACACAATAGATTGTAACCAAGAACATGCTTTCACTAAAAGAGAAGTTGATTTGTGGACCTCTGAAGAAAAAAGTTGGGGAGAGTAAGCAAATTGGAATTATCTACTTTTTGTTTAACTTTTCCCATTGGCAGGGGCTAATGTCTTACTAATGCTTCTGTACCTGCTAACAGTTAGTGCTCAAATGTTGAATCTCTAGCTCACTGACACTACTGTCACTAACATTTTCAGTTGCATTCAATGGCAAATATTATTTTTTGTGCCTGTTACTTAAAAAACCAATAAGACCTCTTTAAGCAATGTGGCTCAAAATAAAATACTTGATTTTTGGGTATAAAAATGATGAAAATCCTCGGAATGTGTAGAGAAGCCAGTGTTGCATGTGTTATCTAATGAACACGACTCTAAGGTCGTGTTTATTCTCACAAATACCACAGCTTTTCACAAAAGCAACAGAAATATGCTTGCAAAGCTTCAGCAATAACGCAAATTCTGATCTAAACTCACTGTAGCCATGATATCTTTTAGAATGAACTCCTATCAGAACTCCTCATCTTCACAGCTCTGAAGGCTGAAAACATTACACCTTTTCAAGACTTTAACCATACCAAAAAAAGAAGTGCCATCTCACTGTAATAATGCTGTCTTAATTATGTACAATACTTAGCGCTAGTTTTACACTGGATGAGTCACAGCAGAAGCTTGTACTTTACTGTTTGACTAAATCCCACAGCACCCTTGCAGCGAGTGCTTACCAGCTTGTGCTCAGCTCTTTTCTCAGACCATGTCTGTTGGATCCTTTGGGGAAGGTTGGTTTGAAGGGTGCTGCAGGATGAGCAGACACTGTGGTTGGAAATAAGGTCTCGGAGTCAGTAAGAACATGCCAGAGGAATGTCTGGAAAGCTGCTCAGGTGTCTATGCTTCTCCAGTCATGTCCACTTTAATTAACTGGGATTCTAGAAACCACAGAGCTGGGTTTCATTCCTTTAAAAAAAAAAAAAAGGCTTATCTTCTGAGTAGAAAGGTGTTCATTTTTTTGTCATCTTGTGCTGCTTATCGTAACAATTAAGATGATGCCAAACAGGTAACTGAAACACCTGCAGTTACTTATGGAATCCCTCTTCACTTGTCTTACACCATCTACTCTTTTAGTGTTAAAAATACTCCTACAGAAGCAGATACCTATCATTTTATGAGAAGTTTTTACCACTGGGGTTTTCAACAAGATAGCATGGCCTGCTGGGCACTCCTTAATTTGTGCAGATTTTTTCTCCTTCCTGTGTTTTGGGGCTTGATGAGATCAGTAAAATTTCCTGGTAAGCACAGAATCTTTTCCCAGGTCCTTCTAAATGCTGATGCCTCGGAGAATACTGGTTATTCTCAAGCCAGTTGTTACTTTGACAGTTCAGCTTTCTTCATCTAAAACATATGAATAATACCACTTTTGAGCCTTTATAAATGGTGCTGGAAACTTCAAACGAAAAATACTCTTAGATAGATTTTTAAAAAAATATATGAAGCTAAAGAGCAGATGGACTGGTAGCAGAGTATACGGCAGTCTTCATTCACAGTCAGCAGGAGAGGTAGGTTCCAGCCTCTTTGAATCTCTCTCTGGAAGACCACATGGGAAATTTAATGTCAGATATTGTGAAAAATTGGTCCCATCTGCCTCCCCTCCTTCACCCAACAGATACAGAGTGCCTAGGTACCTAGCTATCACAGATCACTGGGATCACTGCTGAAGCCTCTCTCTATGCAAATGACAAATATTCTGCTCATTAAACACGCCTGTAATGAATGCCCTGCTATGGCAACTTCAAAGAGACTCTTGATTAATTGAAAGAAGCAAAACACTTCATGTGGAAGTAACAGCTGGTTATGGTACTTACCAGTATCAGCTGATGGTCTAAAGACATACACTTCACCAGGAAGCTTTCACTCCTACGCATTATTTAAATAGAAATTGGTTTTTTGAAAACTTGGGACCTCTAAACTGAAGTCTATTACATTTGGCTAGGAGGGTCCTTCTAGTAAACAGTTGGTGTTTTTTCAAAGTCTTACCAAAAACTTTGCCCAGAAGAAACCCTGAGGAGTGGTGTGCACGCCACACTGTTGTGTGATGCAAAAAGGATGCATCCAAGTGAAAGGACAAACAAATCTTTCTGCTAACGAAAACATTTCAATTCCATTTTAGCCAGGAATGCACTAAATAATGCATCATGCCTTAGCTACTTGAAAGGTCACCTTTTGGTCTAGGAGCAGCTGCAGCAGCTGTGTTCCTTTGAGACCCTACTCTGAGCACAGAACAAAGCAAGAGAGCTGACAACAAGCTTGGGGAATGCAGGTATGGGACAGGTTTCTGGAGGCCTTTCAGAAGCTACAGTTGAGAACCACTGCCAAATTTGCTTTCTCTCATTTTTTATTTCAATCTCAAATAATCCCCTTCTTTCTCCTCTCTTCCTAAGTAAATTAGTCATATGCAAAATATGAGAAAATTAACAGCCAACTCAGATTTTGACACCATGCAGAGACAAGTATCCATGGAGATTAGGGACCTCCTGTTCATCACTGATTTTCCATCATATTTGACAGGAAAGTACAACAAACAGAATAAACTAGTCCCCAGAAAGGCACTCTGTGAGGCTGAGTTTAGCTTAGAGGCTACTGAGTCTCTTATTCTCAGACTACAATGCAGCAAGCCAATCCCCAAACTATAATGCAGGCAAGACCCACAGCTGTTTTAGATACATCCTTCATATTGGAGGCTTTCATCTTGTAGATCTGGATGAAAGAAATTGGTGGCTTCTCATGTTATCTCATTATCAGGAGCTCAGATATGAGTTTTGCAGCTGGGAATCACTTCAGCTTTCTGGGTTGGTATGTTAGTTATAACAGACAGACCTTAGTTTGGAGACAGTGATTTTGAAGGGGAAAGAAAATCAGTGTCCGTTATCATCCAGTTCAGAATTTGTTCTCCCAACAGGTAGGTCAGGGTGGTACAGAAGAAACATCCTGATCAGACCTGAATTTGATAGGATAGTGGGGGAAGAAACATGTTCTTCTCGTAGTATTTTCACAGTTGTATTTTCCATAGATCTAAGCCTGTTCCATTTCTTGAAAGCCTAGATAAAAATTGCCTACAACCAGAATAGTTTTTGCTCCAAATTAAATCAAACAAGCAAGAAGAGAAATAACAACTATATGAGAAACAAACGAGTGTAACTCACTGTAAGGGCTATCTTACATTGATGCATAGCATTCACTTCAGGACTACAGCCTGGGGAACATTTTAATTTTAAAGGTCCCACACAATAACAGAAACACATCAGACATGCATCTAACCATATGTACCACTCATCTTTCCTTACCCAGAAATACAAGCAATCTTAAAAAGGGATGGGGGAAAAAAAACCAAAACAAAAGCCAACAAACCAAAACAAACCAACGAATGCACAAACACTGAATTAAATATTAGAATTCCAGTGCTTATGTATTCCTTAACCCATCCAGATATGCTTTCATCTCTTTCACTCTCTCACACATCAAGATTACAACAGACCTCCATGAAAACCCTCTGAGCTCTGGGATTTCTGTCCTTTATCCTGGGTGATGTAGGATTCATTAACTCCAGCTGCCACTGTTAGCTTTTCCCCACTGTGGGAGAACAACTGTGGTTGTCACCACCAACCAGCACAAAATCCATGCCATGTGGCAAGGCCCTGTGGTTAACCAGGTGCCAGCCTTGGAGCCACAGTGGCCACAGCAAGGTGGATGGGCCCCAAGGGCTCTTCAAATGAGTTGGCAAGAAAATTATCAAATTTACACTTTAAAAACCAAAAAAGCAGAATACTGCAGAGCAACCAAATTCACATAAACTGCTTTTTACAAGCTGGAGGTAACAGCAGGAGTTTTCAGCCAGCCTGATCAAACTGAAACCTCCTGCTTGCTCATGTGCCTCTCTGGCACTGGCACACGAGGGCCCTGAGCAGCACGTACTGCAAGTCAGGAGAGAGCCCCATATGCTTCTGACAGCAGCCACTGTAGCCATTTTACAGCCCTGTTACCATCAGGTATGGATCATTACAGGAATTCAGTCTGCATCAACAAAATATATATATGCAATATGCACGGGACCCTTCAGTCAGTAGACCCTTCAAATGGGGCCAGGATATCCCTGGCATCATTTAGATCATCTGGCCAAGCCCAAGCCTGCACTGGCCCACATAAAAAAGAAGTATAGACAAGGAAATCTGTTATTAGTAGGTTTAAATTTGTTCAGCAGGAACACACACCTCCTTTGCAAAACATCTGTGAATCTGAAAAGTAGAAAAGGCTAAAGACAGAACAGTCAAGCAATATTTATTTAAAATGTGTGATCCCAAAAATAACTGAGGATCCTTAATAGCTAGAAATCCAAGCCAGAAAGCAGCCCTCTGGACAGACAACAATCCAGGATTTAAATTTGCGCCTTCAAACAGTTTAAGTGCTCATTCTAATGGCAAGAGAATGGGAACACACCCTTTGCACTCTACACCTTCTCTTCCAGTCCTCAAAAGCCATGTGCTTCAGGCTTCTGTGAGATTATTGTAGTATCTTTAATGCAATATGAATTCACCAAAGAGCTTGACATCATTTCAACTATTCTAAGTCACGTCCTTGGACTGCCTTTAAAAAAGCCATCCAATCTCCACTGACAGTGTGGGCAGCCTGGTAAGAGGAGGGCTCTAGTGCAGACTAATGCATAATGTGCTTCAAGTCAAGCAGTGACAATATTGCTCCTGCCCCCTCACCCTTCCACCCCTGTTCTTCCCCGCTTGGCTAATGAGATTTTTCCTTTGGCAGAGCAAACTTTGCTAAATATGTACAAACAACTACGAGACTGGAGTAAGGGTGCATCTGTGTGAGCAAAGCAGCCTTCTCTCAGCTTCACTTTGGCCCAAGACCAAGTGAGCATCAATGTGCTCCATCCCATCTCCAGGCCTCCACGGGCAGGAGAGCACAGCCCAGCAGCTGGACTGGAGTCCCCCACTGTTACAGTGATCATTACCCTTCACATGGTATCTGCTGGCCAACTAAGGTACAACCACAGTAACTCTTTGTCTCTTCAGCATATATTCAGAGTTGCCCCCCTTTGACTTAAGTATTTAATGGGTTGCAACCCAGTTAACACATTTGCACACATTCCCAGACACAGACACACACACACAGAGTTGGTTACATATGGCTTTCCTTACAGTTCTGATAATCTGGGTAATTTATTCAGGTTGGCAAAGTTTGAGTGTTTCTCCATTTCCTCTGCAGAAGGGGAGTAATGTGATTGTTGCTGTGGTGATCCTTCCCTTAATATTTTTAGCCATAATCTGACTTAAAGTCATGACTGGCAGTGGAAAGTGTCATTTTTTTAAGGCACAACACCAAAACACTTAGGAAGAGCCTTTTATTTTTCACACTGAATATTATATATACACATATGTGTAAGTGTATATAAATATATATATGTATATATGTATGTATGTGCGCATATATATATATATATATATATATATATAAATATATATATATATTCCTTGAAATTCACATTTATAAATGTAAACATGTAGATGTTCCTTTATCATAAACAGGCTTCAGCTTAGCCTTTCTTTTGTAAGCCCTGTTCTCCTCCATCCACTTGGGCTAAAGCTACACTGACAGAACCTCTGCTCACCTGGGTTATGTTTTCAGGATGGGACTAACTTACTCAGACATATCGATGCTGACATTAAGAGCAGCTGCTTGTCTAATCCCCCAGGCATGGGGTTTAAAAATCTACCCCCTTCCCTGTTAGTGAGGTTAATGACTTCTTCGCAGAACAGGAGCAAAGCGATTTCACTTTTTTCCTTCACTTAAGAGGCTGCAGAGCCAGCATTCCTCTCTGTGCTGAGAGGACAGCAAATGTCAGCTCCCTACCTTCATTTATGTCTTGATCAATGAAGCTGTTGGCAGAGAAAACCGTGACACGCAGTGAGGAAAGGAGCACAAACCTGATGGAAACGGTGATGTTATTCCCATTTGTAGCATGGATTGCAGGCATATCCCTGCAGGGCTCTACCAAAGAAAGGGTGGTAGCACCACCCCACCAAATCCAGAGCTCTGCTGCCACATGGCAGTGGCACAGAGCACACAAGGAGCTGAGTTGGAGGTCCAGCCCTCAAGTGTCTTACGCTTGTCCCCTTCCCTTCATTCCAAATATGGAAACCTGAGAGGCCTGGGAATGGGTGTGTTTTGAAAGTTGCAAAACTTTCATTACACTGCTTTTCCATAACCTGTTTCACAGTGAGTGAAATACTTAACATTGAATTATCCCATGGGACTAAGCATGGGAAAAGATGCCATGAAGTATAGATGAAAATAAACTCAATTGGGCCAGTGGAAAGCTGTCCTCCCATTTAGTTGTGGTTTCCTGAAAATTATCATTTGGGATGAAATTTTGTCATTTAAAATCCAGGATTAATCATTCAGGAAGGCTGACAATTCTCTTTCTCCATTATGAATCTCCTGTGGGTATTTTCCAGCCTGTAAAACAATTTCCAGCTTTTTTTTTTTTTTTTTTTGAGGTTGGAAAAAGAAGGGCTTGTTTATTTTACACTCAGGCAAATAAAATGTGACATTCCAAAAAATTATATAACTTCCATCATTGCAACTAAGCATGCTTGTTCCTGAAATGCACCAACAGAAACCACCCCAACACTTTTCTTCCACAATGGGATTGCAAATACAGGTGATGTCAAACCACGTCTTAATTTTAATATGAAGAACTCCTAGAATCATAAATAGAGAGAATATTTAACAAAGACACAAATACATACTTATTTACACACACACACTTACTATGAACTGCATTAAATAAGACTGAATATCATAGTGTGATTATGCCTATGCCTTTTGTTTCTCACTGTTCTCTAGAAATTTCAAGATTTTTAAGATTTCATCTGCAAGTTTTCAGTGAGTGCAAGAGACTCGTGCCTTCCAAAAAAGCAATTCAATCCTCCGTGATCTTAACACTCCCTGGATAGATTCTGGAAGATTCAGCAGCCTGTTGATGCAGCAGATTACATCAGAGGTGCAAAAAAACAACCAGTGCTGCACTGGTGGAATTAGGACACGGCTTTCTACCACTGCTTCAGTACTTCCCCACCATCACCACCCTGAGCACTTGGAATCTGCCTTCTCACTGATCATCCCAAGACAATGCATTGGACACAGACAACACATTGGCCAGACTGCACCTGCACAATGTTTTGGGGACACCCTGGATCCTCTGCAGTGGCTGAACAGTGACTCTGTGCTTGTGCTTGTCTGGGTGATGCCACAGACCTCCCATAGCTGCAGCCAGCGTGACATAGCTCCTCAACAATTCCCTCACCAGATCACGCAGGACACACTACACCTTGGGATATTAATCATGTGCTGGCATGGGAAGGGCAGGAATTGAGAGCTGATTTGCTTTCACCTTGGCCTGTTTAATGCTTGTCCCACACTGTTGTGCCACCAGCAGCAGAGTAACCTGTGGGCATGCACATTGTGCACATGTGTATTCTTGGCCACACTATGTCTTAGGAATGAAAGAATTCTGCAAAGAAAGGAAGGGACAGCTCTGAGACCTGGGAATAAGCACACAGGGTCAGCTCAACCTCTTTTCTAGGTCTTTTCAAGATATTTCACTACATAGACCCACCGTTATTTAAACCCAGTCTCACTGCAAGAGAAAGAGAACCAAAATAAAGCAGACTGTTGGATGGAGCTCAGCCTGCTTAGAGCTAGTTTGACTCTTTTCATTAGCTATAAATGCCAGGTCTTGCTTTTCATACTGACCCAAAGGTGCTGGATCTTGGCTCACTTTCCCTTAGCCTGCATCACACCAGACTGAACCTCCAAAGTCCTGCTCTGCTACACTCAGCTTCCTTTTCTCACAAAGCCTTTGAATTAAGGCAACTTTCCACCACATCCTCCAAGCAATTAGACTATTTCCTACCTGCTGTAAGGCAGCCTTATTGTGAGTGTATATCACAACACAGATTTTTAGATGTTATTACACCCCAGGATTGCTGCCTTTGTTGCAGGGGAAGAGACACAGCCCCTGCGGAAGCGCTGAACAGTGCATTGGCAAGCAGAATGTAGGTTTCTATGCTTCTTCTGAAGCTCTGCAATTCACTTCCTGCCTCGCACGTGGACCAGGGTTTTGCTTGGATGCAAAGCTGAGATTGAGCCGTCAGTCACAATATACTTCTCTTTTCCCCCATTTTAGAAAAGGGATTCATATCTGTAAAGGATGCACTCAGTTCAAAACTCCGTAGCCTTAACTTCATTGGATCTGGAGCAAAATATCAAAGAGAGATGAAGGTATGTGCCAGAATTAAGTTTGTGCTATAAAACAAGCCTAACTAATATCTAAATTCCAGCCTTGCTGAAGTACAAGCAGCAGCCTCCTTTGCTGTGCAGGTAAAACCAACTTGATTTCTTAACAGCGTATTTCCTAGCAATTTCAATGATTCTTGCTGACAGCTTAGTTTTAAGGACCAAACTCTCAGACAATAACTCATGACCTAATTCTGAAGTCAAGACTTCAGTTCACAATTTTCCCTGCACATCCCTCAGCAATTTTGGAGAGAAAGGGTTCTAAAAGAAGACCACAGTAAGCACAAAAGAGACAAAAGCAGTTATCCAGACATTTAAACCAGTTAAATCCAAGTAAGTACTAGATACGGATTTTCAGCAGCAGTTTGTGCAAACCCATAGAGAGGAACTTAGCAGCTCCAAAGTCAAGTGAGGTAAGAAGTTGAAGAGTCTTAACTGATTACTGCCTTGCCACCCATCACCTGCTCACCTCACCCATGAAATGAAAGAAGAAGGTAATTCTCAGTTAAAACCAAACAAGGCATTCCATCCTTCTCCTCCTTACTAAAAGAAATTAAGATATTTACACCTATTTGACTAAAGAAAAAAGCAGCAAGACCACAATATTTACTGTCTCACCTGTTTACAGCGCTTAATTTTGAATTACCTTTGTGGCTTGGCTGCTTAGCCTGTGCACTCAGATTTTAAAATTATGATTTATTTTTTCCAGCTTCTTAGAATATAAGCTTAATTCTAGCAATCACAGCTGCTCATTGCTATAGCTTGCTTAATCATATTTAAGTTTTGAGGCCCCAACTTCAAGCACCTGTCTCTGAGTATCCATATCTGTCAGGAATGATGTGGATGACATTGTACTTGTATTCAGAAGGAAGCAAGTTTTCTTCAGTTCTCTTCAGTTCTCTTCTTCAGTTATCTTCAGGTTGTCTTTGGGACTAATTTTCCATGACAGAGTCTGACCATAACACAGTGAAATTGTACTAATTCTAGAGAAAGTTATGCCATGACAACAGCTCTCAGCCTCCCCCTCCAGCTTCTCTTCTGTTTCTATTTTAATGAATCCTTTCTCTGTAGTGCAGTTTGGCTATAGGAATGGTGGGAAATATATATTTGAGAAACTACCCCTAGGCCAGACAGACAACTTTCTGTTGACAGATAGAGAACCATCAGTTTTGTCTTTCTATTGTACCATCAGCTGTAAGTGACATAAAAACTAGGAAATACAATACAGTCAGGAGAGAGGTAAAAGAGAGTCTCTCAAAAGAGTTTCACTGTCACAGACTCTGGGTTTCTCCACCAGCAGACTGCTTGGCAGGAGAAATTTGATCTGGGCAGAAGACTGAATTTCTATCATATTAGTTGCAGTACCTGAAGTAAAGGTAACAATTGCTCCAGCATAAAATTTGTCTTTGCTGTTTCCAACCTCAGAGAGTCTTTGGACATTTGAACCATTCCTGGAAACACATGAATGATATCCACATTGTTGATACCACATGGTGGGCCCACTATATCTTCAAAAGGCTCCTGGGGACCTTCCTCTTGGGTTTGCTCCACTGTCAGAGCCTGGTCTTAAAGTGTGAGAGACTTGGCTTCCTGACATTTCTGACAGACTTTTTGTGGCAGCTCCCATAAAAATTATGAAGCAGTTTACAACCCACATGTGCATATTTTTGAAGCATAAAATGTTCCAGAAATTCCTGGTGTATTCACCACAATTTCTACCGTCTGTCCTGTTTTCCTTTGTTTTTTTTTTTTGTATTTCCATTCATTCACCTCTTCAGTAGAGATCAAAAGTCAGTATATTGTTCTGTTTTATGGATCAAATCCCTCTGGACTAATCTCTACAATGGCATACAGATCTGCAGATGTATTTTTGAGGGAAAAGTTTAAAAGCGTTTGAATATTGTTCAGTATATTATAATATTTTGTCTGTTCATTTTTAATTGCCTCTAGAGGGAAGCTTTATGTTTTTTTATTTGAACAAAAAGATTTCTTTTATGCCTGAGATTTAAATTAAGCAGTGGGAAAAGCAATTCCACAAAGAGAAAAGAAGTGGGGATCAATATTTCACCTTCCATCAGAAAATAATACATCCAAAGTGAGATACAGAGGGTGTGTGCCCTGAGCTGGGACCCCCCCCTCTTCCCACCACTCAGTCCTGTGATTTGGTGTAGACCCAAGCCCACCCAACCCACATAAGGCTCCTGTTCAACTGCTTTCAGGGAGAATTTGGAGACCAGCGCAGAAGCTTTAAACCTCCCATGCTCAAACTGAGTGCTCCTCTTTCCTTCTTTGCCAAAAAACATCTGAGAGGTCTTTGGTGGCACTATTTTCCAGATCCTGTTTCCAAAGCAGGGCTGTGTAGTGTGGCAAGGCATGGTAGAAGGCAACTGAAGTCCTTCAAGTGCCAGTGTTTTTACTCAGAAAGGAGAACAGGCATGAGAGAGGGAGGAGAGCGCCTGGCCCAAGTTGAGCTACCAGAGTTTCTGCAAACACAGACTGGAAAGGGGACAGTTGGTTTGGCCAGTAGTGGGAGAAACAGCAGAAAATTAAAGGAGATCCCCAATTTCAGAGAAAAAGACCATCAGGTTATCAAAACCATGTGGATGTCAGGGAAACACCTGGACCTCTTTCTGCGTTTTGCCGCTGATCGCCGAATATTTAGTGGAATGCTGCTCCCCGTGCAGCATCCTTACAAGGGAATCAGTAGCACAAAATTAGAAGTCTATTTCACAATACTGTATTATTTACAAATACGCTCACTTGAAAAGGATGAAAGTTGGTGCTGGTTTTAAGTGCTTTTGGTTTATATTTTAGTTCTCTAAAATTAACTCTGGCAAACCTGACTGCTTCTGATGGCGGGGTAAAACAGATTCAAAACCTTAATGTCAGCCTCTAAAATAAACCAAAACAAAACTAGTCATCTGATTTCAATTTCCTCCTTTAAAATCCTATGACTTTAATTGCCTTCAACTCCTTAGATAAAATGAAGGATCTGAACCCCATATTGCCTGTACACAATCCAAGGGACAGTACTGAAGACATTTCTCTAAATGCATATGACAGCAACAAAACCTGATCAGTCAACTTCAGGAAGAGTTCTTCTAGTGGTATGTGTGTCTGAAACCTGCTGGGGGAACAGCAAATTTCTCTGCACTCTTTTGGTTCAGCACTTCCATTACACAGCCCCAGACATGTGCCAAAACTATGAACTACAGACAGGATATCAGAGATAGAAGAGAGGTAATGGAGAGTAACAATTTTCATTTTCTGATCCTCTAGCAGATGTACTGTCAACACAGAGCTTTCCTTTGAAAGAGGGGATCAACAAAATACTCTGCTGCCCTCTCACATACTTGTCCTTTGGAGCAGAGTATGGTGGGAACCAGCCCATGACCAATTCTCCTGCCCTTCTTCGTCCAGCAGTTTTTAAAATTTTTATGTTTTTTAAAATTGGTATGGTATGGTTTATGCCTAGTCTTCCTTGCAAAGGCTCAACGCTGTTCAAAAGAATCATTTTGTCAAGGATTTGTCCATCTGTGCTGAGAAAACAAATGCTGCAGTCTCTCAAGGAGTTCAGTTTTGATCAGATGAGACATTCTGATGATGCTGCACTAACACACAGCCCTCACAGCCTTTCATAAGACCCCCGGTGTTGCCAACATCATTGCCTGGTTTACACTAAGCCAGTTCTTAGGTAACACATCATTCTCTGTTTGAAAATAATGTGCAATTTGTCTGCATAGGCTTTTTATGCAAGCACGTGCCCTTGTCTACTGGTTTTGTTCCACCACAAGGTGATAGTTTTTTGTAGTACAGCATTGGTCACACTACAAAATAAACTCACATATCCCATCCTAAAGGCTGCAGTATTTTCATGCTTTTTGAAGTCATTGTGCCTGTAGCACCATCCCTCCAAGGATCTGTTAATGGGTACTGTCTTAGGCATCATTTTCTAAACTGTACACCACACTTAGGAAAAAAACCCCAGACACTACACATGAAGTGTCATAGTTGTGAATTGGATTTATAATACCTAAAGAACCAACAAGTGGACTGGCAATGTACTTGGATTCAGATGCTAACTTCTCATGAGATGAAGTACTTTCATTGAATGCTGAAAACAGAACCTGGTTAGAGAAGACATCCTAATTGTATTCCTGTCTGACCAAACAAAAGCCTTTTTCAAATGAGGGGTTACTGGATTTGTCAAAGATATAAAGAAAGCCTGCAACAGGGAACCTAATGGAGAGTTTTGGCCTAATATGTAATGGAGAATCCAGCCTATACTATAAAGGTAAGATAGTGCTATGGCCCCACTGCAGAGCCTGCCATTTAAAAAAAGAGTTCTGGGAACTGCAGTCACATTCTCTGCCTTCGGATGCCCAAATATATTGGCTCTTGAATCCCTCTAAGTATTAAAAAAAAAAAAAAAAAAAGCCTGGGGTATCTCAATTACAACCTTCTACAACACAAAGGAAAAAAAGTAAAGAAAAAGAAAAAGATACATCAAGTACATTTGGACTGAGGTGAACTTTGTTTTGATAGGAAACTGAGCATAGTATGGTTCAGCTGCAAATAAAACCTAACTGCTCTTAACAACATCCTGCAAAGTTGCTAAGGACCTATACACAGACAGCAGGATCAATATAAGCTAAACTTGCATTTCATAGCTGAAATCAGAGCCACTTCATAGTGACAAAATAATAAAACAGCAAAAGAACAATGAGACACTCTGGCACATGTGTACATTTTCTAAAACCACACATAATGAAGCTTTAGCAATGCAGAACTCAACCTCCCAGCTCAAAGTTTTATTGGCCATTATCTCACTGGATTTGGAACAGCAGTTCTGAATGCAGTAAAAGACATTCATTTTTCACAATGTTTCCCCACATAACTGACAAATTTATTACCGTTATAAAAAAGGACACTATTTTGAAATCCTCAGGGTGCTTGACTTGTAATGGTGCCAAACATGTTTCTCTTTTCATTAGCATTCAGGGAACACTGAATATGCCCAAACCAACCTCCTCTACTTTTCCCACTCATGCTGATGCAGCTGATGTTGGATCTCCAGCCATCTCAGTTCTGGTCCAAGGTAATAGCTTAGCACCAGAGCAACCAGATATACTGAGACGCTGTTTCCAAATTAGACTGGAGACTGCTAGGCATCCCCAGCATAGCCTCACACTTGCCTGTTTCAATATGGTGTGAACCCTGAAAATCTTGTGGCTACCTCACCTCACAGAGTGGGCAATGTTAGAATAGACAACAGCGGGTCACCTGGTCCAAAGTTCTCCTTGGTTGAGAAACACAGACAGTTGTCTCTGTAGGATGGTTTCAAAAGTAGATATATTCAGAAATTCAATAGATAAAGAAAACCTCACAAGTGTTATGCAGACCTCTGGAATGCATGAATTTTTTAACAGGCTTGGCACATCTTCCACATCCACAGGAAAAAAGTGAATGAAATGGCAGCACAAGATATTTTAGGTGGTGTCTGAAGAGATTACAGGCAAAAAAAAAAACCCCAGTAATTAATAGGGCATCAAGGTAGTTAGCCAAATTTTGCTTCTCCCAGGGAGAACTCCTATCCTCCTTTCATGTTGCAACCTTTGTGAAGAAAGTAGGAACTAACAGCCCAGAAATCTGCTTTCTACCAAGACTGCTCAGCTCTTTGGTCCTTAGCCTAATGACCCAGACCTGAACACCATAATCACTCTGAAATTATCTTTGTTCTTGTGTCTTTCATTCATGGAGTCACTTTGGGGACCTTATATGACATAAACTTTGTTCCCCTCAACTGGACATGCCTAAATTTCCCTACTGGAAGAAGGCTTCTTCAGGAAGGCTGGACTCTTTTCAGTCCATGACTTACTCACTCTGTCATCTGTCCACCTCTGTCACAGCCTCTGTCTCCTCTTCGGCCACAACTCTCCTTTCTCTAAGAAGCCCATCCTGGAGCTCACTAAATCCAGTGATACCAGGGCCATGGCCTTTCACATAATCCCCTGCTAGTCCCTTGTATCAGTTGGATCTCTGTCCTCCAGGATAGCCAGGCTTCAGCAGTCAATGGTATCAAAGCAAGTGCCATTAACTCAGTCACACTCAGATCACATTTCACATTACAAACTAATGAAAATGGCTTAAGGATTTGTCATCTTAGCTTCCATTTGGCTTCTTCTCACTCCACTTTTGCTTTCTTTGGCATGAGCTTGGGTTGGATTCTTGTCCTCTCACCATAGATAGTTAGGACTTTGATATAACTTAAATCAACTCAGTTGTTTATGCTTTCTCTGCAGTACATGGAGAGAGACAGCTCCAGAGGACCGTTCATCCCACTGTATTCAGGAACACTAGAGAGGAGGGGAATGCATCGCCTTACACAGAGCAGGAGGTCAGGCAGCAAGCTCAACGTTCACATGGCTACAGTTCAGCACTGCAAACCTCAGAGCATGAACAACAGAGATCTGAAAAGCAGAGACTGACTGACTGATTGAGAGCTTCACTCCCATGGAAGCCCAGATGTCCTCTCTGTCCCATTATCACTTTCAAGTTAAGGGGTGGGGATGGTGTTTTCTGGTATTCCCAGGAGGTTGTGAAGACATTAAGGGCATAATAAACACTGTTCTGTGGGGCTGACATCAGTTCTGTGCAACAACATTCTCAGTGTTAGGCTATCTTTTGGGTCAACAGCCAAATTTTTCTTACAAAACTTCTTTTCAGACTCTGAAGCAAGGTTAAGCCTAGTTTTCCAGGATCCACATCAACCTCAGTTTAAGGCAAGGAAAACAAAGGAAACCGCTCCTTTGAAACTACTAATGATTGAAGCCTTTTAATTCTTTTCCTGTTTGCCATTAATTTCTGCCCCTGTGAGTCTCAGAGCTTGCTGCTTTATCTTCTAAGCCTTAGAAGCCTTGTTTTCGTCAAGGACACATTGGATTTATGAACATTTCTTTCTTTGTTCACCATGCCCTTCCTATTTTTTTTCCAAAACAGGAACTCATTACAGCACCAGTTCATTCTCTCTCTTTGCCAAGTGAACCTTGAGTATTGAAAGTGTTTTCTGTATGTAGGGAATCCTCTCCTGATAATTTTCCAAGTATTACAGAATGCCTATTATATGAAAGAAATCTCTGCATATTCTTACAAAAACATAATGTTGATTAAAAAAGATAATTCTAGACTGGACCTAAATTTCTGTATCCCAGTCCTCAAAAGTAAAAAAAAAACTGCAGAGTGAACAAAGTCTGGACACCTCATCTTGCCCCCTCCTCTTGGAAGGAGCGCTTCTTCCAAGTCACAACATCAATATTAAATCAAAAGCTGTGAGAGAAAAATTTACGTGAGTTTAAAAGACCTGTAGACAGAAAAGTTGCAGAGGAAGTTACCAACCCTGGAAAAGAAGCAGCCTATATGAAATAAAATTTTAAAAAGAGAGCACAAAGTATTGATCTGATCTTTGCCAGAATAAAATATTAATCATAAGACCCTTCCCTTACATCAACCACAACTATTATAATGATAAAAAGCCCAGGAAGATAATAAAGTCATCTCACAAAATAAGGAAGAAAATAACCCAGGGAGATATAGAACACCACTTGTACCAAACATGTTTTCTTAAAATATTTTACCAAAAATAAAAGCCTTAATAAAGCTTTTTTTTTTGCATTTACTGAAGTTTTGCTTCCTTTTCTTGGGCAAATGTTTGTTAGTCAGAAAGGAAAACGGCCAGTAACAGTCCCTTGCAGATCTGCAGGACCCTTTTTATTGCATATTGCAGGACCCTAGGCCACTATGTGAAAGTGATGTCCTTTGGGATGGCTGAGATCACCACACAATAAACCATAGAGAATTTCACCAAATTAATCTCTCCCACATCTTCCCCTGTGCTCTCTCTAGTCAGCTGTCTCTCTGTGATTTGCAGGATAACACATCCCAGTTCTATGGGTACCCCCAATTAGCAGCAGGTCACAAATCAACCTCTTTTTGCTGTTCTGAGTTGCCTATCCTATAATCCAGGAATCATGACTTTTTCATTGTTTCTCCATGTCCCATCCTGCAAACATTGAAATAAGCGCTCTCAGACAGAGGATATGGGGAATATTCAGTTTTTCTAGGAAGCAGAAAGAACTTGGTCAAAGCTCTGGAAAGTTCTGAGGCTTCCATTTAGTGTCATGAGGTTATTTAAATTTTTCTGGGATTTTGGGGTTGCTTTATAATTCTAAGTTTTCAAATTCTAAGAACTTCTAACTAAAGCATTTGTCTTCGTGAGCAAATGAAAAAGGCCCCTACATATTTTCCCAGTCTTTCTAAAATATTTCTCAGTGACTTCTGCTGAGTTCTGCTCCAGCAGAATCCCTATAACCTGTAAGCATTACAAGGGCACAGCCCAAATAATGTCTGTGCTCCGGCCCCAAGCACAGCCTGTGCACTCCCTGAGTGACTGAACCTGTTTGCATGCACACACAGTGACAGCACAAAAGTGCTCCAGTATCAGCACCCTTCCCATAAGGACTAAACAAAAAGGCAAGGCAGGTCACTAGCACTCAGCAGCCATGTGCTGGTTCCTCTTTCAAGAGCTCTCCCAAGAAATACCCATGTGACGGTGCTCAGAGTGCCTTAAGAGCTCAGGGAATTCTGAGTGGAGCACTCAAAAAGATACAGACATCTTCTTATCCTGATGGACACCACCTATTTCACAAGTCTGTTCTGCAAATGTGAAAAAAAACCCAGCTGTCACAAGCCTTAATTGGAGCCATGGAGGTAAAAATAGAGGACTCAAGAGTTATGAGGTCACAGAGAGACCTCAGTGGCTTCTCACACAGCTGGCCCTTTGATAGGACTGTAATGCCCAGGAGAGACCTACAAATACAGCATCCAAAAGAGGATGGAAATGCTGCAGAGTAGTTAGTGAGACACAAGGTCAGTAACATCAGCAGTTTTGAAGTAAAAAGGGTACTGAATGGGAGGACTTTCACCTTGCTACTCAACCTATGGAGGAATTCAAGAAGGATGGCAGGGTTTAAACAGTGAAAATGAAAAAAAACCCCTCAACACTTTCAGTCTGGAGAAACCAGTGGTAGCACAGGCATGGGACAACTGAAAGATGGAGTTTTTTATAGCTCTCAAAGTAGATCGAATACTTTGGCTTACGTTTTTCCTGAGCATTCACTTAGACAAGTTCATAGAGGCATTTCTGTGACTTTTCTTTTTTTTCCCAAGAAAGCTGAGTAAGAATTTGGCCTAGGTGAATTTGCAATAAAGGAACCATGAAACCACAGAAGGAGAAACTGCATTTGGAAGGATTGACAAGTACCATCAATACTGTTGCCAAGGTAAAAAAGATCATTCAAATATACTTGATGAAAATCAAACATGTTTCCAGCTGTTGCCATCTCAGTGTGCTGTGGTTCAGTACTCCCAGAAGAGAAAAGTCCATGTGTATTTATCCAGATCTGATTATCATACTCTAAGGGTGGGAGTTGGGCCACATGTGTCTCATAAACAACAGAGCTTCTCTGACTATCTCTGTACTGGAAACATAAATTGCTTTTTATTTAAAAGAAGTTTAATAAATACGAGCCTGCCTTTAACTCTTAAACTAGAAGTTAACTATTTGTCAGACAGATAGATCTTGTTCTATATAGGGCTAAGGGAAAATTTAACAATAAGAGGGCATTTTCCTTACTGCCAGATTATTTAGGAGTTCTTACTGCTTTTCCCTAGGTCCTTTGAGACACCATGACAATCCTAGTATGTCAGGGGCAGGCAGAGGTCAGCACCAGAGCTCAGTTCTTTCTTCTGGAAGGACTTGAGTAACTTTGTTAAGAGAAATTACATTGCGTCACTAACACCAGACCAGTTACAATAGTATTGAAATAATACCTTCATTTGGATAATCAGTTTTTAAGATATGAATTTTGCCTCTGAGTTACATGACTGCTTCTTGAGGAAATTTTTGCCTGGTGCTCTCTCCTCCTGATGTGAAGAAATCTGTACTCCCCTGACCACACAAAGTGATTGGTGCCATCAAATAAGATGGAAGCAATCAGGGAGTAGGCTGTTGGAAAGATCAGGGTTCTCCATAGATGATCATGTCTCAAATGAAATTTTCTAGGTGGAAATTCCATTAGAAACCTTCTGCTTTCTACTTCTTTCTACTGCAAGATTTATTGCTCAAGGGTTCAACAAAATCCAGTCAGCAGACCCACTCCAAACCTGGTTAGCCACAGCAGTAACCATTTCAAAGCAGCTGAATTTTTCAGTGGAAATTTCTATCTAATTTCCAAAACCTGTGGAGGAAGCTTCTGGTGCATATTTAAAATATTCAGATTTACCTTCAAACTACCTAGCTTCAGCTTTGTGAATTTTCTGCTTATGTCTTCAGATCTGGAGTTCTCACAGATCACCTTTGTTAAAGCCAGGTCGCTAGCCTGCCAAAACCAGAATTGAGAGCTGGCTTCAAATAAGGACAGAACTCAACTGAATCTTGACCTCAGGGCACCAAATTTTTCTAGTTCAGCCAGAGAATTGTGAAATGAGCAATTATGCAAGAGCTCTAAGAAATCAGGGGAGGTGTCCTGGTTTAGGGTAAATATTTAGGAGGAAACCTCTGGGGGGTCTCCTCTAGGAAGAGCCGATTCCAATCACCCCTCCCCCTACCGGTCCGGGAAGAATTTCCTTAGAGAAAAGTGGAAAAAACTATTTATTTAACAAATAGAATATTTACAAGTATAGGGAAAATTTGGATAATATGAAAACAATGAAACCTCTCCTTCCTCTGAAGAGATGGTAGATTCAGAGTCCGTCTGAGTCCGGTTCAGTTCTCCAGTGGGGGGACGATTGCCGGGCCCGGCTGTAGGAGTCGGCGAGGGTGGGGGGGGTCCCCCGGGGGTTCCCTGGTGTCCTGGGCCCACGCGATGCCAACCAGTCCCAGGAAGAGGAAAAAAAGAAAAAATTCCCAGTAAAAGAAACAAAGTCTCTCCCTGCAAAAAGTCGGGAAAAATCCGAGGAAAAACCCTCCGCTGTGTGCCCGTCTAGTACCCCCACAACAGAGAGAGTAAAAAAAAAAAAAGAGATAACGCTGTCTGCTGGAATGCAGCCTCTCTGCTCTCTCGGCCTTGGTTCGTAGTATCCTGCAGACAAACGGCGAGTGTTTTTTTTTTTTCCTCCACCTTCACTCTCACTGTCTTCCTTGGACCAACTTAAAGCTGCAGAACTTAATGTCCAGCATAAGTAAGAGGACGATTGGGGATACAAACAGGTCATATGGCCAACCCAGGACAGGAGGTTAAAGGAAAAGCCCAGAAATTTATCAACCCTGTACCCTTGCTCGAATGCTAAACAAGAATTTTGACATCAGGTAGTATCTTCATGTGCAGCTGGGCTAAAACTTAGCAGTGTCTTCAACACCCATTGAGGGCTTTCTCGTTTAGGATTTCAGGGAAGGAGATTGGGGGCAGGCATTTCTGATGAAAGCAATGAAAAGAAAGAAGGGATTCTTTTCAAGAAAGTGAAAGAAAATATTTTTCTTTACTCTTTACATTTGATTTTCTCTTCCAATAGCTACAGTTGTCTCTGCTTGTTTTTATTACCAGCAGAGAAACTGAAATATCACCACTTTGACATTGACATTCTCTTCGTAATGCAGTGGTAATGGTGAACATATTGCCCATGATTTCAGTTCACCGTTTTGAATGGTTGTTATTCCAAGCTCCACTATCCATTTAGTTTTGAATATGTCTGCTTCCTGCACCTCCTCCTCACATGACTTTATAAATGTCTGCAAAATAAGCACCCTCAGCTGTGTCTGAGACATGTCAAGAAAGCAATGTGTAAAGCACAGGAGGTTTGCTCAGGTTTCCATATATCTAAATATCAGCTAAGAATAATAACAAAACTGGAAGTCACCTTCAAATCATCAAGCAGCTTAGACTTGTGATTTTATGTCTTTCTTGGCACTCCATCACTGACAGGATGAGGAGTCAAACTCCATTCAGCTGCTGCTTTCATACCTTTGAACAGCTTGGTTTCTCTCTCCACAATTTTTCTATCCCTCCACAAGGACTTCCTCTGTGAACTCTACAATTTGTTACATGAGTATTTCTCTCACCATTGCAGCATTTTGCTGGAGTAGCTTCCTGCGTCCTCCATCAGCAGTGCCTAGCAAGACCTAGCAGCTGCCATTCATGCAAGGATACCTTTGAAGACTGAATTCCTTCAATTACACCATTTCAGAGCAGGCAGAGACAGTGCCCTATCATAGATCCCCCCCCATGCAGCAGTAGGTTAACTGACCTGAGCTGGCTTTTTTCTTGGCTTCTAATCAAACTCTGGCTCCTCTCATTTCAACTCTCTCTTGAGCTGCAATCACCTCAAAGACAGCAAAGTTATCTCCAGTTTACACCTGATGTCTGGTTCTCTGTTTTCCATCACACTCTGAGGGCCTTTGAATCACCCTGTCTCTTCTGGAGGGTTGCAGACGCGCCTGTGATTTTCCAACCGCAGGATGTTCTGAACAGAGAAATTTCAAAAGACACGTAGAAATAAGAAAGTGCTGATTCACAGGTACTCTACAGCAGAAATAGTGGGAGTATTTCATCAGCACGCTACTGAAAAGTCTCCCTTCAGGATGAGCATATAATTTTAAATACCATGCTATGAGTCCATGTCATAAATTCCTCACTGATCTCCAGGGCTGTGGCTATCTGATTGCTACTCTGGTACAAGCCACAGATTTTTCCCAGATGTCATTAGTCTGTGAAAGATCCTTTTTCTGTCCCTGATGCCTGTGAGCTCAAGTCTCAAGCCAGGTTGTTTTGATAGACCCTCATCCTGAATAGAAGTGCATGGGGGAAGTGGGCACACAGTTTTCATTTTAAAGAGCCTAATTCAGGACACTGCATTACCATACATCTAGTGTAATTGATATCTTGCTGTAATTTTTAAGTAGATGCATAAAGAATGAATAAAAGCTCTGTAAAAAAAATGGGCATTTGGCACTATGCTACCCAAGCACTTCCATTCCCTTTACTTGAAAAGCAAGTTTAGGTTTTTCAATAAATAAACAATATTTGACTTCTCTTTTGAAATGCAGATCAGTGTATCAGAAATAATGGCACTCCCCATGGATCTGATGTTTCAGTCCTAAGAAACATGGGGATTAAGTTTTGGATTTCTGTTTTGCTTTGTTTTCTAAAAAGATCAGGTACCACATAGGTAAGATTTGAGATAGGAAACTTTTTCCAAAATAAATAGTTAATACAACAAGATTTGAGTAACTTACAGTGATTGTGAAGCCGGCTGAATGCAACTGAATTTTGTATATTAATGTCTAAGCCAAGTAACAGGAAAAACCCAAAGACAGCACAAACAATTTTTATCCTTTCAACTGTTTGATTTCCCAGAAGTATTGCCAAATTAGTGTTACCCAGTCGTTTAGAACAAGTAAAAACAAGCTTTTACAAAAATCTTAAGTTTATAAAAATATTTCCAAGCAGAACTTGAATTAATAAAGTGAAAAAGTCCTTTTTAACAGTTCCTATTTTAATTAAGATCATTTCAATGGGCATCATTCCTTCAAACTGAAAAAAAAAAAGGTTCAAGCTTATTTTTCTTTTTCTCATTTTCATACATATATGCACACACAAAGAGGAGTGAGCAGCAGTGGGAAAAAAGTAAGGGGAAAAATGTGATTTTAAAGGGTTTATAAATTTTTTTTAATAGTAGTATTTTAAGAGAGAGGCAATTTTTAAACTGATTCTGCATACAAATATCCAAAAATATAGAAAAAAACCTATAACTCAATATGTTGTGTGAAAGAGCAGGAAATATTTCCACTTCACCCTGTCAAATGCTTTAAAAAATTATTTGTAAGATTCCCAATGAAGACCATTACTGAAAATGGCTTTTTAATATAAGGTGGACTATGCCAAGCAAAAGTTCTGCCCTGTATAAGCAAGAATAGCAGATGCTATGCACACACACTGCTGAGCTCCAGCTGCAGCAGAGAAGGAAAAGGGCTCTGACGTGGCATTTTTGACCTCAGTGAATGGATTGACATGAGGGAAAAGAGTGACCTCCTATATTAAGAAAAGCATTTTAGGATAATGCCTGGAATATGCTACAACTAGAAGAGTGCAAGTTAAGAAAACAGAGCCACCAGGAGAGCTATCTGGTCAGAAGCCAGGTAGTGTGAGAGGTTAAAGGGAGGGATATGAGAAGGTATGAGAGTTTTTCCCTGTGTTAGCTCCAGAAGTTCTCACACATGACCTGGCTGAGCTCAGCCTTTAAGATAAGGTTTACATCTACTCTTGTAAGTAGAGTGGCTTCTGGAAAAGGAGCCTTTTGAATCGTGTAGTATTAAGGTATAAAGCCTCCTGTGGCCTGGCTGCAGCTGTGGTTAGTGTTGCACAGTCACCTGACAAATGCTGTTTTAGAATTAACACTTTAGACATGAGTGCTTACAAAAAATTCCAGAAAATCTAAGCCACATCATCATTTCAAACACCCACTTATTTTCTTTCAGCTTTTTCCAGTCAATAACTTTTCTGTCTGAAATTTTATATAAAATGACTGTTGATCAGAAGAGGTTGGCAAAAGTCTAGATGACCTTTATTTACTGTATTCCAGCAAACCAGGACACCAGTTTTTCTCCAGCTGTGGAACACTGTAATATTAAGCAATGTATTCTCATGTGTTGTTAATAGTTGAATTTTTTGCTTTGAAGTCTGTTATTTCTTTCACTAACAGTCCAAGAGACGTGATTTCTTTAAAGACAACTGTTTCCATTAATACAGTATCACTCGGTCAGCCAGAGACCTAGCCCTGCAAAGCCAGCCTTAATAAGCAGCATTTGTGTGAATAATCTGTTGTCTCTTACTAACAGATCACAACAATAAATTTACCCAGTGACTATTGCTCTAGTGTGCATTTAAAAGAGATATGTGAAAGAGAACTCCAATTTGACTTATTATATAAACACATTTTCCTCATGTGGACCCCTAAGCATGATTGCTGTTGCCATTACAGCCAACACTGCTCAAAAGAGATGTTTGAAGAAGCACTTCAGTGGTCAGCATTGGGATTGGGCTGTTATTATCAAACTAAGAATTGACCTATAGGTGCTTTCTAACCTAGCTACAACTTTCTGGAAAAATAATAACTACTTGATACAAGAAGTGGAAATTGAATGGGATATGCTCAGACATTTCTGATGTAAAATTGAAAAAATGCAATAAATGTGTTTTTAAATTTGTCTCCTCGGAGAAAATATCTTTACTTTAATCTGCTGCTCTCAAAATGATTTACAACCTTCATCTTCAATGACACCAAGATCTTTAAAAGATTTGAAACTTGGTGAATCATGGCTATTCCATGATTCCATGATGATACTGCTTGAAGATACACCCAGACCTTCCATGGTCTGCATTACTTGGAGATACACTGCCATGCTGGAACAAGAGTTTGAGAAGGACAGTACTTATTTTGCTTCAGCAGCAAGAAAATGCTAGGATTGTGAAGGTATGCTTTGAAATGAGTACAGGCTCATTGCTTCTAACTCGTTCCAAAAGCATGGCAATCCATCTTCCCATTTCTCATCCCCTGAAACTATACCTTGCATTCCAGTGCTGGCCAGGTCTCTTTACACAAACTATTCATATGAGAGATTACAAAAAAATTCTTCATCACAAATTCTGTTGACCAAATTGGTCAATAAAAGCTATATCAGAAAAAAAATCCAATTCTGAAAAAATTATCATACAGGTTTCTCACATAAGACTTCTTGACTTCTAGAGCAGTAGTTATTTGATGATTTTCCAAGATCTCATCTTAGACAAAAGAGAATAGAAGAACATAAACTTTATAATGTGTCTCCCTCATGAGTACTTTTGTCCAACAAGCCATTCTTTACCTGGAGAGCATAAGGGATGTTGGTTTCTGCTTTGCCAACATGAGAAGTATCACCATTGCAACTGAACTGAAAAACAGTACCGGAATGAAAAACATGGTTTTTTATCCAGCCATAACATATTTAAATAGTCAATCAGTTTAATTACAGATATTACTCAAATACAATCAGTTTCTTGTGTAAGGTTAAGGCAAAGACCTTGGAATACCTAGCACAGGCCTCAGGTTTCAAGATTTCAGACTGAGGAAATTTCTCTCTGACTCCTGGTAATTGGTTATCTGGAGATTAGGACCTGGGTCTGTGACTAGTGTGACCCAAAGCAGACCTGGAAACAAAAGAAGGAAACCCTGATACACTGAAAGACGGAAATCCCTCTTTTTATGACCTCTGTCATTTAGGTTTCATTTTAGTAGGGTCTTCTTAAGCCTTTAAGTTGTTGGCTGAACTTCATTCTAACCCCTGAATGATGCTGAAATATAGTCTGGAATGTATTGACTACACTAACTAGGAATTCTCACATTATAATGTGCTAATAGTGTCCTCCATTATGACAGCTATAAAATAATTTGCCTCCACTCAGCATTGTACCATTTTGGGAAAGAAGGCTGGGTAACCAAAATGGGAATTTGATCAGGGCTCACCATAATAGAGAGGATTAGAAGACAGTATATGTTTTGTAAAAGAAAATATTTATTTTCATACATCTAGCATATCAACATATACCTTAACAAAACTACAGGTTCACATCAAGACCTAAACTACATGTTTGTTTATAAAGACAGGCAGTATGCCTTTAAAAAAAATAGATAAATTCACCCCTTTACTCGCAAAAACAGTGTAAAGTGTTTCTTTACAGAGAGACTGTATTACAGAGAGACTGCAAGAGCCTTGCTGCTGAAACCCCAGCACAGCAGATTAAAAGGAAAGTTGTGCAGAGGCAGCAATGTGTTGTACCACCCAGGGAGAGCTTGAGTACACATCAAATAAGCCCGACCTTCAGCGTGTGGGTGTGCTGAGATTTTAAAGAGGTTCCCAGTCGAGGAAAAAGAGGAGTCTCCATTTAAGCTAAGTGCCACATTCCACATGTGTAAAGCAAGGTGAATTTCCAAATTTCAGGGAGCCTGCCTAAGATGCAGTTAAGATATTCCAATGGAAAAAAGCCTCTCTCTGTGCTGCATTGAAACACAACTAACTGAGAGACTGACCTCTGCTCTGCCCATAGTTCTTGATTTCCATAGAATGCAGGGCAGCAGGGAGACTACAAGATGGAAAAACAAAGTAAAGCAGGATACCAGGCACTGCTTGTTCACAGGGTAGCTGGAACAACAGTGCTGAAAGTAATTTATTATATAGAATCATAGAATATCAACCTGTTTTAGCAAAAGCATAATCTAGACAAGACAGTCCAGTACCCTTTCCAGCCGAATCTAAAGTGTCCAGTACTGGGGAATACATTGCTTTCTCATGAGAGATTATTCCAAGGGCTATTTTTTCTCATCATGAAAAATTTTCCTCTTTAGTCCAGCTGAAATCTTCCTGAGAGTAACATGTGCCCCTTGTCTTTTCCATGTGACCTGTTGCAAATGTAGCCACACTTGAAATACACGGTGATGAGATCTCCCCAAGCCTCATTTCTCAGGGCTGAATAAAACCATTTCTCTCTTAGCCTTTCCTCACATGTCAGGCTGCCCTGGCCTTTGATCATCTTCGTGGCCCTTCCCTGGACCCTCCCCAGCCTGTCCACACCTTTTTGCATCATGGGAACCAAAACTGAACACAGTATTCCAAGTGAAGCCTGACAAGTGACAATCAGAGTGGGGCAATGACTTCTGCATCTCTGCTGGTCATGCCCTTGTTGATGCAGCCCAGCATCCTGCTGGCTTCTGCTCATTCATATCAAGCTTTTTCTTGTCCACCAGGAACCCAGGTCCCTTTCCACACAGCTGCTCCCCAGGCCTCATTCATTTATTAGCCTCAGGTGTAAAGGTGTAAATCCTGACGCTCGGAGAAGTTTGACTTTATGGCAAGGAGCCAGAGCTATGCCAAGTTTCCTCCATGGCCTCCCAGAGAGCCCCCAACCTCCACCCATTGTGCAGCAGTTTGGACACAGTTTCTCTCCATGCACAAATGAGTGCACAGGTGGGGAAGGAAGGTGCACATGGGTATCCTCAGACCTGGTTTGCTGCCCCATGACAACATGCTGCTGAGCCAGCTGAGACACCACACTGGAGCAAGACTGGGAACATCACCCCATGTGCATCTTCCCAGACCACAGGGAAAATCAGCCCTATGCGGCTGGGGAGAAAATTGGCAAAGCATGGATCTCAGCCTACTCATTTATATACTCCTAGCTGCAATGGCTTTATAGCATTTTGCCACAGTAAGAGAGCAGGAATAATACTGACCTTAGATCTGAGAGCCAGGAAGATGGAAATCTTCCCTTATCTCAGGACCGTGTGAAAGATAAGAGATACAAGTGCTTTCAAACCTTCACTGGCATACAAGTAGGGATGTAACAAACCTATCCATCTGTCAAAACTATCAACTTTTTCTTTGTAAAACCAAATGAAATACCTTCTGAGGGCAAAATAAAGGTTATCTACTTCAGGAAGTTAGTCAAATTAGACTGATGTTTTAGGGCAGCACAGAGTGTACTTGTGTGACTTCAAAATAAAACTGTTGATCTAAGGTAACAGAGTGTCAGGGTAATTTCCTGTTTGTGGCCCAAACTTATCTGACACCTTAACATCCCACTTGATAGACCCTATGGGTCTGTTCAATGTCAGACTTTTTGCACTAATATGTCTTTGATCTCATTTTATCACAGAGATTGTGATCTGTCAGCAGCCCTTCTCTTACCTGTGCCAGTACACACACAACTTCTGGGTTTCTCTTTACCTCAAAGGCTATACACAGCAGCTGGTTTATTGGCAGGAAGATGTAGTGTTTCACAGGTATTGTTCAGGTGGGAATCACACTAATGCTGATCAACTTTATCATTCAGGTTACCTCCCTGTCCTCATAGGGATGGGTCTTGAAAGTACAGAAGAAAGAGAGGGGAAAATCCCACTCCCCCACTCCTGTAGCAGCTCCTCCAACTCCTCCATTTTTCTGAGGGATTTTGGCCTCCAATCCAGCACTCTGGTTCCTTTATTTCCATGTGTATGAGGTTCCACCTCACCCTCCTCAGAAATGAGTGCTGTCCTAGCAAAAGGCTGAGTACTGTTTTCTGAAACCACAAGCTGAGATGGGTCAGCACCTGAAAACATCACCTCCTCCACCTGCTGCTCCACCAGGTGACTGAAATCAGGACACACTACTGTGTCACAGCTTTTGCAAGCATGTGCAGAAAAACTGCCCATAGGGGAAAACCTTGAACTTGGGGCACATGAAAAAATTGTACTTCTACATGCTAATAACAATGCACTAAAGTCCTCTAAACCGAGGCACCTCAATGAACAGTAAATTGTTGTATTTTAACAGCTGTAAAGAAAAAAGGAAAAGCTATTGAAAACCTTAGCCTAATTAGTTTTTAAGACATGTAAAAATATCACCCAAAAAAAAACTCCAACCCAACTCAAAATTATATTTGTTGCTTTACATCTTCATTTAACAGTTATTTGGAAATTTCCAAAAGTTTAGACAATAATATGAATTTAAGCACCACTTAATGACTTGGCTCCAGCTGAATATATCTTCATTAGGCAAATGTGTCTTAATTTGTTCTGATTAAGCAACAGTCATTGTTCTTTGCCACTGTTATTTGAAACAACCCCTAGAATAGTCCCCAGTAAAGCAGTCATCCCAGCTACACATATTCCCTTCATAATGAACCCAGGAAGGTCAGACAGGGTTCCTTTTTTGATGTCCACTAAATTTTTAATCTGATTCTCTGATTATTTATAAAATATCCCATAGTGCCAGTGATAACACCTCACACCTGAAACAGTGGCCACAGATAAAGCAAAAGGAACTTCTTGAAACCTTCGATATTGTTCTCAGTAAAGACAATATGGTAGATATTTTCAATGCTGAGGAAGAGTTAATCCTCATAAGTCCTATGAAAACCAGTAGGCAAATCCCTAGGAGGAATTTGAAAATTTCAGCCCTGACTTGCTATGCTGTTGGTCTCACTCAGGACAAGTCACAGACCATGAGGGACACTCACTGTCACAGACAGGCATTCTCACCAGCCAGGAGAACGCTCTTACCTGACACAATGATATTATTCAACATGCAAATTAAATATGGGTAATATGCCACAGGATGAAGGCCCTGTAATGAACTGTCCAAGGAAGGAAACGCCTCCTGCTGTGTTCCCAGAGTACCATGTAATTTACAGTCACTGCTGCGAGCTCTCCATGAGAATATTAATGACTACATTTCTCAGCCAGAAATATTAAAATCGTTATTACCATCTGAGACTGTAGACTATAGGCTGGAAAGAAAGGGGGTTCTCTGAAAAGAACATTATTTCCTAGCAAGGAAAAAGAAATTAAGATCTTAATCTAGAATCTGCTTTACTAGCATACCTTTAAAGTGCGAACAAAAATAGATGCTTAAGCAAAGCATAACTAAACATGAGTTGAGTCCTAGGACTATATTTTTTCTTCTTTTCTGTTCAGTTTCTGGGAACCTTGGGCAACTTCATCAACCAGTACAAGGGGAGTTTGTGTTTCTGTTCAGACATTTCTCTCAATAAGTAGAATATTACCTCACAATTCAGACCATCTTTACGTGACCAGCTAGTGTGATAATGGCAGCAAATGTGAGAATGTTCTCAACAATTAAGTTCTGTGCCTCTACAGTGTCACTGTTTTGATAGGTGACAACAAGATGTGCCTTCTGTGTCATGCAGCAACTCCATGCTCCTGATTAACTTGGCCACACACTCCAGTGAAGTGAAGAAGGATAATTTACTTTAACATCTCAATTTCAGCTATGACCACATAGTCGTCTTTTTAATTTCAGCTATGACCACACAGTCATAAAATGGGAGAGCTAATCAGCCAGGCACAGCAGCAGACCTGCGCTCTGAAGAAACTTTTCTATCTTGTTAAGTCAGCCACCAACTATACCATCAGAATTTGACATTCCCAACCACTTTACAAAGAGAGGTGTTTTAATGAGTTCTCTGTATTTCTTTATACATGTGGACATACTCATGTGGTGAGCTGTGAACCCAACAGGAAAAGGGAATTTTTAAGGTGATTCAAACAAATAGGAAAAAAAAAAATAGCAAAAAACCCCAGAAATAAATGTCGCAACTAAAACAGGAAAGTTTTATGGGCATTTTCAGCTGATATTTCTAGCAAAATACTCATCAGCCATAGGAAATTGAAATGTGGGGAGCATCCTAGTCCCAAAGGATGCTGTTTTACATTAGTGTGTTAATTTCTGTATTCTATTGATGCCTTATCCTGGTGTTATAAAATGAAGCTAGACATGGTTAAAGGGGTTGGGGTCTTTACCTCAGTATTTTAATCAGGATCCTGTTTGATGCATCAACTTCACCCAGGTGATAGCGTGGCAAAATGCACACCCACCATCAATCACACATACCAGTTATAGATTTTACACATTGGCATATCTAACAAGGGGGGCCCAATAACAGCGCTGGGGTGGGCTAACCCCTAGTTTACAGAATCTGTCCTGGTAGGAGACCTTGGTTTCCTGAGATAGTAGGAATGTTTGGTCTCCCTGGCTCTGCAGTTCTGGGGTGTTTAGTCTCAGGGCCTGCAGAACACTTACAAAACACTAAGCACTGAACTAAGTGAAGGGTTACAAGTATGCATTCTAATATTTGTGGATACACAGAACGGTGCAAAAGGTATATAAAAGAAAAGACAAAAATCATTCCAGCGTAACTATCAGTAATGGACCAGACTGAGCCAAAACGTGTGTGTCTTTCATATGACAAGATGCTAACAGCTAGTCAGAGAATTCTGACTCCCAAAGTAATCAGACATGAAAACAGGTATTTCTAGGAAAAGCCAGAAGTACAGAGTGAGCCTGGGGTCTTGTTTGACCAAGGTGAAAAGCTGTTCTTCTTCAGAAGAAACTGGTGGAAGCAGATGGGTGAGTGAACTGCCAAGTGTATGCATGACCAAAGACAATTTGTACAGTATGATTCAACATGTTTTACCTAAACTGTAATGGTCGAAACTGCCTCGTATCAAGATGACACTGGGATTTCCAGAATTGCAAGAAGACATATTCTGGACCTCTAAAATCTTTAATGGAAGAATGAGTCAATCTGAGTGGCTGACAGCAGCTTTGCAAGAGGCACTCATGCCGCAGGGTAACTGGGAAAAGTTGCAGGGTGCATGTACACAGGCTACCACAAACTCAAACTTCTCACTGTCCATGCTCCATGTTGGCTGGATTTGGAGCAGTGAGGAATTTACATAACTTTCACAGTGTGGGTAGAAAAGGTGAGGCTGTCAACCCTAATTTATATAGGTGTGCCCTCAGACACCCTGCTTCATTCAACATTTTACTCTACGACTGAAAAAAAAAAATAAAAAAGCATTAGAAAAACAGGGAATGCTGTGGTCATCTGTCCTTTAACTAAATATATGTCCATAAATCATTCAGCACTTGGAGATACTTGTTTCCTGATTCTTATGCATGTCAAAACCCATTGTAGCATTCTTGCAAGGGCAAAGGAACTTTTCTGTTGCTGATGGCACAACAAGCACATAAAAAAGGGTCTGAGTACGAATAAGTACTGAGTCTACAGCTTTTTGAGGTCACTCTTGGTCCCTGACCAGTGGTGAAGCTCTAATTTTTACTGCAGCAGCGGAAACATGAGAAAACAAATTTATAGTGGGTGATGGTGGCTGTTCTCAGCCATGCACTCCAGAGGGTAAAGTTCCCAGGCAGAAGTAAGGGGCACGTATTGTGAGTTTGTCACTTCCAGGAGGCAGAGACACACCCAGGCAGAGCTGTGAGCTGGGGCTCTGCAGAGGCTCTGCACATCTGCAGAAGACACACAGTGGGTTTCTATGTGGCCTGCAGACTTGTTGAAAGTATCCTGGCTTGGTTTGTTGCTGCAATTGCTTTTGCTCCAACCAGGAATCCTTGAAGAAGTCTGAAGTGCTCAAATTCTTGGGGGGGAGAGGGGAGGCGGAGTGGGCATGGGCAGGGGACAAAACACACAACTGAAGAACCTGAAGGCAGGGTTCCATTAGCCAAGGAGTACATCCAAGCATTAGTCTAAAAATCTACCAGCCCAGATTGCAGGAGGGCAGGGGAGGAGATTTTTATTTTTTTTCTCTGAACTAAATAACAGAGTAAAATTCCTCAGTGACTTCCAGAAAACCCATCTGCTTCAATGGTAAAATAGAGAGTCCCACCACTTATAGTGGCTGAGGGCAGGAACAGGACATAATGAGCAAGAAATGAGAAAGCCTTTGAGAATTTTTACCTCAAGCTGGCAGCATTTTGTGTTGCTGTTTTGAGGAGTCCTTTGTTGTTCTCATATGGCATAAGGTACCGAACATCAAATATGTTTAAAAGGACTAAAATTCAGAAGAGCTCTACAGCAAAGGTTTATCACCCTGCAGTGCAGAAGGTGACTTTGTAAACAGAGAGTTTTTGTGTGACATTCATTTTCCTTTTCACTTTTATGTCAGCTTTGCTTCATTTTACACAGCTACACTTCTAGGTAACCCTCAGCATGGCCATACCAGTGTGGCCTAAAAAACCCAACCTGGATTTTTTTTTTTTTCCTCAGAAGTATTTTTACCTTCTTTAGAGACCATTTCAATAGCCCAAGATAATTCCTAATTCTGTATCTAACAATTCAACTTATTTATGTACAAAAAAGCAAGGGTAGACTACAAACAGCCCAGCAGAGCAGAAGGCTAAAGAAACGCATCTGGAATAAATGCTTCAGGAAAAAGAAGTCTCCCCTGGCAATGACATTAACCTGAACAGCCAAAGGGACGTTTTGCCTAAGCCTGAGGCTGTGAAATTTCATTTAGTTTTCACTCACTACTCTCATCACCTGTTTCGAAGCCATGTGTTTGAAGTGAGTTACCTAACTCCACATCTGGCCTCACAAATAACTGGGATGAATGACAGAAAAACTTAACCCTGCCACATTTACAAAAGAATCCAGAGGGTTAGATACAATAAAAGCTGTAATGATAGAGTCTTAGCTGAAATACTCAAAAGTGAATTGAGGTACTTAATGACCATCTTTATTTTCTGTAAGTGCAGAGCATTTGCCTTAAGTAAAGCAGGCTCTTTGGAGAGCATAAGTTGAGCAACTGATATCACAGATGGTTTTTAACATGTTGGTCCATAGCCTGAAAAATGTGTTTTATATTTTTAAAACATGGCCGTATTTAATGAACTTGTTTAAATATTAGGCAGAATAGCAAACGTGAGTTGGAAGTCACAGAATAGAATGTGACAGGATGCAGACACAGGACCCCACAGTGGGAATGTCAATTCATATGTTTTAGGACAAAAGTTAATATTAGCCCAAACCAGAGTTTTCATTTAGCCCATTAAAAAGGTGCACAATGCTACAAACTTCACAGGTAGATCTAAAGCTGTAAGAAGGGGTGAACTTGCATCATATTTAGGGCGCAACAGAATTTAGTTTTCAGTCCTGGTCTCCCACAAACATATTCATGTTGAGTAAATATATGTGCACTGTTACATATTCACTTTTCACAACTTTACCTTAAAGTAGGAGGATGCTTTAAAAAATGTATTAAGCTTGACAGCTAGAAAAAATTTAATAATAATAAGGCTGATCCAACATTTCAGAGTACAGAAGATTTTATTTCAACTTGAGAGAGATACTGAACTTCCACCACGGAAGATCAAGACTGTCAGTGCCAACAAATGGAAAAGCTGGTAGAGAAAAGAAGAGTGTGTTTGAAATGTTGCTAGAGTATTAAAATGCTCGCTAGAATTAACCCACATGCAAGTGGGTCTAGCAGTGAGAATCTAGAAGTATGAGTTGTGTTGTAAGAACAGCATACTTTCTTTCAAACAGGGCTCGGTGTTATTGCCCTCTCTGTGGACTGGTAAATTAGACACACTGTTCCAGTATGAAAGAGTTCGACAAAAAAAAAAAAAAGTTCTTGCAAAACTGAGGGGTTTTGTCTTGTCACTTATGAAATCAGAAGCTTGCTCTCCCACCGCTGTGAACTATGCCAGCCACATCACTCCTCAGGCTTCCATGGAGTTTTACTCTTAAGGTCACAGTGGTTTTTTGCTCTGTTGTGGGGCAGTGCAGGCAGGTTTTGCTTCTGCACAGTTAAGGCCAGAACACAGAAATGTGCTGTGGCAGCACATCACAAAAGAATTACTCATTCCCTGGGGTAAGTACCAAAAGGTCTTTATCTCAGGAGTTAGGTCTACTAGGACCAAATACTGGCAAGCAGGTTATTGCCTTATTCCTCTGCAAAGCAGAGAATGTGTTTAGTAGATTTATCCCATCCCTCATCTTCTTGTCACAAAAGCTGAGCACAAGCTAGTACCCTTCAAATTGTCTGATGTTCAGACTGGAGATAAGAGGATCAGAAGCATGGCAGCCCTAATTCAGAGAGACAGAGCCTGAAAATGCATGCCCACAGCCTTTACCTTAGGTGCACTTATTTCCAAAACAAAATTTTCAATACTGAAGACACCAAACTCAAAGCACACTTTGAAAACAATTCTAAATAGCAACATTACATCACTGCAGCTATTCCTGTGCTGTGATATGCAAAAAAAGGAAAAGAGTCAGAAATATCACTATCAAACCTATTCATTAAAATGCCCTTTTCTTGCCTCACCGTGTTGTCCCACTTGAAGCTCATAAAAACAGTGAGGTTGACAGGATTAGGACACTGCTTTGGAACATGACTGTTCCCTTTGAGAAAACACCATGCAGTGTTCCCTTTACCTCATGCACAGTTTCTTGACATGTATCTTAAGTAAAAGTCAGCTGCTCTTCACATTAGTATGGAGCAGGGGGCAGAAGCACGGAAATGCAGCCATCCCATTTTCAAATTTTGAATCCACACAAGACTACCAGGACACAGGCTTTTTTAATTGCTGCTGAGGCCTGCTGATTTCATGTGCCACTGCAGCTGCACATAGCCCAGAGATGTTCTGAAGCCATCAGCCCATGTAAAGGAGCTGAGTTGCTCGTGTTTGCCTTCAGTTGCGGCACAAAAAGAAATCACAGGTATATGCTAAAGGTATCCCATCTGACTTCTCAGCAGGGTATCCAAAACAGCACAAATGACCAAGTCCACTAATGGGTTTTCAGGATTTTTCATCAGACTTGGGGCAGGAGGTATGACTAGTTACTGGAGTTCCATGGGGAACCGCAAATTGTCACTATGTGAAAATGAAATTCTCTTCAGTCATTTAATCACACCCTGACAGAGCCAGAAGAAGCAGTGCTAACTCCTGGGAATGGCCAAAGCTCAGAAATTTTGCTCCTGTTACCAGAAGGTGTGGGTGAGCTTTGGGGGAGCACACAGGGATGAAGTCAGCATTCCCTAACCCTCACTACCAGAGTGGATGGAGTCTGAATGGGTGAGGAAGCTATACCATTCACCAGAGAACTGTGCCCAGTTGGAAAATTGGGTCTTGTTTATGACTGGTAATATGGACATTTTCCCTAGAAATCACCTTCTGGCGGTGGGCAAACACCCTGCTGCCGTCACCTGCACGAACTGATTTAAAATAAAATAGGGCTCCTTCCAGTGTCACTTTGATGCTTGGTCCCAGAGTTTTAACAGGTCTTCAAGACACGACTTCTCTGCATGTCTGTAACACGCACACTCCAGCTCCACATATCTGTTTTCTTTCAGTTGCCTTCAAGCAGCCCTTCTCCACACCTCCAAAAAAATAAAAATAACAAAGCCAACCCCGCTTATCTTAAATGGCAACTTCATGCAAGGTTTCAACCCAAGGTTATTTTTTTCCACCAGTTGTTTCTTTGAGAACAGATGGCGTTTGCTATGGCTGAGGATATATCCTATTTTTAAGTGTCATATGTTTTTACTCTTCTGCAGTGGACTTAGCAATCAGAGGAAAATGCCAAAAGAGCTGGGCTTTTTACATGATATACAAACCATGCTGTCTTATGCCACTCAGGAAATTATCTCCTACTGCAAGTGCCCAGCAGCCAGGGTGCCTGTATCCACCCTTCTGGTGCAACGTTTCCTGCCAGTAATGGATAAGGAACAACCTGCATCCGGCACTGCCAACTCAGCAGAGCACCCAAATATTAACACAACAAAACTGGCAGTGAGAAAGTTTAAAGTTACATACCATGCCATGATCTCTAGTACATGGCGTCCCAGGGAACAGTCCCATCTTCCACCACAAAATTCAGTATGATGAGAATACCTCATTTGTTGCTTGATTTTCTTTTTGATATTTTCTTCTGCACACATCATATTTTGACAAGGTAGCAGCTCCCCCGGAACAAGAGAAGCAATGAAAAATGGAGTCAAGATCTGGCATGCTATTTAGGTTTGTTGTTTCTTATACTGCAAATTCGTAGGATAAAGTCAGCCTGACTTTGCAAGTAACTGCAAGCTCAGTCTCCGTTATTTTGATCCATCTGCACAAGAACCCACTCTTATAATGGAAAGCCACCTAAAAAAAAAATCTGAGCTTAAGCTTTTAAAACCAACTGAGAAATTAGACCACATTTTGAGTTTTGCTAACATGGCTGAACAGCTCCTGGGTCAAACCTGGCTTCTACCCAGCAGAGGAGAGTTCATATCAATTGCAAAGGCCTGGGTGTACCCAAAGTTGGTATTTGAAAGTAGCCACACGAACAGGGGGAAAATGCTGTTGTGAATGCTTAAAATGCATTTAAAGGATTTCAGCAGAGCCACAGTGACTCATTCACCAAGAAAACACAAAAATTGACATCTATAAACCTCTGCCAAAGGCCTCTGGGATTCCACTGGTACAGGAGCACCTGCACTTTGGTTGATGCTTCTGAATAACTTTGTTTCTCTGTCAGGCTGAGCGCTGACCAGCAGCACCTCAAAGGCGGCACCACCTGAGGCAGCTCTGGCTGCCTCCTTCCCTCACTGCCAACCCCTTTGGGCTCAGCAAGTCCTGCAAGGAATCGAGAGGTAAAGGCTGGAGTCAGCAGCTTGGGAAAGTGATAGTCAATGGCACTGAATGAATCCCCTCATAAGGGCTGAAATTCAGGACAAAGGAAAATTAAATCAATCTGGAATCAGGCTTCTCATGTGAAGGAAAAAGAGGGAGGGGAGATTTGCACATGTGTTTCACACCAAGTCAGTGGGAGTCGGGCATGGAAAGTCTCTTGCTGTTTTCCACTAGTTCCAGGTATTCAGCTAGGACACTGAAGACTGGGGTTCCCCTGTCTGATGAAACAGGAGCAGGACTTGATCTTAAGAGAATTTCTCACCCACCAAACTATTTTGAAGTCAGAAGCTAGAGGACTTTTGAGTCTCTCCTGGTTCCTCTTCTCCTAGCAAATTGTGGGTGTCTGTTTCCTGGGTGCTGGGATACCAAGTTATTCTCACTCTCTTTGGCCCCATGAATATACACTGTTTGCCAAAACCTCAAGTTGATCTTCTGGTCTGTTTTCCTATCACATGGAACAATGAGAGATTTTTAGTAGCCTACAACATTTGGAAAAATGGAATGGAAACATTGCTGAGAAATTTACTGTTTGCTTACTTCTGCATAGTTTTAAATCAACAACTTCTTATAACAGAAAAGTCTCAGAAGGAAATAAAATAAGATGTATTCCTAGAAAACTGAAGCTGCCTCACCATAAATACCATAGGCAAAAATAATAAAACCTCTTGGGTACCCGTCCAGCCAGCTTACACAACCCACTCCCTTAATGCCAAAGTTTAATGTCTCTGCCATTAGGCTGGGTCCTTGGAGTATGTCACAGTAAGTTTGAGTGATCACATATGAGATTTGCTAGTAGGATAGATGTGCTTCCTGTCTCACATACACTTATTTTCTTGCTATTTTTCTACAGCATTTAAAAAGCCAGTCTTGCTAGACATTGATCTCCATACTAGTGCTATTTTGTAGCCCATTGCTTTGAACTTACCAGGCCACTTGTCATGGAAGGTGCTCAATTAAGTCAGTCTTAAGAAATCACATAACCGCAGAGTGCAAAATCTGAACAAAACCTCCCATTTTTAGGCAAGCTGCAGAAACTAATTCCCTTCTTTCTGAAAGTCTGATAGCCTGGTCCATAACCCTCAGTTCAAAGAAATAAATTGTTGCAAATTCTAGCCCCCAAAAAAGTCAGGAGATGCCTGAGAAAACTCTAATTCTTTCCCATGGATTACATACTCCAGGATCTGACATTCAGTTACACAGTGTTTTCCCACAGTTTCCAGCCTCCTTCAGTGTATAGAATGTATTCAATTTTGGACACAAAGGAGGCATGTTAAAGCAGACTCTGATCTGATAGAGCTTCCAATCGCAGAAGTTGGGAGATGTGTGGTTCTTCTCTTCAATTACAAACCTGGAGATAAGGTGCCTATTGAAATGCAAGGTGTTATGTAGTGCTTTCCTACATATTCACACAGACCTGGAAGCTTCACAGGATAAAGCAAGAAGCCCTAAATCCCCTCCTGCTAGGTCATTAGGAGAGCGTGGCAGGAGAAAGACAAAAACACCTATGTACCAAGTCCTGTACGTGGGAACCTCTGGAGCTGTGAAAGAGGTCTACAGGGAAGTTATGGAAATGCATCAAGTTTTGCAGAGAAACTTCTCTTGTTCAGGCCCAGAGGTCCTCACCATAAAACTGAGCAGTGGAGTAAGGGGCTGATACTCAAAAGTGCCCATGTTCAACGTCAAAGAGGGGCACAGCAAAAACACCTGACCCGGAGAAGAGCTGGAATTCCAACTATAAATTTGACAGAGAGATGGAGCAATTTCCCAAATTGCCTTTAAAGGGTAGGTTTGTAGTAGTGGTAATTCTGTGCCACTCTGAAAAAAAAGATTTTACCCATCTCTGGGCACAGCTTTTCTACATCACAGAGTTTCCCAAAACTCCTTATAATGCATCATCCTCAATGTACTTGTGTTTCACTTTCCAGGTGTCCATTTTGGGACATTCAGTACATGAATAATGCATAAGAATTCCTACCTCCCACTGAAGGTCAATGTGAGCAGTGCTTTAAACATGAAGGCAAGAAGACAAAAAGATTATAATGCCTTGGTCCCCCATATCCCAAATACTAAGATCAGTGGGGCACATCAGGCAGCAAGAGCTATAACATCTCCATGTCAATGGCTCATGAAGAAGACACCTCACCTCAGTAGAGAGGAAGCTGTGGGCAGAAATCCAATTGTGTCCATGAACAGCTTACAAACTGTGATCATGGCACTTCAAGTCCCTGAGGAGGGCCTGTATTCAGTGAAGGGTTCAGAAGATGTGCTGAAGTAATGAGAAGGAACATAAAAGGAAATGAAAAAGCACCATCCACTCAGATCGAGGTGAAACGTCCAAAGTGAGAAAACACAAAGTAGCCACCTACATGGTGGAAGACTGATTTAATGCAAACACATACACTGAGCAGAGGAAAAGGATGGGGGGAAAAATCAGAGGTTTGGACAAATGAATTTAAATCAGGCACATCTAAACATTTAGCTTTTCGTCTTAAGACATAAACATGTACATACCTATATTGAAAGTTGATTCAGAAAACTCCTACCACTATCAAATAAAAATATATATTTATATGCTCCCAAATTTTCAGCCAGGGATACTCTAACCTAAGCTCCTTTCCCTTGTGGACATAACTCATGCATGGTATACTTAAATAGCCCTAGGCACTGAATTAAAAATACTGTTTTATTTACAATTCTGTAGCAAATGATTCACTGTAGATATATGTCAACCTTTCCATTAAACATCCACCATTCAGTGGTTTGCTTCTGCTGCCATAAAGGCAGTGCTGTGGCAGTACCAGGGCTTAGATAACAGCAACAACTCCCATAGAAATACTTAGGGTACCCACCTCTGCAAAAATGCAACCTATTTAACAAGAACATGTATTTTGAAAAACACTTGATTTTCCTTTTAAGCAGCACTTTGACCTAAAGTTCATCATCAGGTACTGAAGCCTCTTTGATGTTACAGTCATCTGGTTCACTCCTAGGATTGGTCAAGTTCAGTGGGTGCAGAGGTCAGTTGTATGATGTCCAACAAGGTGAAATGCCCATTCCTGCATGTGAGACACAACGATCCCATGTAATGCTACAGGCTTGGGGAATAGTGGCTGGAAAGCTGCCCAATGGAAAGGGACCTGGAGGTGCTGGTCAACAGCAGCCACAGATGAGCCAGCACGTGCTCAGGTGGCCAGAAAGGACAATCATGTGGCCAGCAGGACCAGGGCAGTGATCATCCCTCTGTACTCAGCACTGGTGAGGCCGTACCTCAAATCCTGTGTCCAGTTTTGGGGCCCTCACTACAAGAAAGACATTGAAGTGCTGGAGCAGGTCCAGAGAAGAGCAATGAAGCTAGTGAAGTGCTGGAATCACCATCCCTGGAAGTGTTCAAAAAATGTGTAGATGTGGCATTTGGGGACATGGTTTAGCAGTGAACATGGCAGTGCTGGGTTAATGGTTGGATTATATTGATTTTAGACTCATAGGAAAATAGAATTGATTAGGTTGGAAGAATCTCCCCGTTTTAACCTGCAGCAATTGAAATGGTTTGCAGGCACTGTCTGCATCCATCAGAGGTGTACAGACTTTTTCAGAAGAGGCAGTCCCTGTCTTGAGGGCAGTCTTGAGCCAGATAATCCCTACCATAAAATAGCCGCATATTTAAAAGTAAGTATGAACCCACCTTGCATACCATAACTCCACATGTTGAAGAGATCAAACACGCTCCTTTCTATTTAAAGCCCAAAATGCTTGTAGATAATAACATACACTGCTTCATCCACTACTGAAGTAAATGCGTACACATTTCATACAGAAAAAATGGGAGGCGCTGCTTTTGGAGCTAACCATGTAGCTGGAAAGCCTGGAAACATTTCTGCTAAGTTTCAGATATTCTTTGGAAAATAGATATATTTTCCAAAGAGTCTTGTGCTTTTTTCCCCCTGTTGGTCTTGCTCAGTCATACACAAAAGTAGGGAGTTTTATTTCAGTTGAAGGCTGAACAAGGTCTTACTTCAGGTGCTTAAATACAAGTGACTGGAAGCAGTTACCTCTGAAATCTCACCACAAGCAACCACAGAGCTCCACTGACCTGGATTTTTCTCTTATGTGTTGTTATACCACATGTATGGTTTATTACACTGCAGAAAATCAGTAGTTTACACTAATGTGTCTTCCTGAGCTGTTGGGACAGGTTACAAGAAGGCTGCTGTGTGTTCAGCAGCCACACATCAGCTGACTGATGAGAGCTGTGTGGGCCAGCCACACTGAACTAGAAATTTCCAGCTGTACAGAAATATCTGTTAAAACAGATGCATTAGATGGATAAGGTCCAAGCTGGCTTTAATGCTGGCTTTTAGAACAACAAAGGAGAGATCTTTTACCTATTATAACCACTAGAAGAAATTCACTTATAACTTCGTATTTGTCAGTCTCTGGTACCCTGCCACCACTCTTTATCGGTGTTAGATGACGGTTATGACATTATTTAGTGGAATCCAGGTTAAAAATGGTCAAGATATAAAAATACTTCTATGAATATGTAAGAAAAGGGAATGAAATGCTTAGAAAGATCTCCACCTAAGCAAGCACTGCTTCGGATGCTTGATCCAAACCAGTCACACTGCCCTGTGCTGCTGCTTTCAGAAGTAATGACATCCATCCTACAGCCAACTGCAAAATGATTTCTGGCTTTCAAACTCTCAAAGGAAATACTTTCCATTCTATTCCTGAAACCAATCAATACTGCAGTATCCACAACTGCTTCTAATACAACTTCATGAAGAGCATGTGTAGGCGCTGGGTGAGGGTTATCAGAAAATGATCCCTTTCCAGCTGGAACATTTTTTGCCCAGAAAACTGTTTCGTTTTCTGCTGAGTACACTGCTGGGACTGTATTTCCACTTCAGTAAGAATCCTTAGTGTAGAAAGAAGCCAAGGATGAAATGAGGAAAGCTGAACACATCTTTTAGAAAGCCACTCTGAACTGATGTTTGCGTTGTGCAGAGGGTTCTGTGTCCAGAGGTTTCCCTAACTCTTGTTTGCTGCACAGTTCCGGCATTATGGAATTTCATGGAAGACACAATCATTTTGTAAAGGGGAGTCTAATAGTTCATAATCAAGATTTATCTACTTGCACAAAGAGGGTCAAAGAAAACAGAAGCCTGTCTGCCACAAGTAAGGCTCCTGTCTCTGGGGTCCTGAAATTTTAATGAAGGGCTTTTCTTCACATGACATAAATTCTATATACTATAATAAAATTTACTTTACTTTTACATTTAAATGCATTTAAAAATGTTCAAACAACATCCTCTTCTGGAAAATATAACCACCCTGGCTGCAGAGCTGTCAGAGCCCCAAACTCCATCACCACTTGCCATCATGGGAGCACAAGGCACCAAGTCAAAATCCAGTTGAGAGAACAGAGGAGGATGTGGAGCCAGGCTGCACCACAGACTGGTAGCAGGGTCACAGCAAAGGCTCTTCCCATGCTCACATAGGGTACAAATCTTGCAGGATTTGAAAAAGCCACCACAGTTGGTGTATGTTCCTCATGGAAAAGCATGCCCTTAAACCACGATCCCACACAGCTCTTGACAGGCAACTCCTGCTGCCAGCAGGTAACTCACCAGGCAGGGGCAGTGACTGCTGAAAGCAGCTGGCCCAGTCTGCACACACTCACCCTGATCCCTGCCCTGGCACGGGCAGCAAACCTGATTTCCCCAGGCGCTGGCAGAGGCAGAGCCAGCGATGAAGACATGACCATTTCGCTGTGCCCTTGGCAGGCTGCTGCCCAAGGCAACAGCTCAGATCACCTATGCTCCCAGCTGGCAGTCACTTCTCTGTTATGTCTTCAAATGACTCTATTAACACCTCAAAATAAGTCATTTGGGCCCCACCTAAGGTTTGGAGAGATTTTAGCAGTTGCCTTGACTCATGGATCTGCAGACTAAATGCAAGTATCATCCAGGAACATTAAATCCCACACACAATTGTGACAACTTTGATATTATTGCTTAGAACAGTGCCCACTTGAGTCATGCTTTAATTCAGTCATTAGTGTTTTCATGGAAAAAGGCATATTTCCCCCAACCCTGTTTCACAGAGTGGAAAGCACACAGGAAGGATTTATCGCACATAAAAATAAATTGCTATTTGCATGTCAGAAAATGGCTGTGGAAAACAGAAATACTTCAATTATTCAGAGCAGAAAATAAACAAAAGTGAAATGTTTCCAATTTTTAAAAATAATCAGGTTATCTGCAAATGATAGCTCCATTTCTCCCCTCACAAAACCTTTGCCATATCCTTTTCTGTATGGAGTATAACTATCAAGTCTGACACATTGGTTTGATTACTGTTAGAATGAGCAAAACAATGAGCTTTAACAGCCAAAGAGCCTTGAATTCAAACAGATGCCAATCTAACCTGTAGAGAGATACTCCACTGTGGTTTTGAAAACTTGCCCAAAAAATAAAATTGAAAAAAAAAAAGGAGAAAAATAGTATTTCTCACCTTATTTTGAGAGAAGAGATGTTTTCCCCTATTAATCAGTGACCTGAAGATGTCAGCTCCTTTCTTACACATTATCATGCCATCAGAACACAACTTCAGGGCAATTATCCTGGTAAATGTGACTAAATGCAATCCAAGACACCACAGTGAGAAAGAAGCCCATAAATCTCACTGTTAAATTATTTACATAACTGTGGCAGCCAGATGTGCCTGTTGGGTGGGGATGAGATTGCTGCCTATGTGCTCAGTTTAGGAAGATGGGTCAGTGTCTTGGCCTCTCTATCTTCTCCACCACTTTTCCCCACATAAAGGGGGATGAATAGTCCATTCTGCACCTACTGATTTTCCAGTGTAGTTATTTCCCCCATTGCACAAATGGGGTCCAGCCTTGACTCGACCACCACTGGAAGGAGAAACAACCTCCCCCACTTCCCAGACAGATGAGCTCACTGTGGATTTAGCTCATTCTTTCTTATTCTGGCAGATTTTAATGAGGATGGGGAACAAAAAGTGAGCACAGATAATGAAAATGGTGTTTTGTGCAGAAGGTTAGATCAGTATTAGTTTGATGGAGGGATAAAACAGTAGCCTCCGGATGGTGGAGTTTCCTGCTTCATCATCTAAAACAAACAGCTAGCCAAGTGCTCATTAATGGATAGTGAAGAAGTAGTGAAGTAGTTTCCTGTGGTCTTGAAACATCAGTTACAGAGAGTATTTCCAGTTCTAGAGGCCAAAAATCATTTAATACCATTCAGCTGGTAGCATGTTTTTGGGTGATAAGAAAATGAAGATACCAAAAAAAAAAAAAAATTAGAAAAAGAGAAATTACTGTGTTTTCTTCCCACCAGTGTGCTTCAAAACGGCCTAGACATTCAGTGTCCCTGTAAAACAAATGGCCCTTTGAAGAGCTATGCCTGATCTCCACCTGACCTGATCATCTTTGTTTGGCAGGTCAGTGAAAGCTCAGGTCTCATAAATCAAAGCATGAAGCAGCAAGAAGGCCAGGCCATAGTTTTAATGGATACTGCCAAGAAGGTTCATTCTTATCACCTTTTCTTTCCATTTCAACCCTTCTGCACTGACAAGGCAAGACAGAGGAGATTTCAAACCAGTTACCAAAGAAAATCCCTTATGAAAGGCAGGAATTTTCCTGCCACTGGAGTGCCAGAGAATACCCCATACTCCTAAACCAGCCCATTTTCCCCTTCACTTGAAATGATCCTAGTGAAAAAGCAGACACTGTGCTGGCAAGTGTTACAAGGCTGGCTCCTCACTGAAATAGATGGAAAGAGGAACTGGTTGCACCACTGGAACATTCAAAAGAACAGCAACCTAAAGCTGTAACTCAAAACAGAACACTGAACATTTGGGGGCTATTAATCTGAAGAAAACCAAGAAGTCTTCCCAGATGCCCTTGCAGGAAGTTTATAGGGTCTCAGGAAAAAAAGAGTTTAAGTATTTTAAATAGTGAGAGAAATGTGCTGCTGAGCTGTGGGCCCAGAGTGGGCACCCACAGTCTGGGTGTACAAATACATCTATACCTTTTTCTCAGTAGATGTGAGGTTTGGGTAATGTGGCTGTGAAGAGCACAGTCATGCCCAAGCCCACCCTGCTATTACAAGCTCCATGAAGCATTTCCAGTGGAAGAACTAGTTGTGATTTGCTTTTCACAAGTAGACTGCAGGACGTTAAAGAGATGATCTGTGAGCCTCTGTGTTAGGCATTAACTACTGTCACACAGCACAGCTCATTTTGTGGATCTCCCCTATAGCCAGCTTTAGAGCACCCATAACCCGAAGCTCTACAGCCCAATATGGGACTCAGACTTTTTTCAAAGTCCCATGAGGGTTCTATCCAAAGGTCCAGCTCAGCATCAATCTCTAGTCCCTCATCCCCTCCTTCAACCTGTACAACGGGGGAGCAGTACAACTGTATCTAAACTAACATTAACAGGGTTCAACTCACACACACACAAAAAAAAAAAACCAACCATAAGCAAGAAAGCTTTTTCTGGACAAGTGTAATGTAGACATATCCTTTTCAAACACACTACATCCAGCTCCAGCAGGACAGGGGCTATCAGCCCCTTGGGTCCACTGAGGGTGCTCAGAGACAAAAGTCCTGCCCTTGTTGCTCACAGCCAAGCACCACACAGCAATTATGGACTGCTGTGCCAGCACAAAATAGTAAGTGCACACACAGCCACAGCTGCTGGGCTGGGTTGTGTGCAAGGCAGCTCATCCTTCATGAAACCTTTCTCTGTCTCCACAATGCAACAGCAGGGTCTGATTTTGTCTTTGCATATGTACACTTGTTGAACTTATAGAGAACGTGAAAGCAAGAAACACAGCAAAAGGCATTTTCTGTAAGTGGAAAGCTCTCTCCAGAAACCTGACTTCTCACGACAACAGAGGTGATGGTTTGCTTGTGCTGTTGCATTCCCACCGTTTCCTCACATGATCCTACCCCTCCAACCCCCCCCATCCCAGCTGTGACCAATAAAACAAGGCCTGTCAAGCCATTTCAGATTCAGAATATCCCCATTATTCACCCCTGCGGATATTGTGTCTCTCAGATAGACGGGTGGTTTCACAGGAACTGCATGGGTTATCTCGCTATAGTGTAACCACAGTGCCAACCACAAAGAAAATATTTCCGCCCACATGAATATTTAATACAACCATTTTCTTCATGTAGAAAGAAGGATAGCAGGGACCCCTGTGAGACTATCCTGAACCACACCAGCTACGGCAGTGCCACTTTACTGCAGTAAACATTGTCCATACCTGATCTCTCTCAGAGTCAAAACTTACCAATATAAGTTTCATAACCTCATTCAGCGTGAGTTTACTAAAGTCAGAAAAGAGATATAAGGACTCCTATTAGTGTGACCTCTCCAGATATTAGGCCAGATACCAGGGGGGAAATAAATGCTCTCCCTTTTCAGTCATAAATTATGTGCTTAATTATCCAAATGTCAAACTGTGCTTGCAAATAACTAGGAAGGTCAGATCAGAGTGAGAAAGACCTTTGGAAGTCAGTTTCAGGGGTCAGTCCTTTCCACAGCAGACGTGAGTACATTACAGTTAGAGCTCACTGACACTTGCAAGTTGTTTCTACAAGGGCCACAAGCAAGGAAAGTACTCTTCTTCCCACCTAGAAACATTAAGGAGCCTGTGATACCAGGGTCTGCTCTATGCACTTGCAGGTACACAGGATTTCAGTCCAAGCAGTCTCCTATGGGAACATGTAACATATGGAGCAGGAGGTAATCAACTGTCTCTCATTATGGAGAATTGTTCAGACTGCTCATCACTAACTACCTTTCACACTCAGGACTCAAGTGGAATAAACCCAACCCAGGGTGTGGAACAGAGGATGGGTTAAGACAGTGGGTGTTTTCTTTGAAGTATTAGTCACAGTAGGAAACTAATGAATCAATACTGGATTGCAAAGGGCTCCACACAGGGACCATGGCTGTAAGAAAAGACACAATGAATTAAATTCTTAGTGGGAGCAAGTATTAGAGTTCAAGGGAGACTCACCCTGAATTGTGCTCATTGTTGGTTTTTTTATTGGCTATAAACAGGCCTGGTCCATCTTTGCAGACTCAGAAGAATGCAACATACTTCAGCGTGATATGGATGGAGGCCAAGGTGCTTATAGAAAACATGAACCTTCAACAGACAAGCACACACATTCCCTGACTTCTCCTCCTATTGGCATGATGTACCTGGAAGCACCTCAGATGGAAACCACTGGCGAGATGCAGTGACCTTGGCAGCAGGCAGACATCCATGGTCACCACCCTGCTATGAGCCTGGGGAATCAGGACTGCTCCATGCACAGGCACCCAGCACAGCTGCACCAAGGGCCATAAGGGCAACAACTGGAGCAGGGATCAGATGCACTGTCTGGCAGGGCTGCCAAAAAGTCCTAGGTCTTCCACACACAGATTGCACCTTTGTATGCCTGACCTAAGCAAACACTATGAAGCCCATCAGGTAGTAAGATGAAAACTTAATAAACAAATAAATCTTCCTAACCCTGATGTCACCAAAGATGCCAGCTTCCTTGTCTGGGTAAAATCAAGCCACCAAGTCTTGCAGCAAACTGCTTTGAATCTCAGAAAATACAGGTGCAATTGCTTGTTCACCCAAAGCTCTTACTCTCTTTTCTCATCGGGAGAGGCAGCACTCCTGGTTATTATTCTATCTGCATGAGTTTCTTCTGCTCTCTCCCAAAGTAGGTCACTGCATAATGTTCTCTACATCTTTAATCACCTGCTAATTTTCTGTAGAACTCTCCCATTCTCTCCAGGCTGTATTTTGCCCCACTGAACTCCAAACCCACCCTTTTTGATAACAAGAGTAGCAGCAGCCCCCAGAAGTGATAGTCCCTCAGCATTCATAAAGAAGTAACCCTTGAGCTCTGCTTGACACCACATAGAGGTGCAGAGGTTGCCTCCCAGAGCAGAACTGGCACCCTGAACAGGACTGTGACCACACCACTTCTCCTCCAGCATCAGCTCTACTTATCCCCACACAGAAAGAGCAAATGAGGTCTCAGTGAACCCAAATCAAACACTCCATTTCCCAGGAGCTTTAAGGGACCATATGATTGACTGAAGGGATTCCATTGTGGCTGCAAGGAAGAATAACATCCCTTCACCATGGAAAAGGCACTACCTTCAACATCTCATGTAAATAGTTGCTGCCTGTGCTTTCACTAAACCACCAAAGCTCATTAGAGCTTAAATGTTAACTCATGAGAAAAGCCCAGAACACAGAAGCATGGCAAGGAGACTTTAATCCTTCATAGGATTAGGTTGTTCAAATTTGATGAGATAGGAAAAATAAAGGATACACATGAAAAGACACCTGGTTATATCACCTCAGCAATTCCGTAAGTGTATTTTCTTGTACTATTTTCTTCCCTTTCTTTTTTTAACATTTCTAGGGATCTCAAGTGAGTCAAAATATCCTTTACTCTCACGCACAAGAGGAGCTGCAAAACATGTCGCAGAAGTTACATCTTTGAAAAGCCAGGCACAAAAACCAGATTCTGCTATAGCATTAAAATAAATTACACAGCACAAACCCTGAGCTTTCACCTAGTGCTAGCACCTTGCTTTTCTTGTCTTCAAACATGCAAGCACTGCCTGGATGTGTTTTGTGCACCCCTGTCATCCATTCTCCAGGAAAAGAAAAAAACCTCAGGACAGAAAGGTTCATTTAACAATTGAACAGAGAAAAGGAACTGGTTGAGAAATGCTGGCGTCAGATATTGGCAAATGAGAAGTCAAAAGGGAAGTATTGTGCAAAGTGCTTTGAGTGGCTGGGAGTGGTCAAATAAAGTTGTGCAAGACTAAAAAGCAGGAAGAAACATGTCCATGTATTGGGAGAGGAAACAGATGATCGCCAAAGACACAAATATTTGTCAAATAGAACAACTTGAACTCCTAGATTTTTTTTTATATATTTATAACTTTTAATTTCCCCTCCCAAGCATGAGTTTCTCTATGTGCTTGACTGGATCACTCAGTCCAAAACCAGACCTGAGTACTTACACCTCACATTTATGCATGTGACCTTTTTTCATAGATGTTGGGCATAGAACTTCCCCTAATGATAGGCAGTAGATATTCACTATTTGTAACCATTGTTTTTCCAATTAAACTGAATGTGAGTGCTCATCTCTGAAAATTTAACCTAGAGGCTTTCATTCCACTCCCCACCAATAAAATGCATACAGGGAAGAGGTTCTTCAGGGATGAGTGCAACAGTGAGCTAAAAAATAGCTGGATTTATCACACCCTTCTTCTCTTTTTAATTAGGGAAAAATTAGAGGAAAGACACTGGAAGCAAAATCAATTTGCTGCTCTTGATTTGCCTTTTTGTTTAGTGACAATTTGACTCCTAGAACCAAATTATCTCTGGGGAAATAATTTCTCTTACTTCAAGGCAATTTCTCCAATAGACAAGACACTTACTTTCCTTTCTTGTGTCTGTGTGCTTCCCTGTTTTTTTTCTGAAATATCTTTAATTTCAGGGTGTTTCCATTGGCCCTTCAAAGACCTTCAAAATGAGGAGCATTTTTTTCTACACAGCTAAGCTTTTCTCCATACCTGTAACAAGTTTTAAAGCAAATTAGAAATTACTTTATCAGCAAAACACCAGGGAAAAGATATTTTAGATTACGCAGCATTCCAATTAGAAGAAAGAGCAAGGGAGACATAGTGACTGATTTGAAGTCTATGTGACAGAAGAAGAATGACCTTTCATTAGACCCATAATTCACAAATATAGTTCCCCCCCTCCCATCTGGAAGCCAGTCATATTGCCAGACATATTGTACACTAGCACAACTAGCACAACTATTTAATTATTCTTAATCAAAATCACAATTGACTAATTATCATTTATTTCTAGGTTTTTTTTTCCCTTTACCCTACAAGAGCTTTCACTTTATTTGAAACTTATGTCAAAATAAATTTTGAGGATCGTGGGTTTAGTTGAATCCAAGATGTTTGGAACTTATGTTCTGCTTCTCATTTTCAGCCCTGGTATTCCTCTATAATATTTGTCACTGGGAACTAAACAAGGAAACCATTTATGTTTTGGAGGATTTTTTTGTTTTGGTTTGGTTTTTTTTTGGGTTTTTTTTTTGGAAGGGTGGAGTGGGGGTGTTGAGGATCTTAAAAGTCACGTAAGAAAGATGAAATGACCATCAATACTTCCCAAGGGGAAGACTGGAAATAGATCTTAATGCATCAGCTTTTCCCACACATTCAAAACCTACATGAAAATGGGAACCCACGCAGTAAAAGCCCTTATGAGCTTGTGCACCACTTAAAAATTTAAACAGTCCTCTAATGGAAAAAGATAACCTATTAAAGGCAAGAGTGCCCATCTAACAATGTAATGTTCACACTGCTCAGACTGTTGTGCCTATTTTCCTGTTGAAGTCCTTTCTGCTTTTTTCTTTTGTGTTGCACCTTCTGAGAAGCCTAATAGAGGTGTTGTTTCCCAGGAGATGCCTCCGTTTCCTTGCTTTCCTGAACCAAGGGAACTGGGAGACACACAGATGTGACTGTTAGGCAATGGGGATGAAGTGCTGACAGCCTGGCAAGAGCAATGGGAGCTGATCCACTGGCATTGTATTTTGTAACTCTTCAGTCCTTTGTAATTTGCATATATGAATCCAACTTTCCACTTCCAGCTCTCTTCAAAATTTTCCTCTGATCAGCATCACCTTAAGGCTAACCATGGACAAACCACTATCAAGAAACTTCAGCAAAGACAAAATCCACAACTCTTTTTACCCTGAGAATCCCCTGAATGAAAGCAATCCATAGCAAGGGAATACACTGCTGCTAGAGAGCAGTTGCTCTAAGTGCAGCTCTCATTCTGGTGAAATGTGGCTTGAGAAACAGTGGGAACACTCCTCCCAGCTGAACATTCAGGAGAAGATTTCTATGTGAGCACATCTACCTTCCATTCTGGAGGCAGGTTGAGAGTTCACAAATGGTGAGTTACTGTGGCTCAAGTGATGAATGATTCCATCTTGGAGGAGAATCAGCACAGGACTACTGAGCCCATCCGACTGGCACTGCTGAAACACAGGAAATCCCACAGTCCCTACATCACTCCTATATTCTCTTGCTTGCCTACCACCAGTTCTGATGCTTGCTGAGAGCTCCGGGGAATTGATACAATCCAGAAATCCAGAAGCAAATTACCTCAGAAAAAAAGCAATGTTATTTTCTTCCAGGATAGAGACAAAGTTGCTTCAGAAAAAAGTCTTACCAGCTGCAAACTCAGCATGAGACTGCACAGCCGAGAGCAAGAGCAGGAGTAGGGAGAACAAGGAGGAAGGGGATCTCTCCCACTCAATAGATATAACTTGATTTTAAGACTCATGTAGGACATAGAACTTCACCTTTGGCATCACATAGGTGTTCTTTTCCATCACTACGAAGACATCCAAGCAGAGTGGTGATGAAGGAAGGGCAAAAATTCTTTGGAGTACTCGGACAGAAAAATAAAAATATGTATGAATAGAGTTGTCCAAACATTTTTGTGGAAAAAAGTTGCAGGGTATTTTAGTAAAGAGGATATTTTAATCCTTTTTTTGGGTATTTTTTAAAAAAATCTGTTTACCATTAATCACAAACAAACACTTGGCACAAAGTATTGCCTTGCTAACAATTCACTGCCTTCATTCTTCCAGTGATGGGAAGTACTGAAATTCAGTGTTTACAGTCTGGATAACAAGCTGTCAAACAGTAACTAGGTGTTTTCCTAACCTTTCTAGAGAGGAATAGAAAAGAGAAAGGGAAGGGGAGACGGAAAAGGAAAAGAAAGGAACAGATCATTATAAAGCATGAAAATAGATCACAGACCTCATCCTTTTTTAGTTCTTTGCAGGTTCCTTTTCAAATAAAAGAGTGACTTTTTAAAAGCCTGAAACAGCACAGCTTTGCACTTCTCATAAAGACTTCTAAAAGGCATTAACTTCTGTGTGGCCCACAGCCTTTTCCTATGGGAGAGACATGAAATGGCTGTTGTGACAGTGAACACTGCTCTGACAGCCAAAAATCCTCCCTGTAAGCAGGCACAGCTGGGTGTTTGCCCAGGAGCAGTGCCCCAGGCCTCCTCTGACCAGTGCCACTGGTGAGGCATCGACAACAAACAGCTGCTACCACCACACCAATGAATTCCTCAGCCCTCCAGTCTGTGAAGCAGGCTTATAAGGGTAGAAATTGCATCATCCAATAGTATACAGATCCTCATATTCAGGAAAAAAGAAATCATCACAATGGCAGGTCAGACAGAGAGATGCGTAGCCAAAAGTTTCTTTCTGCGTACCTACCACATCATTGTTTGATTTTCTCATCTCATGGACAAAGACAAGCTATGCAGCAGCACTCAAAGTGCCCATGGTGGCCTGCAGGTATTTATTATTTACTGCAGTCTCAGGAGGTCCACACTAAAAGCAGCCCGGGGAAGCAGGCTGTGTTTTATCCACCGCATGACCCACTTTTCCAGCAGCTCTGTCAAGCACTTCTCTCACCAGCGACAGGGCTGACTAATGTTCAGTGAAGTAGGTGATGAGTTACGTGGAACTAGCTTCCAGAGAAAATTAATTTCCACAGAGAGGCTCTGGCTACTTGAACTTTGTTTCAAAAAGGCTGTGCTTTTTTGCAGTCTAAGTTAATGAAGAAGGGTAGCTGTCAGGCGGCTGCACTGCCAGTTTTATCTCCCAGCCACCTTTCTTACAGCAGCAGAAGCAGTGGAATGTGAACAACCACTGAAATAAGCTTCCACTTGCACTCATTTTAATGTTTCTCTTCCTACTGCCACATCTACTGCTCTACTATTACCATGGGAAATAATCAAACCTACTTCTAATACAATACTGTGCATGTAGCATCTCTGCCAAGACCATTCTCGAGCAGAGGAACAGATTGCAGAAGTACCACATGCTCAGCCTTCTGCCTGGGACCTTAGGTAGGAGATAACATCTATATAACACTCAGCACTCCTTAGGAGCACCCAATCTCAAAAAACCTCTTTTTTTTTCCTGCTTTTATCCTTCCAGACCTACTACAGTGAATCTCCCTTCAGGATTTCCACCTCTCTGCTCCATGCTTAACATAGCCTTTACATGCTGGAAGATTTTGGAGGGCCTCAGTTGAAACCTTGGTCCAGAGAGCAGGATAAAGATAGTATTAAGTGCATCAATCTAAAGAATGTGTTCTCCATAGTAATATGGAGAATTCATACTGTAAATGTATCCTAAAATTTAGGAAAAATTGTTTTGTGTTCACCTGTGTACCTCACACCCAGGTAGATTACTGCTTCTAATAGCAATTACCTCAAGCATCTCAGTTACAACATCTATTGGCTCTCAACATGTTCAAAAGTATGACTTTCTACATTTCAGTCATGTGGGATAATGTGGGAAAAATGCAAAAAGGATCTTTTACTGTGCAGTGGCTGCAATTCCACGCTGTTAATCTTGGCACAGAAAATCAGGCACACACAGCTCTGCTCAGGATCCTTTGCCTGAACGTTGCTGGAAAACACACTTCGGCGTGATCAGTAGTTCTTCTCAGTAGTTCTTCACCAAATGACTTAAAGCAGACTTCTCAAGATGGAATTCTCTTGTGGTGTTTTACGTTGTTGTTTCAAAGGAAAAAATGATGAAAAACATAAAGAACTTGAAGGTACTTTAGTTTACATCTCTTAGAGGCCCCATGTTTTTGCAAAGAATCGGGTAAAAGCACATACAAATTGTATAAATAATTTTTTAAAAGCAATGCTCAAAAATACCAGAAACTGAGACATGTTTAGGCATATGCCTAGTCACAGGCCAGAACAAAAGGCTTTTAGCTGGTCTAGGAAATGTAGATACAACACTAAAAACTTTTCAGTCTTTATCTATCTTTGTCTTCCTCTTTCATACAGTATTTTACATGTTTGGCTAGATACCATGAAGATGTCCCATGCACTTTGTTATCTGAAAAGCTTCTTAATAGTGCAGTGGCAGGGGTTTCTACAGTAAAACCCAAATGTGCAGCTGCTTTCCTTAACATTTCAAGATCCTCTTATCAGTATTAAACTTAGCCATGTCTGGTTCATTGAAGTGTATACCCAGCCTTCTCACCAGTACTCCCCAGCTCTTAGCATTCAAAATTAATGACTCAGTTTCTCATCAGACTGCTATAGAAATAAGAGAGGGTTTTTTTTAAACAGTTATGAATTCTAAGGATATTTATTTGTCTTCAGATTTTTGATGTTGATGATTTTTTGCTTCTCAAACTTTTCCATGTGATCACCAACAGCATAATCTTACTTTTTAGAAACAGACACATGAAGGTCATGTGAAATTATATGATTCCAGAAGTTCATGCTATATATTTTTTTTTATTATTATTTGTTAGCTTCACAAACTTTGTACACAGTCTAGAGCAGAGCCTGGACTAGGCAAAGGTCTTTGTTTATTGGAATGACAAGAGGCAGCAGTGGGGAGAGAGATCATTGCCCTTAGGAGCAAGGAAAACAACAGGTAAGAGCAGAATTGTGACTTCACATGAGCAACCCATGGAGGTGCAGGGGATGAGCTGCACCTTTTGCAGCAGTGACAAGAGGTAAATAAACAATAAACGTGGTCTCTAAATTTAAATTGCAATGAAACTAAAAGCAAGAGTCAGAAGCCTCTAAGTGAGGGACAAAATTTTGATTGTCTTCTTTGAGTCTAAGAAGTGGAAATGTGCACACAGACCTAAGTCTGGATGTCTCACAAAACACACCAGATGCACACGTAGTAAAACTCTACTACACAAAACTAACTCCAGGCCTGGAGAAACTGCAGGGTAGCATTTTCCCAATAACATATTTATGGCAAATAATTTATTCCTGCTCTTAACCATTTTAGCTGCAGAAAGCCAAAGGGCAGGGAACAGCACAACTTGTTTTATAAAACAAAGAGAAATTTTCATTTTTCTTTCCACTTGTAACTAGAAACATCTGACCAGTGTTCTTCAAAATAGGCTGTATTTAATTCCAAGAAAAAGATCAAGTTAGATTTTCACTGGCAGCACAAATGGTCTCAGACAAATATGTGATCAACAAAAATGAAGTAAAACTTGAAATGACACAGAGGACTAGAATCAAAATGCTTATGTCACTTCAGCTTTCAAGTTTCTGCTTGCTTTCTGAGGGTGCATCTCAATTTTGTCAGCATTTCGCTGCAATTGCCATGAAGGTGGGATCTGTTTTGAGGGTGAATGGTGTCATGGTAGAAATGATTCCTAAGAATTTTAAATCTGATGGACAAGAGGTGCAGTTCTCCAGGTGGAATGGGCACCAGGCTGTAGTCTTGCTGCCTACCTCGTTCATCTACAGAACAGTGGTGTCAGGACAGCCCCAGAAAAACCAGTGTGATTCCAGCTGGGCACTGTAACCAGGCAGGATGCTATGACAAAACAGCAGCCCAGAACAGAGGAGGGAATGACAACTCTACTGTTACCCTGGGCAGATCAGGGGGATTTTTGTGTCAGAAGGAGGTGGAAGCCCACTGCATGCAGGCATGTGCATAGCCATCAGAAATGAACATGTGTCCTAAAAATGAATCCCCTGTCATAACGAAACAAAGCAGAAGTTCTCCTGTGTGTCCGTGTGCTTATTTCCATAATCTTAACCACATTCCCGTGCTGTGCATCAACACTGGTCTGCACAGTGGGGGCTGGTCACACAGATAAAATCCCTGACATTTTGCAGCTCCTTTTAAAAGTCTGCATCCATGCAGGGATGGTGACAGCTGCTGGACCGACAGCCCTGAAGCAGCACATAGCTGCAGGTTGGAGCAGCTGTGGCACAGTGGGCAGTGCTGTGTGTCCCCTCTGCACCAGCCCGATGCAAAGGGACCACAGCAGGGGGGAGTCAGACTTAGAGCTAGTGCTTTAGCTTCTTTGCTGAAAGATGCCAAGTTTACAGTCATCAATTAATCTTATTCAGGGTCTCCCACCTGGGGAGGGGCAGGAGTCACCACCTCATGTCACCAGCTGGTGAGCAGGCACGGCGAATTTGTCCCAACAGTCAAGAAGTGCAAAGGCAGATTTTGCTCTCCACTGCACGAGTAGAGGACAGCTCTGATCTGCAAAGCAGCCTCTGCCTGTCCCTCCAATTCAAGTAGTTCAGAGCCTTTTTTCCAAGGAAACAAATGTTTCATTTGCATTTCCCTTTCCCACGTCGGGTACTGGGAACAAATTGCTGACGGCAATCACAGAGACTGGTACATCACACAGCACTTCTGAAATCTCCTTTTGTGTGTTTCACAATAAAATACTATGAAAATCCACAGTGGCCCAGGTCATCCTCCAAGCCACAGTATTTGCTAAGTGAAGAGAAACAAGCAAGGCCTAAGGTTGTGTCACCTGCCTGCATGTTGGAAGCTTTCTCAGCACAGTAATTGGTAACACTCGAGTTCTTTTACAAAGGGTTGAAAATGCAGCTTAAGCGAAACATATCTGCTAGCAAAGATATAAGCCATTTTTAAAAATACACTATATATTACAGATCTAGAATATACCACCATTGTACTCCTATCCTTTTTTGAAAAGTGGTTAAAGGAAAGGGTCAGACTTCCAGGTCTAGCCATAGAGTGAAATCTTCATTTATCATGTGCCAATCTGCTATTGCTTGATCCGCCCCCCCCTCAGCCAGGACCTCATCCTCAAACACCTCCATGTCTGAAAGCCTGGATCCATCCCCAAACCTCCCTGCAGCCAAGGTCCTGGAGGATGCCAGTGCTGCCACACCCTTCACCCAACCTGCTGCCTGCCCTCTGAAAGCAGCCAGTAGCCACACTTTGCTCTCCATCACAAAAGACAGCTCCTGTACTGGGCATAAAAGCTACATTTCAATTATTTTAATTCCCAGGAAGCCCAGAAGTAGCTTCTTACCTACCTGGGGATTGGATGGCATTAACAATAGGCACAGACTGTGGGTTTGTTTTTATAAATGCACAGGTTTGAATCTTGCATCTTTTCATCTGCTTCCAACTCAAAAATTATCCCATCACTTTGAAAGCCAATGGAGAGCCAATGGAGAAACAGTGAAAGAGTGCAAACATCATACAACGCCTAACATCACCTGTGAGCAGCCAGTTGGAAAGAAATATGAGCAAAAGAGATCTTCTGGGCCTGGGAGTCTGTGTCCAAGCAAGTTGTTTCCCAAAGGGCCCTTTGCATGCAAGTTTGAAAGGAATCTTTTTTTCAGATTGCGAAGGACTAGGGATACACTTTTGTGACTTAATTTTCCTAAATATCATTTCATAGGAGGCCAAGCACCCTGCATTTTTAAGGAGATTTCATAGACTGTTGAGCTTAATATAATCTCCCACAAATGTTTATGGGGAGAGTTTTATTTAATACAGTCTGTGATCTGTATAAACATCACCATGGTTTTAGGCTAACGAAACTCTGAGCTGATCTGGAAGTCGTGTGGGAGCTTTATTTGGTATACTAAAGTAGCACAGTTCAAAGTATGATTTTATTTGCAGTAGACTGCTAGGAATTAGAGATTAGTCATATGAGGATTTTAACAGTTGTGTAGTTATGAGAGGTGGACTCAATGTCTTTTGTCTTGTGAAATGTCACCAAACTGTCTTGTTACTTAAAATTACAAGATTAAGTTGTTAAATACTTAAATCCCAAAGAAATACTTGAATTTTTGGGATGGGGATGGCTGGAGAAAAGCTCAGAAGGAGAAAAGTCAAAAAATATCTGCAAACAAAATTCCACACTATTCACTCTTCTTACAAGTAACTAGGAAAAAAACCACTATAGCTTCCAAATGTAATTTGCTCTCATGACCCATGTGTCAGATTCATTCAGTTTACAAGTCAATTTCCTATTATTAATTGTCAGCCTTGAAAACTCCACTTGGGATCCACAAATCAAGTTGCATCTCTTCAGGCTTCCTAAATCACCAGTAATGAAGATTCTGCCCTTTGTAATTTACCTGTCAGTGCTGTGGAGATCCAGACTAAAATCTATCTTACTCCTGCCTGCCTTTGCCAGCTCTGGATCTTTTCTAAAGCAGCACTTTTGTTTTAGCATGGAGGAGACTAAGAGAGACATTTCACAGAGTGCCTCACATTTTTTCCCTCTACTCTCTGCAAACAACCTCTGTGGGTTTTATGCATATTTCTGGGATGCTCAGAATATTTGCAAAAGATAGGTCTTTAAATATTGGAAAAGATAAAATAAGTGAAGGGTGAAGTGTAATTATCTGTTGTGTTGCCCTGATTTGTTTGTTAATGATCTCAGCAGAAGAACAAACAGAGGAGGAAAACAAAAAAGGATAGGGATAACTTGACCACTGTAGCAGAGTTTTAGTATACCATGCATTCAGTAGGTTTTATTTCATATGCACACAGGGACACAGGTTTTTATGACATCAAACTTCTGGACATTTTGTCACCAGTATCAACAGGGATCACTTGTCCTATTAGAAGTCCATCCTTCTTCACTTTCTTGGTATTAATTTAATTTGTCTGATCATGCAGTTTATTTAAGCTTATACATTTTGGAAAGTGATAGTGCTTTAGATTAGGAGGTGTCACTTGCTAGATTCACATATGGCAATTGCATGGTGAGTTGAAAAAGAAGCAATCAAGGGCTCTGTGTGTGAGTTTCTGATTTGTGCCTTGGAATTACTGCCTCTCTGCCAGGTACAAAGGCAGAGATGGAATAAACTCTTCTAGCAAAAGTATCACTACTTTTGACTTATCTCACATAACCAAGATCAGAGACCAATCATGATATCTTAGGCTCTGGACCCAGTATATTTAGATCTGTGTTACTCTGCCTGCAGTTCACTTTCTGGCAATCCTGAATCCATCTGAATCTCCAGAGGGGCAGAGGTAATCTGAACACAGAAACTTGTATTTAATCCCCCAAACATCAAACCAACTCCAAAATCCACATAAGCTTAAATTTTTGTATCATATCGCTTTGGAGGATGGAAAAATGCCTGTGGTCCATGACTTCATTCCATTCATTCATCAAATTCCTGGAATGGTGGAGCCAGGAGGAAGAAAATCACCATTCAGACATTAAGCAAATGCCATGGAAAGCTACTACCTTTTAAGACTTCAGCAAATACTAAATGTAGTTTATTCTCTACTGAACCAAGAGGCTCTTTGCAAAACCTCCTTCTCCTTAGAATGTTGCTTGAAAGGGAGTTGTATACAGGATATTTAAATAGTTGCAGAACTGAGGCTTCATATATATTCTTACCAACTTGGCTGTATCTCATTTCCCCCCCCTGCTCTTATTTCCAATTTACAGGGCTCTAAAATAGCCACGATACTTGATTAAGTAGAGCAACACTTCTGGAACCTTAATCTCAGGAATTCCCAAAGCACCTGACTTAAAGAATGCAGGGGAAGTGTGTCAGGGTGGGCATCAACCTCTGACACACCATGGCAGTTTTCATTTTCTCAGTCTTTTCAAATAGAGTTAAGTAGTCAAGTAGAGTTAAGATGATACTCCTCCTCTGTGATAAAATACACCTCAGACAGCAGTGGTTTGGGTCTTTCTCCTTTGATCTTCAAAGCTTAAGAATTTACACTGTGTAGAACAGTAGATTTGCAGTCACAGGTAGAGACATCTTAGTTCCTACAATAATCTAGTGGGTCATCCAGGGATTCCACTACCACGCCTAGAAGCACAAAAGTTAATAATCTGTTATTCTTGCTTTGAGAAGAATAACCCAGCCTTACCTTCCTGATTTCCCTTAATCATTGATGAACTTCCATCAAAGTAATCCATGTCCTTATTTTAACTTCTTTTAAATATTTGGACTTGCCCATACACTGTGGCAGTGAGTTCCACTGCTTATCAATCACTGAGAGGAGACTTCTTCCTTGAAGACAACTAGACCTGTTCCATCAGGGAATTTCACCACATATTCTTGCATTGTAGCAGTCCTTAGCAGTTCCTTACTCACCTTCTCCATGCTGTTCCCAGCAGACCTCCATGAAAGCCCTCCACTGTCTCCCCACAGTTACTTTTCCACAGACAGGAGAATGTGACTTACTCTTATGCTATAAAATCCACAATATCTATCATCCTTGCCCTTTCCTGAGCATTTTCCAGTCCTACAGCATCCTATTTGAAACAGTGTGATCAGAACTGCGTAGATTTATGTAGGGACATAATAATGTTAGATCTTTATTCCTTTTCTGATCATGTCTAGCTTTCTATCATGAGGTCATGAGGGAATTGAAGTTATTGTTTTATGATACAGAGGCAGTATCTTCTGTGCCCCAGCTGAAACAGCTTTTGGTTACAGGGGATCCAGGCTCAGAAGAATGAGAGGATGCCACCAATAAAAGCAAAAAACCAAAATTAAATAAAATGAGGTAGTCAGACTGGACTTTATTTTAAAGGAGAAGATAGTGAGATAATAAAAAAGAAAAATGTATGCAAGCTTTCCTAGCACAGTGTTTTGGAGAGGTGGGAAAAAAAATCATATTTTATTTTCAAGCTTTGTGGTTTGAAAAAGCATCACTGAGGAAACCATACCAGAAATTTAAGATCAGTCTATGCTGCACAATGCTAATTTACCTAGCTAAGCTCTGTGCTAATGCAGCTATATTGCTTACCGTACTTACAGCTAACTAGTTTAGGGCTCTCTCTGAAATCTCTTCACCAAATTGCACTGTGCAATGGAGAAATACTTTTTTTAGTCTTCAGCACTGCAGGCCACCTTGAAAAGCCAGGTGTCACACTACTGTGTCCTTCACACAAGTAGAATAGTGGTTGTGCTATCCTTGCAGACTTAGGGTATTAAATATACCTTGCAGAAAGATCCCAGACAGGACAACCCACGTAGCTTAAATGTGGGTTGAACATGAGCCTAGATGAACATGCCCACAAATTTCAACAGAAATGCTCTCAGGCACACAGTTAAATCCAGGCATGTGGGTCTTCTGCAGCAGTAGGGCCCAAGATCTGTAACCCACCCCCAGCTCAATGAAAATCAGCCCTTCAACAGAGCTTGTAGAAGACACTGAGCCATTGAGGTGACACTGCCACACACAAACAAGGTGTTTTACCTTGGATACAGCACCTACCACACACTTAAATGCAAATCACTCTACACAGGCTCAAAACAGAAGTGCTGGAATGTCTCTTGCCCAGTGAAAAATGCCCCTGGAACAGAGAGAGATACTGCTTTAACTCTGACCTAGAGTTAAAGCCCTTTCTGCCCAGAACAACACAGCAACACAAAGTTGAGCAGAGGTTGGTACTCACTGAGGGCCAAAGGCTTTCTGCAGAGAGAGCTGCAGTTAAAGTCTCATTGCTGCTTTTACCTACAGCCCTTAGCCACACACAAGCTCAAAGGGGCAGCCCCACAGCCTTGTGTACAGATATCTGCCCCAAAACCACAAGGAACAAAAAATCCTCAGCCTGCCAAGCCCCCTCTGACAGCATGCAGCAACACGCAGCACTCAGAGGTGCTTGGAGGGGATAGACCCAAACATTTCCAAGTAACTCATCACTGAAACAGGCACCAAAGAATCACAACTCCTGGACACCAGAGTAGTTATGTCCAAGGGCTGGTCTGGGAGAAATGCAGTATTAAATTATCAGTTACCCATGAAACACACAATTGACATGACGGCTGATGTATTTTTGGCCTGATTCCTGTCTGTTGGTTCCCTTTAGTAAATTTTCTCCTTAGCTAATTTTAACCAAATTTGAAAGGGCTAGAGTATCACAGATAATTATATTTTTATAAGTTTCAGGGATCGGACAGCTGGAGAGAGAATAAAGACCAAAATTAGTGCTTTCTATTAAGGGAAAGCAGGCGAAGTTCAGCCACTATATATTCTAGCAAGCCTGAGACAGCCAGCAAACCCGTACACATTTGGTGGTAGAGTAGCATTGCTGGAATTTGCTCTTGCCAGAGCTGGTAGTTTTGCAGTAGTGTATGGTTTAGGACACAAACTTTTAAGTTTGTCCATGTTTAATTATTTCTGATATTGGCATAACAGTTTCTATAATTTTGTTTAGGTATTTGTAATAGCAGAGCATCAACTGAAATTAGGATGATTTGTGAATGAGCAGTCAAAAATATCTATTTTATTGTAGGAAAAAAATGCAATTACAACATCTCAGAAATTACTTCTATTCCTCTTGAAACATCTGTTTTTTCAACTTCAATCTTGCAGTTACTAGAAAGTAAGATTGGACAGTGAAATTTGTATTTATTAGAAAAGGAATTCAAAGCATCTCAGGCCAATCTTCTGTTATGTGTCAAATTAAGGGAAATTGTGTTTTGCCTCTAAATTAAAAAGAAAAACAATTCTTGAGGAATAAAAATGTCATTGTTCAAGGAAGAGTAATAAAGTATGAATGCCTTTCCTTCAGCTGACTCTCTTTGCAAATGAGCAAGAACACAGAGGTCAATAAATTGTCATTACCCAAGCTTCATAAATCCTCAGTGGTTGGATTTTACCACATAGTTTAAGTTACAAGACCTTAGAAGAGGCCAAGAAAGATTCATTTGGAGTATTTTTAGGCAAAGACGAGGTCTCCAAACTTTTTCAGTTGTTACTTGCAGTGTCAACATGGAAAAAGCTGCTCTTCCTGGAAACTGCTGGTTCCAAAACACAGCTCTCTGCACATGAAACCATTAATAGAGACCCATGGTCACTTAGTAGAATTAGAGGGTTTACCTGCTCATTATCAAGCACAGCTTTGCTAGCAGATCAGTTGCAATTTTCTGTTGCATTTTTGGTTAAAGGTAGGGCCAGCAAAGATACAAAGATCAAATATCCCTGAAACCTGAAGCACGCCATAGAAAGGAAAAAGCAGGAAAGTTGATTAGAACAGGACGTAAAATATGACCACATATGCACTAAGTTGCATGAATCTCACAGGGAGCTCCCCAAATACTGCAGATGGGTTCCTCTCATATGGATTCAGTCCCTACCCCAAACAAAATGTTGATCTATAAAGGATATACAGCAGCACAGTTTGAAAGGGGGAAAGCAGAAAAAAACCCCTACAGAGTGTCTAGTACATACTACAAAATTAAAAGACTGCTGAAAAGCATTTTATGCCTTGTGGAAAACAAGTCTCAACTTACCTGAATTGTCCTGTGACTAAAGTCTGAAGGAAATGTGTATATTTGGGTACAACATCCAGAAAAAAATATGGAAGTCTAAACTCAATTAACTATCAGTGAAATTTGGGCTACAGGGTACCCTAATCTACTTATGTTTGAAGCTCATGTCACTCACACACTTCAGATGTTTTTTATTCCTTCAGTCCCTTTGAGTGAAGTAAGCTCAGCATGTCATGTTTGTCTCTTAATGATCACAAAATACAAGCCATAGCTTGTCATCCTTCTCTAGAAGGACAAAGAGAGGGGCCTCTGTGGCAATGTACAAATGTGAGAAAGCCACCATGACTGAGCTCTGAGCCAGACCAGAGGGGGACAAGGAAAGCTGTTAATTAAGCACTGCTTCTGCCATGAATAGGCTGATGGAGGGCATCATTATCAAAAGGAAACATGCATCACTTCAAACAAGCTGTTTCTTGTCCTTGATAGGTTAACAAAGAAGCCATTTGAGTATGTCAGGTTAAGATTACTATTCCACACTGCCATGGGAAGTCCTTGAAAGCAACCTCTGAACCTGACAACAGACAGCACGTGGTAACATTCAGAGCGCAGCTTTTACTGCTCCCATGCCTTTGTGCAGCTCTTGGTGACCTTGGATATTCTGAGCAGGGACACAGGAAGACTGTATTAAGAAGGAATTATTAAATATTGATTTATTTTTTTCCTGGCATTGGGTGTCAAGATAAATGCCAGAAATTCATCTGTCCTGTTGAAACTGACCCAGGAAAGGTGCTTTATCAAGTTCAAGTCCATGGAAAAGGAAACAGGGACAATGAAGCAAGAAACTTTCCCATCTTACCCTCATAGATCACTCATGAAAACTCATGAAAGTGGTCTGAATATTGAGACAACAACATCAGGCAGAAGGGATTTTGCAAGTGCTCAGAAACTTTGCTCATCCTATGGCCTGCAGTTTTCTGCCTTCCCACAGTTCTGGGCATAATTTCTCAACCAGGGTGATCGTTAGTAACCTGTGCCATCTTTCTGCTCAGCTGGCGTACACTTCCATTTACCCAGGTTGCAGCAGTTTCTGCAAAGAAGACTCAAAAGTCTGCATCAGATCTCAGTCAGAAATCATGAACTGTCTTTACTAACAGCTAATAAAGGAGTACCCTTCAGCAATTGCTTTCCTCATTCACAGCAAATTAACAGAACTCCCCATTTTTCTTCCAGAGTTCAGGACTGGATTTTAAGGCCAGTGTGACTTTGTCCAGAACTGGATGAGCTCCAGGGCTGAAGGCAAGGAGGGTGCCAGCACTAGTGATGGCATTGAAGCTCAGCTGCAACACGAACTAGGATACAGTCTTCCTGGCACCTCCAGTGCCACCAGATCCACTTTACTAAGGGAAGGCTGGAGGACATCTTAATGACTTATTCAGGCCGTAGTCAGATTGTTCTCTGCTGACAATGCAGCATACTCCTTTGAACTGGGGCTTCAGCTTACCGGTGTTTTTCCAGAATATTTGGAACAACTGACCTCTTTGGAAGAGTCATAGCCCAAGGGGGTAGGGAAGTTTTGTCATGGAGGATTTAAGGACCTGACAGAGTAAAATTCTGAGTAACCTGGTCTAACCCCACTGCCTATCCTACTTTCAGCAAGAGGTGTGACTACAGACTTCCCAAGATCAATTCCAACCTGAATTGTCCTACAATCCTGGAAAAAAATAAAAACTTGTAATAAACATAAGCAGTCTTCTGCATTTTTTTTTCCTTGCATAGAATATGAGATGAAATTTTTTTCAAAACTTAACTTATAGAAAAAATTCGTGTTTGCCTAGTATGGACTAAATAGCATCTGGCTGATCCAAAGCATTGAGTCTCATTTCAACCTCTTGAGACTTAAGTAAATTTCTCTGCTTCGAGTCTTATCGCAGTGCTTATTTGAAGTCTATTTAGGCCCAGTGGCCTGAAACTTTAGGGGAGAAAGAGAGGAGAGAGCTCATCAATGACATCAGCTAGTGAAAAGAGAAGAACCCTCTCTGACAAATCCCCCCTAGCAACACTTGCTAGAGGAAGAAGCTTTCCATGGGAATCCATTGAGGAGCACAGGGAGAAACCTAGAAAGCACCGGGCTGAAGTAAGGCTATTTTTTTTTTTTTGGTATGTTTTCATGTACATTTCAGCTTCTTCATTAAAGCAGATGTTTTCAGCCATTTTCACATACAGGAAGATAAAGATAAAACAAAAGTTCATGGTGCATGGGGTGAGGAACAACAGCCTGCAGAAGCCTGTTGTAGAAAATTGATCACAGTATGAAGAATGTTGAGGGAGTTTTGTTTCTGGAAGGGGTACAAAAACACTTGCTTGGGATGTGTCTGGTGCCTTACAGAGGCAGTATGGATTGTGCAAGACACTTGCCCAAACTCTTGCACAAAATCATGGACCCACAAAATAACAAGCACAAAAGAACCTCTGAAGGTCATCTAGTCCCGCTTCCAAAGATGAGATATCACAGTGTTTCTCAACAACTTCTTCCAGTGTTTGGCCACCTTGCCTGTGAAAATTTTCTTCCTTACATCCAGCAGTAATTTCTCACACTGCGACTTGTGCCTGTTGCCTCTTGTCCTTCCTCTGCTACATTGAACTCTAAACCACATTTGATGGTTCTCACAGTCCAAGTTTCCTTAAGAGATGGACAAGCAAAGACATCTGCTGGCAGAACATACAGTAACCATGTCTGGTGACAAAAGTGACTAATGGGTGATACAAGGAGGTGCAGCATCTACTTTTTAAGTAAAAAAGTGAAATCTGCTATATTTACTCTTTCATGAAAAGTCTGAACTTACTTAACTCATGGCTGAAGTACTGTAAAATCATAGTGTGAAATACTGGGAAATGTCAGCTATGCTGCTGAGAAAACCTACCCTGAACTAAAATTTAGATACTGCCTTAAATAGAAATTTTCATTGTAATTGCCCTCCCTTCACCAAGTTGCTGCAGAATGGCAATCAGTCTTCTTTGTTTTCCTAGATCCTAACACAAGTTCATTAATTTGCTCTCCACTTTGGACACTAACCAAGTGTTGCTAAAAATGACCATTCAGGTACAATTTCTGTCATTTACATTTGCAACAAGTCATGTTCTGCCCTATGACTAGTCCTGTTTATTTCTGGTTTGACAGAAGTGGCAAATTCTGGCCCATAATATCTGTGTGCATCAAAAATAGAGAATGGAAGAGAGACAGTGAGAAGATATTAGAGTACCATGTATGCTCAGTAACCACCCACACATGCCTGCACCCCCACAGAAAAGAAGTCTCATTCTACAAAAAGTTATTAATTGTATTCTCAAGATCGACAGGTTAATTGAGCTGTTTTGCAAAAACTGACTACAGAATCAGTTTCATTCTGTCATTACATTTTGTCAAATTAAAAATCCAAGTATATTTTTTAAAAATCTACGAGGAAGCCCAATAAAGACTATGATGGAGTCTAGGACACCCTCACATTCTTTTCCACACTGACTGCTTTCCTTGCATATCATGAATATTGGCATCAAGTTCCCATACATCTAACTTCCAGACATTATTCTCCTTTTACAAGCCGGCTTTCACTGAGCACTTTGTATTGTAGGGTATGAGCCTAAAAAAACATGAAGAGATAAGTCAAGTTTAAAGAGAATAAAACACAAAAAAAATCCTTCCAAAACATACTCATAAAAAATAGAGATGAAGCACAGAGGGGTTTAAAGGAATCAAAAAGATATATTTTCCCAGACCCATTAGTGAAACGCCTGGCAGAATGGTGATTAAAGTTTGCAGTCACAAATAGTACATTCCACCTTACCAGATTTTTTCAGCAAATGTCTTCACTGGGTTTGGGCCCTTTTGAGGGGAAGCCAGCCCCAGGAACCAAAGGACAGCTATGACATTGTACCTAGGAGAACCAGACCTCTCTGGGGTTCTTCCAAAACATGCAATAATAGAAGGCATACTCTACATCTATACATATACAAGCAGATATGAATAGCACAATGGTGGGCTGCCCATGCTCTGCATATCTCCAGTCTCTATAGACTTCACAAATCTGAAAAACAAACAAACAAAAAAAACCCCAAAAAACCTAAAGCAAAAACCCTACAGATCATTAAAATTAAAGTTAATTCCAGTTAGTTTGGTGCTGTGGGCTAGTTTATTGTCCTGGGTTGGCCATATGACCTGTTTGTATCCCCAATCGTCCCCTTGCTTATGCTGGACATTAAGTTCTGCAGCTTTAAGTTGGTCCAAGGAAGACAGTGAAAGTGAAGGTGGAGGAAAAAAAAACACTCGCCGTTTGTCTGCAGGATACTACGAACCAAGGTCAAGAGAGCGGAGAGGCTGCATTCCAGCAGACAGCGTTATCTCTTTTTCTTTTTTTTTACTCACTCTGTTGTGGGGGTGCTGGCTAGCTCACAGCGGAGGGCTTTTCCTCGGATTTTTTCCCGGCTTTTTGCAGGGAGAGACTTTGTTTCTTTTGCTGGGAATTTTTTCTTTTTTTCCTCTTCCTGGGACTGGTTGGCATCGCGTGAGCCCAGGACACCAGGGAACGCCCGGGGGGCCCCCCCCCCCATCCTCGCCGACTGCTACAGCCGGGCCCGGCAATCGGCCCCTCACTGGAGAACTGAACCGGACTCAGACGGACTCTGAATCTACCATCTCTTCAGAGGAAGGAGAGGTTTCATTGTTTTCATATTATCCAAATTTTCCCTATACTTGTAAATATTCTATGTGTTAAATAAATAGTTTTTTCCACTTTTCTCTAAGGAAATTCTTCCCGGACCGGTAGGGGGAGGGGCGATTGGAATCGGCTCTTCCTAGAGGAGACCCCCCCAGAGGTTTCCTCCTAAACATTTGCCCTAAACCAGGACATTTATATAACAAGAGTACATAGTAGACCTCTTTGAATAGTAGACTCTAGACAGTGTCACCAGCAAAAAACTTGCTGTCTCAAAAACTTCCCACCTCTGTTCTGCACAGTGTATGGCAAGAGCTTCACACAAAGCAGAGCACTCAGGTTTGCAGGACCTGGCTGCTGCAGTGCAGCACTGATGGCCTGTTGCAGAGGCACACACTGTGCCACACTGCAATACTGACATATTAACAGCAATGTGGACATATTAAGATAGACAACCTGAGATGAAAGAGTGAAAAGATGAGGAGTCTATCTAATTTTTCACTCAGAGGAGTTGTGCAGCCTGGTTCCAAACTACCAGCTTTTCTCCTCTGCTTATGTCAAGATGACCCCCTGCTTCCCACACAGCTACCAAATTTTGTCTATTCACAACTTCTCTCCTTCACTGTAGCTCGGAAGCAGCAGAAAACCATCCAGCATTAAATAAAAGCAGGCACATTTTGCAGCTCATCCCTGGGGTCTGGGCACCAGAGAGAAGTTTCTGAGTGCACAGGGATAGAGGCAGCTTTCAGGTACACACAGCCTCCTTTCCCTCTGCCAGATCTAACACAGTCACAATAACCTTTTTACTTCAGGCTCCCAGAGCTGCCACCAACAGCACCAAAGGGGAGAGTTGGAGAAGCATGGATGGTTACAGGGCCTTGTTGGCTGGATTATTTTCTCACTAGTAAAACACAGTTCTCCACAGCCCTAGTTATCAGTGTGAGACTTCAATCAACAAGAAAGCTACAGAATCCAGAAAATCCAGAACTGCAATACTGTTTTACACTGGTGTAAACACCACCATTACAGAGAATGCCTTCCCACTGGCTTTTCCTCAGTTAGCAGGTGAGGAGGGAGCCACTGCCACCAGCACATCTGCATCATGCAGCTGGGACATTCTGCTGCCACTCCACCATCAACAGAGCAACATCCTCCCTCTCAGCTGCAGAGTAAACTGCCTTTACAGACCCCGCTGTCAACCTTGGTACTCTATCCCAGACTCTGATTTTTTCAATTGGTTCAGCCATAAAACACCTAATGATGCTGATGCCTGAACCATCATTGGGCTCTGAGACAAATAGCTTGGGTCTCCCTCTGCAGAACACTTGCTCCAGGCTCTTTGCAGTCTCAAGCAGGCATTAACACAGGCATGTGTCCCCTGCACACCGTGCCCTGCTTCCATTAGAATGTTTTGCAGCGAGATAAATTGGTCTCACCACCTCCTCTGCTGCAAGTGCTTATTCTAAAGAGGGAGTCTGATTCCAGCAGAGTCTCCGGAGGTGTGGCACTGCGGGAGGGAAAGGAGGACTGGGTGTTGCACTTACAGCGAATGGGAATAGATGGCTGCTCCTGCTATTTCATCAAAAGAGCCCCTTCCCCAAGTAACACTGATTCCACAGATATTTAAGTAGAATCAAGGTGAGATAAAGAGTATTGTATTAATACATATATATATTCCTCCCTCTTCCAACATCAGCAGTTAGCATGCCTGATGAGAGATGCTGCAAAGAAACGATTTCAGGTTGAGTGCATCACACACTGACTCACTGCCATGAAGCTCTGCACTTCAACAGAATTCCTGGTGAACAATGATGAAATATTCATCAGTTCATATTTGTAAATGGCCCAGCAACATACTGAGTAAATGACCTCCGACGAAGCACCTCGCATTAAAATGGAACAGCAACCAGCTGAAATGAGGGAACTACAAACTACGCATGTGTTTTGTCAGCACAAACAAGCAGCAAGCACAAACAGAAAGAAATCTAGTTGGACTCATCATCCTGACAGCGAGAAACAAATGAGGAGCCAGCCTGTTCACTTCAGCAAGACCCACTGGTGGTGCTGCCTGTAGCAGGAGTGAGTAGGGCAACCAGGGCTGAGTATTAACTCCTGCCCTCTGTCACAAGCAGAAAGTGAACCAGGCAAGGCAGGAAGTTGAGCTTCTTGTTCTCCCCACATTATTGTTCATCACCTCTATCCCTGCACCTACACTGCAAAGCAGTGCTAGTCCTTTAACTGCAGGTCTTAGTCCCTAAAACAGAAAACACAACCTATACCTTCCAGAGAAATTGGGGAGCCTGCCCCCTCCCACCCCAAAAGATATGTGATGCTGGGCAGGAGCGTCCCACAGTTAGCATTTCTTGCCTTGCCTGCGTGCTTTGGTGGGAGCCCCTGAGGAGAGAGAGCCAGGTTTGCAAGAGGGGCAGGCTGTGGGAATGGGGGTGCCACCCAGTGCTGCTCTTTGTCTGGGGTGCTGCTAGGCAGTGCTGATTTAAGGAGCAGAAGGGTGGATTTTCTGTCCTGCTTTCAGCAGTCATCATTATTCAGGATGCGTGTTTTCCAGGGAGGTTGCCAGAGCTGCACTGCACCGCTTGCGATGGTTAATCCTTGTACGGGAAAGCTCCACAATGGAAACTGTGAGGAGAATGCAAAATAAATTAGGAAAACCTAGCAAGCCATCGTCAGCCTCCGCAAAATGCAGAGACACCCAAGTCTGGCCTTTTCCAAGGTATTTTCTTGAAATTGAGCTTAAAAACCCATCTGTTGTTGCCCCAGGGCCTCACAGAGAGGTGAGCTCCCACCGCCAGAGCCAGATGAGCGATGCAGCCCTTTTTAAAAATCATTTATTTATTAATTAAACGCCCTGTGATAAGGCAGATCTTCATGCAGGTCCACACACAGCTCTGCAGGCTCGGAGGGGCCTCGGCGGCCGGGAACTTGAACAAACAGCACCATCAGGTGGCTCTCCGGGAAATAGATGCGTGGAAGCACCCAGGACATCTCCAGGCGGACCTGGCCATCCCTCTGCTCTCCTCTTCCAACCCTCGCAGCAGGGAGGGCCCACAGCCCTTCCCGGCAAAATCCCAGTCCAGAATTGTTAGAGAAAGCTTCAATGGCAGCAAGACACATCCAGAAAAAGTGTCAAGGGAAAACTTCCGATCTGCTTTGTTTTCCCTGGCACGCAAGTCTTTTACGCCCTGTCCTTTCCATTGTTGACAGCTGTGAGTATCCCAGCTCTAACTACATGGTTTAATTGATTCCTTAACAGGCCACCAGGCATCCAGAGCACCCGTCTGAGCAGAGAATAAGGCTTAATTCCCTCCCTCAGCCTCTTCCATTTTCGAGGGCACTGGCAAATCGATATTTTTAACTTTGAAAACGATTCCCAGTGTACAAAACCCCTTTGGGGCACTGCTGGCACCCACCTTCCCCCACCTGCATAGGGGAGGAGGAGGATGCCTCGTTCAGCCTCAGGCAGGTGCCCTTTCACCAAAGACTCCCTGTGAAATAACTTGGCTCTTTCAGCCTCTTTGCTGCCTTCTCCTGCTGCTCACATATTTGGTCAGTGCAAAGGGGGAGTAGAAAGCCTCTCCCAGTAACTATCCAGAGCAGCTTCAATCCCCTGAGAGTCACAGAGCAGATATAGTCCCAAAACACATAAAGACAACATACTCAGCTTCTAGAATCCAGACCTCAGCCAATTCACAAACTCTGCTCTCAGGCTCCTGCTTGTCACCTTCACCTATTCCCCTAAAGAGAGGAAAGCACTGGATAAGACAATCTGAAGGAATGCAAAATGCTGTTGCACCCACAGTGCTGCAGTGACTGCAGCCACACCCCCTCTATTTCCATGATTACCAGGGGAGGGACCTATGCCATCAGTCTCAGTGGCTTTTCTCATACCTGGATTTTAAAAGATTTTTTTTTCAGGTTGTTCTCCACATCAGTGAATAAATAGATATTTCTAAAGTGTCCTAGCAGAACTTAGGTAATTTAAATATAAATGCATATAAAGAACATGTTCAGTTGTTTGTATACTTATTTGTTTATACATATATGTATTCTATAAGTAAATATACATATGCCTTACAGATTCAGAAATCAACAGGCACATAACACATACACAGTCACATTCACAAACCTAAAGGAAAATTATTCAAAAGTGTGGTTACTCAGTTCCTCTAGGAAACACCTCTGTTCACAGAGTGTTTCGGCCTTGAGTGCCTACAGTTAGACCTTACAAAAACAACTCTGAAAATCAGGACCTTTCATTGCTATGTTTGTGGTTAAGCAGACAGAAGGACTGCTTTATATATCTTACTTCAGGCCTCTAATTCTCAAAAATTTGCGGCCAGAAGAGACAATCCAGTGTTTCCAGCTACACTGCCTCCAGAGGCACTTCTGTACAAAGCACATCATCCAGTCACCTTGAAGGGATGTCAAATCATTGCAAGTTGTTGACAGCCCATCTCAAAAATCTCTGCCTTCTGTAATAAAGAGACTTCTCAATTCCCAAATATGCTCAATGCAATAAAATTTTTGAACATCCCATATAAAGTTGATAATAGAGCACCTAACACAAAAGACAAAAAAAGAAGAGGAAATGAGATTATATTTCCCATCATGGCATCTGCATTAAGCTCAATAGCTGCTTGTTTCTACTATAATTGTGCCAAAGTCATTTTGAATTTCATTTTCTTTATGCACCTTGCTCTGAAGCTGAGATATTTTGGGAAAAACAATGCACAAGACAGTACTTAAATGCAATGGCAACATCTCACCAGTTGCTACTCATGATGTCAGAGGAGGTCAGGTGGGCACAGAAGTATGAATTGTCCCTACATTTGTACACTTTTTGAGGGGGTAAATAGCACCCAGGAGAACTGAGGTCTTCCTAGGACAGTAGGAACATGGAACACTAAGATGAAGGAATGTCTTTTTTCCTGCCGCCTTAATTCTCTTTGCTTTCAAGCTCTTCTTTGGCCCTTGCCTTTTTATTTTTCTGTAAAAGGAGAATGCAGTTCTAGGGGAAGTCAGCTTGCAGCAGCATTGGATCATGGGAGAGGCTGCACAAGCCATCTCCAGGCACTTCTATAAGTACCTCTTTTCTACACTGGGCTGTCAGTTGTGCTGCTCTATTCCTGTAGAGCCATGGAGCAAGATGCTTGGGGTGGATTTGTTGGCAGATCAGTAGGGAATCATAATATTCCTGCCAAATTCATTTTCTCATGTGACCTGAGCTTGACTTAGAACATGGATTTCCTACAGAGACAAGTTTGAGCAGTGCCAGGAATCTGAAAGCCAGGTGGTCTGCAAAGCTTCTCCCCAGGCTCTGAGATCCTATTTCCTCACGTCATTTTTTCCAGACAGCATGGAGTGCAGGCTGGGTGCTCTCAGCAAACTGAGTCCTCAAAACCAATGCAATTGCTCCTTCCCACCACCACAGTCCTCTGGAAGAGACTGTGACAGAAGTGGGACGAAAGATGAGCACGTTTTCTGCTAGGAAATAGATTCAGGCTTTGACCAAGAATGCTAGTGAAACTTTTCTCTGCCAGAGGAAACTCTAAAAAAAAATTCCACTTTTTCATCTCGGCAGCATCCAAATCTGGCTTAGCTAGTCCAAACTGCCGTGTCCTTGCTAATTCAGAAAGCCTATATTTGCCTATTTGGAAGGGAAAGCTATCACACAAAGGGAGATAGACAGGCTTTCCTGAAGAAAACTAAACATAGGTTCACTGATCTCTTGGGACAAGAAGACCCACATATTAATTTTAGATCTCTGGCAATCTGCATGCTAGAAATACCTTATGGCTCTGATCCATACAGACTTCTATTAAGGAAACAAAAGCTAGAATGAGCTGGAAGCTCTCCCAGATGATGCTTTCTGAACATCCATTGAGAAAAAGCAGCCTACCCTAATATATTACTTGTCTCATTTCTAAGATTCTCTCATTAAAGAAAATAAGTTTGGCTCCCAGAAGAGCTACGAGAGTGGTGTTAGCATTTCAATGGGATATCAGATCAGGACCCAGACCAAATATCACAGAGTCACAGAATGGTTAAGGCACTACTGGATGTCATCTAGTCCAACCAGCCTGGTCAAGCACAATTCCCTACAGCCCATTACTCAGGATTCTGTCCAGATGGCTTTTGAGTGTTTCCAGAGAGAGGCACTCCTCTGCTTCTCTGGGCAATCTGTTCTAGTGCTCAGTCACTCAAAAAGTAAAGAAGTTCTTACTCATGTTCAGGTGGAACTTCCTGTACATCTGTTTCTGCCCATTGCCTCTGTCCTACTGCTTGGCACCACTGAGAGAAGCTGCTTTTCTCACTGTTTTGTCTCAGCAGGAACCAGGGGCAATGCACAGATTACAGCTGTCTGCTTCTGGACTTCTTAATCTTCTTGCACAGCTACAGAAGGATCCCTGACTCAGATCAGGGAGTAGCAGCCTCATCCTAAAATGGCTCCTGTCATTCTCCCTAGAAACATTACAGAAGTGGCAATGGTCCATCACACATACAATCCCATATCTATAATTGCTGCCTTGTTGGCAAATTCCCGTCACAGATTGCACTCAGTTCTATCCCACCCTCACATCAGATGCAATCCACACCAACCTGTGCCTGCTGGAGCGCCTGGCTGAGGTAGCAGGATGGAGAATAGCTCACTGTACTGGCACTCTTGGGAGACAGAGAAGAGAATTGTGACTTCGGCAAGCCTGAACCTTGCACCTCAGCTGAAGCCACCCCTGTTGTCACCTCTGTGTCCTGAGGGCCCAAGGAAGGGATGGATGTAGCACGTCCTTCTCCATTCTCTCTCAGTCCCCCACTCCTTTCTGTCTGCCTTAGATGCAGCTGCAGCAGCCAAGTTCTCTATGCACAGTTACAAAAATGCTCAATGTAGAGAGAGTGATGTTTTCCATTGAAGCAGCATTTGAAACAGCACAGGTCACTGAGAAAGCAACCTCCCTGTGTTCTTCTTGTTGTCATCGTGCTGATGGCTAGGGGACACTCAGAAACCCTGTGTTTCTACAGTCAGAGAACAGCAGGATAAACTCAGGAATAGCTTTGCTGAGAGCAACTGCAAACTCCCTTAGCACCCTTCTGGAAGAATGTAGCGGGGAGAGTGTCAGCAGAAGCTCTGAAATTCATTTGCATCAGACTCACAGCTTTCTGGCAGTAGGCTGACCAGTCTGAAATTCCCTCCTTAAATCCATGAGAACCCAGTTTAAACTTAGTCTTTCTTCAGCTGTAGTTCTCCTGCCTTCTTTTTTAGCAGGCATCCAAACAAATCCAACATCCCCACCCATCACACAGAAAGGAGAGGAGAAACACAGGTTAGGGAACACTCAGGTAGAAAAAGGGAACGAACGGCATAGTAGGTCAATAAAATCCCAAACTATTGCCTAATTTAAGCCCTGCTTTCTTGCCTGGAAGGGCCGAGCAGCATGTTCATATTGTATGTTGCTGGTAAGAGACTTCCGCTTTCAACTGTTCTCCTTTTTAATGCTCTCTCTCTGAACAGACACATCTTTACATATCTGCCACCATATGATTATGAGACCATTTTAAAATATGGAAATCAATTAGAATATTTTAGGGAAGGAAGACTATCAGTGCTAGGTGATCCAGAGCACAAGGACAGCTATTTTGGACATTTATCCCTGCTTGCAGATGATTGTTCAATCCAAAACCCTGCTGAATTGCCAAGTTCTCCAACATAATGCTTGTGTGACTACGAAATTCCATACCACTGCACTATGTGCATTTGGCTGTAGAAAGTTGATACCTATAGATATCACTTCCTGCCATGTTGAGTCACTCATAAACAGAATTTTTCTGCAGAGCCAGAAACTCTGCTCCTTAGATCAAACATTAACTAGTCCTTGGCCGAGTCTGCTCTGTCACAAGGTCCTAGGACAGATTATGAAAGGAGGGCCTGGACATTGCTGAGCATTTCCTAGGCAGGAAACTGTGCTTATTCTACAGGGTCACTTCCCCATGAACACAGAGGAAACTGCATTTGCCAGGATGGAGAAACACTTCCACCAACAATGGAGCAACATTTCCACCAGAGTTGCAAAAGTGGATGGATACCACATGACTCAGTTCAACTGTCCTGATGTGCTGTTCCTCGCTGCCTAAAGTGCACTGATCTGCATTGATCCAAAATTACACTCCATCACCTCTGTGTTGGTAAACAAATTCAGTCTGTCCAGGAGGGCAACTGGGTTTTGACAGAGGCCATTGATCCACTGTAATCCTGATTCAACACCAATTTAAACATATTGCCTGGCTGAAGACCCACTCACGAGCACAGTCATAAGGTAAAACATGAGAGATTGACTTCTGACATACTGAGACCTGCCAAGTTCATGCTAAACTAAAGGCTGTCTCCATACCTAATTAAAGGTGCCTCACCTAAGCCATACACTGAGAGGCAGTTCACTGAACAGAAAAAACAGCAGTGTGAAACACCTTTTCTCACTCCTTTGAGGTTGAGATTTCAAAGCTTCTTGTATTCTGAGCTTTATCTGAACAGGAGGCCTCCTCCAACACAGGTCAGAGCTCTTAACCCAGGCAAAAACCCCATATTTTGAGCTCCAGCTCTCAAGAAGTAAAAAAGTCCCTTAACCTATAAAGGTTATTCTGGAAGTGGAGCTTTCTTCTAATTGCAATGCTTGTCCCTGGTGCTAAGAAAATTCCTCTGCTGGTAAGACACATTTCCACAATATTGTACCAGCACTTTCATAAGAAGCTTTGAATTCAGTGAAGTGGTATTTTCTAAGGAGAACAGTACTCACTAGAAAATTCCCGCCCACCTCAAAACATAACTGCTGCAGCAATAATTCTGCACAGCTACTGAGACTGGTTGGTGGAACTGAGGAGAGGAGAGGTAGAAGTAAATAAAAACTTTTTTCTGTGCACTAAAGCTGTTTTTGCCACTTTTATCTTGACCATGATTTTGAAGATGACATGACTCCAAGGCCAGAATTCCTTTTCAGCCTTAGGCCACATACATTTGCATCACGAACATGGGATTTAAACCCCAAATAAATGTGTGCATGTGTCATTGTCTGGGCTCTGTATTACTAAGTCTGCTTTCCTCCTTCCCATTCCCTTATGCAAAGGTGCACACTGAGGACAAGTTGACAAACACGACAACACTAGTCCAAGAATAACATCCCAAACTCTCAGTCACTCTCACTTTTCATGGACATATGTCACCTTAGACGCATCACAAGCATGGCTGTACTCTCCAGACAGCACCAGAACAAACTCATCCTACATTTTCTCCTTGCATATAAATAAATGGCAGAGGTATGAAATATAAAACTCACCTTCCTGCTCTAGGATCTCAGAATTGTTTGGGGAAGGTTTAAAAGTACATCTTTAACAGGGTCAGGTTGCTCAGAGCCAGATTGAACTTGGCCTTGAATGTTTCCAGGCTCTTCGAGCAACCTGTTGCACTGTTTCACCAACTTCGCCATAAAAAATTCTTCCTTATACATCATCTAAATTTATTCTTATAGTTTCTAAGCAGTACCTCTCATCTTATTGCTACAGACATCATTAGAAACTCTGCCCCCACATTTCTTGTAAGCCCTCCTCAACTACTGAAAGGCTGCAATAAGATGTCCCCAGAACTTTTTCTTCTCCAGACTGAACAATCTCAACCCTGTCATCCTTTCCTCACAGGAGAAACGTTTCATCCCTCTGATCATTTCTGTGGCCCTCGTCTGAACACGAGGAACATAGCTGCTTCATGACAGCAGCCTAATTTCACCATTTTTCCATGACTGCCCACCAGTTTACTCCAGAAAAGGCTAGTTTTTAACAAGATGGAGAGGTTTTACACTGCACACATCTTTTACAGCTGCACAGTCTAAGGTGTGTATGTTGGTGCAAGCACACACCCTCTCATTTGGCAGCAGATGAGCCAGGAAACTTTAGTCTGTCACACAGGCTGTAGACTCCAGATGGAGTCCTGAAAAGTTGTAACAACACACAAACTTAGTTTTCTGAACATTCAATATAAATGATAAAGAGAAGAAAGTTCTTTCCTTTTCTCCACACTACTGACTACTCCCTTTTACTTAAAGCTTTAATTTTAAAATGAGCTGTTAAAATTAAAAAGGTAGCTAACAGAGTAGTCTGCTGCTAGATAAGATATCAAAGTGAAATTAAAACCTGACCTCTATAAAACCATGTAGACTTATGCTATATGTTCCAAACAGCACCAGTGTTCCATGAAGAGCAGATAATTTGAGCAGCAGTTCAACCCCAGGCACCCACTAAAGGCTTGCACTGAAAGTGTGCCAGACTCAGCAAAGTTCAGCTTTACAGTGGTTACAAATAGCACGGACCATCATCCATCTGCTTTGCAAAAAGTCTCAGCCCCTCAGTTTGGTGTTGGAGCACTTGAAGAGACAAGGGGTGATTGGAGTAGATGGGTTCCCACCCCGGGTACTGTGTTGGCGGATAACAGGGCTAGTGGATCCCAGAAACTTTCATGCCCAATAGAAAAAAGTAGCCTTGGTGGCCTCAGACTCCACTGGTCTCTGCTCCTGGCAAAGCTTCCAAGGTTCATGAACCCCATCAGGCACGCTGCTGAGGGCACAGCACCTCAAACATCCCCAGCACTGGAAACCCTGGAAAAGAAAACCCAGCTTCTCTCAGGTACAGCTGGAAAGGGAGTTAAGGGAGAGGCACATTAGCTTGTATTGCATTTCTGGGCCCTGTTCTTTTTGAACTAAAATATTAAATACACTATTACAAGCACAGTAGGAAAATTTAACTTTTATGGAGAGAAAAGGTATCACCTTTGGAAATTCTTATCTGTTTGCCAAGAAATTTTCACTCATGGACTAGAAGGAGATCCATGCTGAGAAATATGAGGCAGAAAGCTTTTCTTCGGAGCAAATTGAAGGAGAAAGGAAGATAAATCAGTGAATCTTTTAATATGAAGTTTTCCCTCTGGCAACCTTTCCTTGTATGATACAGCCATGCAAAGATGCTAAAGGCAAGAGAAAAAGATCTTGGCTTGAAAGAAAGAACTTACACTTTGGTTAGACTCATCTGATATTAGACTTGCTCAACAGAGAAAAAAAATCCTTAAGTAAAACACACTCTTAAGAGGAAACCGTATCACTGAGGTGAAGCACTATCTAGGTCTACATTTGAAAAAGTTTTGCAAACACAAATACTTGGCTGGGAGGATTGGAAAAACAACATACCTATAACTAACTTGGCAAAAGTCTCAGCGTAGGTGCAGCTACAAGCAAGAGGTCCCTCTGGACCACCAAACCCCAAGCCTCTGCAGGGAACTCAGGGAGTAATTAAACAATTCAAGGACAAAGATGCTGTGTGAGAATAAAATCAGCCATTTGGAGGTGGAGAGGGGTGTGATTTGCTGTATCAGCAATCTTGTTTCAGACAACCCAAGAAGTTACAGATGTTAATGTAACATCTGTTTACCTGTGTGCCTTATCTCTCTTTACACTTCCCAATTACATTACTGATAAAATAATCTTCTTGATAGGGAACAAGAGATTTTTTCACTCTTTAATACATCAAAAATATCTGAACAAGGTCAAGAGTCCTCTAGTTCTATGAAGCCACTGTCCCTCTAGGTAAATAACTTTCTTTGCAGACATTTTTGAGCTGTTTATCTCCACAGTCAAAATCTTCAGTAAGGCAGACAAAGAAACGTGCTTGTTGGCCAGATAAGCAATGTGCCAAAACAGAATTCCCTCTGCCAGAGCTGATACCACTTCATTTAGATGTAGTTTCTCATCCCACAGGCTTTGGCTGTTTGAAGGGAAAGTAGTTCTCAGAACATATGGAGTTGGTAATAAAGCTCTTTCTAGGAGATACAAGGATTACTCAGGGAATAAAATGGCGAAACAGTGTCTGCAGTACATGCTATAAAACTTGAACCACACCAAGTAAAATTCTCTTCCCACTGAGAAAGAACAGCATGGTGGGACAAAGTGGAAGTGGCTTTCCAAAACATTAGATATATCATGGCTGTTCCCCTCAGAACACTGGCTACCCAAAACCTGCTTGAGACACACATTCCAACCTCGCACTCACAAAAAAAAATCTTGTGACTTGCCATTTTGAGTCAGTGTCAGGAGCACTGCCAAAAAAAAAAAAAGGGATGAAAGAGCTGTCTTAAAAGAGCGAGAGAAAGTCTATGCACCAGACAGGAAACATTGCCTGTGTATATCAGAGCTCCCTATATATCAAGCTCAGCTACAAGTAGTATTTGGTATCTGCTAGATCTACCCCAGGCATCCTACATCCAGTGAAGCAGGAAGCTTTGTATCCCACAAGTCCAGTGTTGTTCCATGTTCCCAGTCTGTCTACTTGTTCTTAGACCAAAAAGTCTACAAGGCAAGGCAAAGACACTTAGATATCTATAGAGAAACTGCCTTCTGCAGGAGAACTGCTTGGAGTCAGAATTTGCCACAAATCAATGCCACCATCAATGGCAATACTGCTCCAAGAGGATGGGGTGGGCAGAAGGAAGGGTGGTAAAGAAAAGCCCATTGCCCAGGAAATCCATTCTAGTCCAGATCAAAGTTCTATTTAACCCAGTAACTTGTTCCCGGCAGTGTGGACAACTGGGCACGCAGAGAGGGGTAAAAGCAGGCCAAGCACATTTGTTTCCTCCTACGTATTTTTGCAACTTCCAATGATTTTCACCTCAGGAGAAGTCCTGATCCTGATTTTGTTTGTTTATTGAATGCTCCACAGAGGGTCTCTCTCTAAAGCATTTATCCTATCTTTTCATTTGCTTTGTTCATTGCTATTGAGCATTAGCCTAACATTTTAAGTGAAAGACCATGATGATGTCTTTCCTAAAAAGAAAAATCTGGAAGTTACATTCTTAAGGTCCTGATCTGAAGGACTTGTGTTTTGTAATATATTGCTATATACACTTTTCGCTGTCTTTGTAGGCCTTTGTGGGAAGAGACTTTTATTTTATGTGATTTTAGTTTAAATGTATTACAGTAATCCTAGACATTGTATCTCCTTACTATTCCCTTCTCAGTTGCTCTTGCTTTTGTCAGCTATCTGCAGGGTACAACCCAAGTCCAGTCAAACCAGATCTGTAATTCAGATCTCATTATGTGACTCATATATGTTCCATGCCTAAGGACAGTTGTCTGGATTCTCACTCTGGCCCTGGACATAAAATTGTGATAGCATCCAAAAATATGAAGCAAGCCTGAGCCTCATTATTTAAAGCAAGGTCTCTTGGATTGCACTGGATTGGTTTTTAAATTTAATACATAGTGGTGGAAATCTTGGCTGCCTCTTTAATCTGTGGGATTACTTTTATTACTTTCATTGAGGCCAGATTTTGCCTGACGAATAGCTCTACCATTTAGCATTATTTGATAATTATCTTATTAGGCACTTTCATGTTTACTAAACAATGTAAGTTTTCCCCTGTTCAGCTTTACTCAGTGGCAGGGCAAATGATACTTGTGGCCTTCAGAGCAAGAACGACTGAGATGGCCAAAGTGATCTTTTACCCAACTCTTTTATGCTTCTGAGCCAATCTCTCCTTGTCTCCAGCTCAGAGAAGACTATTGCAGACATTTGCTTCGGCTTTGAATTTAGCTTGTAGCATTTTTCCAGTAGGCGTTTTGTCCAGAAAAAGACCTTTCTGGCAACTGCAGTTTGAAATTCTATTCCAGCCCTGGATCTCAAACTGAATCAGATAATTTTACTGGAGATGAAGGAACTCTCCCTTCTTTCCTTACTGATCAATCCCTGCCATCTGCACCAGCCACTAAATTCTGCATAAAACACAGCTTTAAAAGAGCTCGTGCAAATAACAAATGCACATTTTCACTAGAGGGCCATTAAATAACCAGGAAGGCAAGAGGAAAAAAATTAAGTCTAGGCTTACCCAACTGGGCATATTGCTAAATTGTATATTCCCAAAAACCACTGAACAAAATCAATGTAAATGAAGGATTTAGCACAGTCAAATAGAAAGAATTCATTCCCAAAAGTTTCAAGACTTGCTTATGTGGTGTCAGCTTTATCAGACACACCTCCCTTCCCTCCAGACGACAGATTTGTTACTAGGAAAAACAGAGACCAAACTGTTCATCTTCCAAAATTTGGGCTGACTTTATGTGATTAAGATGGGACAATTTGGATTGCAACTTTTTTCAGCCAGAAGGCTGCAAAATAAGCCTGTCTGAAGTCTTGTCCCAAATGCTTTGACTTCAAGAGAAGAAACTGGCAGCAGGAGAAGAAATAAACACATTGCTGCATTGTTCCAGCAAGCACTGAGGCAGGACTATGCCGGGCAGTGAGTAGGTGTGATTAGCTCATTTGTCATTAGTTTAACACCAAGCAGAAAGCAGAAGTCTAAGTACCCGGAAATAACACCCTCCAATTCTGATTAGCCTCTTGTTTATACCACATTGTGGGAAGCTGAGGCTGCACTGGCTCACTTAACCCTTTTGCAGGCACGAATGTTGTAAGTCCATGTCCCTTGGAGAAAGGAAGGAACACCTCCCTCCAGAGTGTTAGCAAGGGACAGAAGTGATCCTGCAAACTACCACCACCACCATGAAGACATCAAATGCTCTTCTTGTCATCATAGTCCTGCTTTACATCAATGCTAGCACAGAATGGCCTACGCACACAGTCTGCAAAGAGGACAACTTGGAAATATATTACAAAAGCTGTGGTGAGATTTTTTTACATTTCCATTTTCCTTTTAGCTGCTCAACAGAGTTGTTCTTATGCAGAGAGTGATGCTTATAAGGCAGGCAGTGAATGGAAGGGTTACATTACCAAACCTGCACTGGGTTTCACATCTGAAGTATCTTTGGTGTTTCAAATACAGCTGGTTTTGGTTCTTACACAAATATAACTGTATTTAGAAGACAATAAAGAGGAAATAATGTAACTTGATTCAGAATAATAAACCACTGTGAAAAACCCAGTTTAGCATGAAAGAGATGGCTGAGATTTTTATCTCGAAGTTAGGTTAAAAAAAAAAATAGGAAGACCCTAGGTCTTTAACTTTTTTATTCCTGGGATGAAACAGGCTCTTCAATGCACTTATCTGCGCTTTCCTAATGTGTGATGAGGCTGTGGTGATGTGCTTTCTGTCCTCCCACTTGAAGTGACAAGGGACCCAGTGTGACAGTGGGAAGGATTCATGTTCTCTGCCATTGCCACTGTGCTTAGCGAGTCTCCAGCAGTAGCCCTTACCAGAGGCATTTCCCAGGGATCACAGGGTTGTGTTTGTTCTTTAAATCTGTAGAGAAGAAAAGGAGCAAGCGACACTGGAATTGACTGAAAATGAATTCACTGAATGGTGCCTGCTTTCCACCTCTTGCTTTGCTGGCCGTGTGCCTCGCCTATTGTGATGATCTGCTTTACAACTGGGACAAAGGGAATTAGATTCACAGACGCCTCATTCATTTTCCGCACGTGATTTGAAAAGCGATTCATGGCAAATGAGCACCCTAGAGTTTGTTTTTCCAATTCATCCAGTTACAAAGGGTTTTCCTGGGGGCTTTTCCTTGCCTGTAGCTTTCATGCGTTTTTGCACACCCATTAAAATAAAGCCAGTGAGGGACAAGAGAAGTAAATAAATATTTGTAATGCTATTCTTTACCGGCCTGCTGCCAGGGGACTAAAGTCAGGCTTCACATTCTATAAATGGGTATAATGCATTAAGAAAATATTTAATTAGGTATTGGATACAGTCTTTGGTATTTCCTTCATTTTAGTAAGAATTTATTGCATAAGTGAATTCTGTTCACTCAACAGGTTTCAGTCAGCATGAGATGCCTTGAGACAGAGGCACAGGCTACAGTCTGAGTGAATTCAAAGTATGATGAATTTGTCTGCTGGCATGTGCCAGTTAAATGTTGTTTCTTACTGTGCACATCACTGGCGTAGCTAACAATATGCATTTGTGTAGAGTCATTTGTTTCTGTCACTTCCTTTGGCTTGCCTTGAACAGAAAGATAAGAGGTATATTCAGTCAGGGGAAGCTCACAGCTTGAGAAACATGAGCCAGAGATCACAAAGGTCAGGTCCCACCACTTAGAGTGGTCTTCTCTTCTCCTGTGCACAGCTATGGGCAATTAAAAGACATAGACATGGAAACAATGCAAGAATTAAACAAGATTGCTTGTTTGAAGTCAGGTTCCTTGTTCCTCAACTGCTCTGTCAGATTAAAGTTGAGGCAACTCACAACTGCCATCACAATGTCCTGCCTTGCCTTTTTCCAGAGGCTACCACACATGTAGCATCAGCCCAGGATACACCACCTGCACTGCTGCATAAAGGAGAAGAATATAATCAGTTTGGGGTCAAGCCCAAAAATCTATAGATGAGGAGATCAGTCCAAGTACACTAGTTTACATCTGCTTCAGGGAAGACACTGCTCTTACTGAGCTCACTGGCAAGCCCAAAAGTGCCCAAGGTGTTGATCACCCTTTCAGCAGAGGAGAAGCTTTGTCCCTACTTCATTTCACTGCAAACAGTAACTAGATGGGCAGAACATAACTTCGCTTTTCATCTGTGCCTGCCAATTGTTCTCACCCAGGAGGACACAGACTCATTAGTGTTTGACAAGACCCTTTCCCAACAAACCTTCTCATGACAAATTTATAATGTCAGCACACGCAGAGTTGATATTAGGCAACTGCCCATATTCTTTAGGTGTTTCAGAGGAATTATGGCCCCATATGTCCCCCAGTCTGAGAAATCCCTTTAGCGTTCCCTGCCTCACTAAATTTATCAGAGGATGACCCATTTTAGTGATAACAGGAGTCACAGTGAGGTAACTAGTACAAAATCTTGGGTAAAGGATTGCCTGTTGGCTTCAAGAGGGTGAGGATTTCACCTCTAATGTTGTTACTATAGACTCTAGGATGTTATCAGTGAATTAGGATTGAATCAAGTAAAGTATAAGGAAGTACCTCACAACCTGTTTCTGAAGCTTAATGTCCTCTCTCAACAAATTACTAGAACTTAGTTTGAGCATTTAAAAAGGAGCTAAGTATCCATTTTTTATTTGTTCTTTATCAGAGCCTCTCCTATAATGCAGTAAAAATCTGACTAAAGTAAAAAATATGTGGTAATATAACTGTGATTAATGCAACAGAGAAGTTTAGGTGGATAACTGAAGACAGAGAAAGTGTAGCATCTCCTGTACCTAGGGGAAGAGTCACAATTGCCAGTCTCAAGCAATTGTGCTAGCTGCATCCTGCTCCTACAGCACATAAGATACAGGCACGGATCAGGCTCCCAGCCTCAGCCCATGCTCTGGATCCTACAGAAACCACCCCCATTCCCATTCAGCCACATCAGATTAAATGTTCTGTAACTAGAACTCCAAGTTGTGCATCCAAAGAAAGAGCTAGACAAGATTCTAGTGATCAGTATAATGCAACTGCAAAAAAGTAATCAAAAAGAAATCAGGCAAAAATTCTCAGCAGCAAGTCCATGGTAAGAAAATCAAGCTGAGAGACAGGTGATCTAAAAGTAAAGTAAATAGACAGTGTGCTGCCTCCTCTATGTAACCACAGGAGACATAACACTGAGACAGTCTATAAATAGCAAGACATTTCCTATTAGGGCCACTCTTCCTCCCAGGAACAAGTGACAAAAATGAAGGAAGATCTCAAATGACCACAAATCACTTTAGAAACCTAGGCAGAGATCCTGAGATAAAAGCAGCACAGGTTAACATCTCTGACTGAGAAAAGAGAACTGTAATTGGCAAGTCTATGCACAGACATGAAAAGAACCTGCTACACAAACGGCCAATTTCTATCCTTTTAATTTGACTGTAATAATGCTTTTGATCTTTACAGCTACATTTTAAAAGGCAATTGTCTGGGAAGGGAAGGGCAGGTAGGCAATGGCACCAAAGTGCCCTGGGCAAATTCCAGTGTTATTTGAGTAACAGGCATCCACTTGGAAGTCCAAAGTGCAATGCAGTCAGAGGCTACAGAACATAATTCCTAAACACATCTACCAGCACCTGCTTCTAGATCATCCATGTAAAGCCTAATTGTCTTAATTAGTCATGAAAACATTCTTACTATGTAGTGTTCAAATGGGACCCCCTTCATAGGGCAAAGCAGGTGATTGCTCCTGCAGACACACGAAAAATACTTTCCAATTATTTTTACAGCTCTTTCTTGAGATGTTAGGTGGACCTGTATTAACACTGTAGTGCTTCAGAATACCTGCTTTTGTTTCAACCAGCAAACACAGACCAGTATGATTGGTTATTATTTAATTAAATTATTTAGATTAGGACCTGGGAGATTTCAGAACTGCCCACTGCCTGAAACTGTAGGTTTCTTTACAGTGTGGAAACAAACACTGATGAGGCAGAAGGTACTAATAGTCTGGACCATTAGGACTTTGTTTTCCATGCACTGGAGTAAACAATGAAGGATTTCAGGGAGATCTTCAGAAGAGTCAGAGTGGTAGAATTCAAAGATGACATGTTCAGAAATACTCACAAGGCTTTATAAAGCTCTGTTCAGATCACATGAGATTTTTAAATATCATAGACAAACACATTTTTCCAATTCATATCTGATTTTGTTAGCTTTTTCTCCTCTTTTTCATCTGAAGCAAGGTTAATACCCATTAAAATTTCAGAAGAAGCAAATAGTCAGTATTAATTTCAACCATCTGAACTAAATATGAAATTGGATGCATCTTTGTAAGTTTTTTATCATCATATCTACAGGTTTTAAAATAATAAGACATATATAGGGATATGGGTAACCACTTACTTTAATTCATGTCTTATGCTAGACAAAGAACCAAGGCAAACTGGTCATCTAGAGAATTATTTTTATGTGACAATGCCTCCTCCAAAACAGAGGAAAGTATGGCTGAACTGATGTCCAATGAGCTCCATGTTTGCTTGCATAGTCCTATGTCACACTTGAAGCAGTGTCATTTCTATAAACATTTTCCTGGCCTCCAGTGGTACAGTGGGAGAGTGCAGTGCTGCCTACTTCAGTAGATGCTTGCACTAGATTGCATTTATAGATAGATAAACTCTTATTTGTATGGCTTTTCTTTAAATGTGTGAGCTCAGAATTGGATCTCTGATAAAATGGCCCCTTGAACTCAACAGGGTGTAGAAGAGGAGTATACAGTGCAGTATAGACATGATCCTATTAAACTCTGTATTGAGGGAACTTTTAGTGCTTAAAAGAAAACAAGTGGAGACAGAGACCAATTAGCTCACAATTTCCTGATGATTTGTCTCTCCTTTCTGCGGATTTTCAGGCTTACTAGCATCTCCCTCATACACTCATTATACTTTCTCCTACATACTGAGAGATCAAAGATAGTATTTTTCTGAAATTCCACTTGTTCCTTTTAAAAAAAATATATCTCTAACATGCAGCCCTGCTCAATCAGCAATACCAATTTGTAAACAGTACTGTTAAATTGACATCACTGCAGCACTAATTTTACAGCATATCACTTTCTGTTCTCTCTGTCAACTCACTGTAACTAGTCCTTTTCCCTCCCTGACCACACACTTACATTCTTTACTGAAAGGATATAAGTAATCTGATAGCTTCAGCTGAGAAGCTAAAATTCTGCATAAAAGTTCTCACTCATGCCTCTTCAGGGCAAGAATTCTTCCAGACACTCGGTAAAAAGCGGTCCTTTTTCCATTATTCTTTGGGTTTTTGGCAGACAGATTGAGCCAGATGCTTCTCTTGGACTTATTTATTTATTTCCCTCAAACAGTCTCCACTGATTGCTTCTGCTTCTAAATTATTTAAAGCCACACAACACCAGCTCCCCTCTGATCTTTTGTTGCATAGATTGCTAATGGGCAAACAATCAAAGAAGTTAAGATTTCCACTTGAAAACAATTGTTTTGTTTGTTTACTCTGTCTAAGTCATCTTACTGTCATAGCCTTGCTGTTATACTCATCTGGTATAACTTACTTATTCCAAGGGGAAGACCAGCTGTGTACCATGTATATTTCTGGCACCAGATCCTAACAAACTGAAACTATCATCAGAACCAAGGTAGCACAGTTATGAGTGCACATGCAAATCTTCTTTTAAATTTTTGGCCCCTCCATGAATTAAAACTATCTCATCCATTTCATTCTCCACATCTCATTAGAGGATTTAAACCTTCTTTTCCTATGTGAACTCTTGAGGTGATTCTGAACTCCATTTTACACTTCTTTCACAGGAAGAGAGTACTTAGTAAGTTTTAAAATGTAAATGGCAAAGAGGAGCAGGAGACAGTTTCATACCTCCAAGGTACTCTGGCAAAAACATTAGATTCTGTCCCTAAACTTTAAATCTTTCAGTAAAATCAATATTAATGCTTTCAGTGAGACTAGCAGTGGAGAGAATTAACCTCAGCTGAACTTCTCCCACCAGGCTTTAAATTTTCCCATCTAATTTAGTTCTCAGTGGTTTCCTCACAGTGCCAAATTCTTCACCAAATCAATTAAGGTCCTGCACCATGGACTACAAAAGAGGGTTTTTTATGTGTGACAGCCTCTCCTGCTTATCTCCAGCTGATAAATCTAAACTGGTAGGCATGTTTTTCACCTACTCACTTTTGCCACGTCTTTGGTTGCTGCAGCCACTGAGTCACTAAAGGTAAACATAAGGCTGAGTGGTAATGTAAGGCAAGCCATAGAAACATGTACCTAAAAAATTGTATATTACAGTACAGTCAAGAAATACTGTGGGCAACACAATGCTGTCATTTGCTGTTGGATACTGAATCTTTCTATGGAGGCAGCACTCTAATACACTAAACAGGTGAGTCACAGTCATTTTAACAATTTGCTTAAAAATTGAGATTATCTCCTGTATTACATAAAGCAGAAATTATCAAGAGGCACATTCACTGTATAAGGTCAGGAGCAAGAACAAACCACAGCTGATGATAAGTGATCCTATGCAAAGCTTTCTCTCTAAGCCTCTAAGCAATAAAGCATTGCTATATTTTCTTGACATTGCCACATCATCTCATCTAGAGCTGTCATGAAGGACTCAAAACATCTCTGGACCCTACAATGCTTACAGTTTGGCAAAGAAAATAGAGGCAGGAGATCAGATGCTCACAGCAATTTCATATCTATCAGGAAAAATATCCAAAGTATTCTAAGACAAATTAACACCTCAGAAATGAAAAACCTACTTCAGCATTATCATGTGTTGGTATCACTGTGCAAACTTCATGAAGGCAACATAAGACTAGGGAGAAACAGTGGCCATCAGGGACAGCAGTGTCCAAATGCCCTCTACAGATCCACCACATACCAAATCAAAACCCTTTGATCTGTTCCGGATGCTGCTTTTAGACTCGGGAGAGCTTCCAGTTGCCAAAAGCTAGCATTTTTAAAACTACCACAAATTAATTCAATGCTTCATTTTCCTCTTCACCTGAAGATGGATGGCTGCTGTCAAATGATCCAGTGGTGATCAGGCAGGTGGGAACCCAGCTAGTTTCCTCAGCAGAGGGAGCATGCCATTCCAACTGTAGCTTACTGCCATGCTCCTGTGGTGGAGTTAAAGCCATCCTGGGAAAATGGGAACATTTAGCCCATTTACATGCTGCTGATTACTGTTCTGTATAATCAGCAGTATAGCTACTATCCCAGAGCATGGCATGTGTCTGACAGCAGGGCAGTTTCCAGCAACGTTTGGTTCTATTTCTGACACAAGTCTGAAAGTCTGTTGTGAATCCCCAGTCATTCTGGCAAGCAGTGATATCCAAAGATCTCTGTCTCAAGTAGGGCAGTATGAAAAAATGATTAAAAAAAAAAACAAAATAAAACCCCCACACTGAAGAGGGAAGAGACAGCTCTGATTAGGAATACAGGCAGTTACTGTAAGCATTTTATTCATCCAGTGCATGGTGTTTTCTTACCAACAGAAGAACAAAGACTTTCTCTCTCTAATACAGTCCCTGCTGGGCCCAAATTAATGCAGTATTTTCTTGTTACACTGCTGTAGCTGAAGCCTGCCCTGTTTGCCTTTCTCTCTCAAGCTAACTAGGACAAATCAGGATTATCAAGTACAGATCTATATGTTCTACACCTCAAAGCCTGCATCTTTCAGTCTTGTCCTCTTAAACAGACTTGGATAAAGCTTTGTCATACCACACAAAGCACAGAAACCCCCCTTTCCAAATACCACCTCTGGCAAAAGCAAGGAAAGTCTCCAAGAACCTTCAGACACTGAGCCTCCCCTCAAGCCTCAGCCAACAGCTCTAACAAGTCTGCTCTCAGGAAAGGTGGATCATGCAGGAAAAGGCAGGAAGACTCAGGGCATGTCTTTGACAAGGCTGCTTTATGCATGCCAGTGACACCCCCATCCCCAAACACAGCCCTGCAGCTGCAGAGGGCCCCTCACACCTTCTGTCTTTACAGGGGCTTCCCTCCACCTCATCACATCAGCCTGGTGCCAGAAAATCTCTTCCTCTCTTTTCCACCTGATATTAGGAGAAGCCTTCTGAGTTACTGTTTCTGAATATTTGCACATTTTAACATCAGTTATACTCAGCAATGAGCTTTATTTGAAATAACAAGAGACAAATTCTTTGTCTTTTATTTAAACTAATTTTGTAAGACATTGAAATCACCTTTCTTCAAAACTAAGGTCATAAAGCACCAGCCAGTAATGCCTGTGCCTTAATTTAACCAAGAAATATATAACTGCTTTATGCATTACTAGTGTTCAGAATTCCTGGGAGAGGACTAGAAATCATTCAGCTTGCATAGACCTTTTTTTTTTTTAAGTCAGATTTCAAAGTTTCGTTTGGTGGTGTCCTGAGCTTTTTTAGCTTATAGATTACTGAAAACACATCTTCAGGCTTCCCTCTATAGCCATGTAAGTTTTATCAGAAAGGAAGCAGAGTTATTCATGCCATTAGACATCTCCAAAAGCTTTGGAGGTTTTGTTTAAAGCAACCTCAGAGACCACAAGTTGATAGCAATGTTTACAAAGGGGAACTCCCACAGTCTGTAACCCTATGACATTAAGGATACATGAACTCTAATCTTCCCTGTTCCTTCTCCTCTATGTTGCCAAAGCAAGCCAGAAAAGTTCAGGTGATAAAACATACAGTGACTTCTGCAAATGAGGCCAGAGTGACTGTCTGAACTAGGCAAAAGCCTGGAGCTGGCCAGGGCTAAAGCAAATATCTTGGGATGAAGCATTCTCATGATAAAGTAGACACAGCCACTGTGAGTCTCAGAATTTATTCTGCTCTCCTCTGAACAGAGGGTCACTCTGCCCCTCCCAGACACGTCTGGATGTGGCAGTGGCATGCAGTGAAGGCAGCCCCAAAGGGAAGTTCATTAAACTGAAGGTGCTCAGGGAAATATAGATGCATAAGCAGAGAGCTGCTAATTCACCTGATGCTTCTTCTTCAGTCTCTTATAAGTAGATTCCAGTGTCAAATATAACCTTGAGCACTCAGGTTAATTCATTTAAATAGACATTAAAGGGAAATTGTTGAATGAATACATAAAGTCTGAAATCCCAAACAGTTCCTCATTCTTTCCCTCTCCTTTCATCACCTTGAATGTTGTAAAGACTAATGATTTAATTTTATTAAGAGCTTTGAAGGTGAGGAGTATTGGGTAATTGCTAAATGTTTCTTCCTTGTGCTAATTTCAATCTCCTCTTGCACCAGCTTGTCCTTATGTGACCCTAATCAAGTGCAGTTATGCCATTCCGTTCTATTCTGTGGCTTATCTGCTCCTAAAAGTATTATTTTGAAACACTCAAAGGTTACCAGTTTGGGGGTCTTCTTACCACTCCAAGGCTTACAGATGTGGACTTTTACAAGGAAAGCTCATCTGCTTGCTGCTGCTATTCACTCATACCACTGATTTTCATGCTCATCTGGAAGCAATGTGATTTTAGAGCAGATTCAGAAGCGAGGGAAGCCAGTAGAGGATAGTTAAAAAGATGGGGGAGGAAGAGAGAAGAATAAAAGACAGAGGCTTTTGTGCACCCATGCAGCAAAATTCCTAGAACAGGTGCTTCCCATCTGGCCATGCAGTTTCTGTAATGCCCAGTTAGTCATGTAGCAGCTCAGGCTCTGAGGGACACTGCCACAGTGGGTTAGCACATTATCATTCCCAGCTGTCAGCTTCATCCTGGGCTCTGGAGATCCCCTCCCAGGAGGCTGTAAGGAAAGCCCCAGCTCACAACCCTGTGTCTTTGTGCACATCCGTGTTCAGCAGGGCCAGAAGCCACTGGCCCCACAGCTGCAGTAACCAGGGCACAAAAGGGAGCTCCCATCTGTTTTCCTCATCATTGAGGTTACACTGCTATAAATATGTCTGAGCTAATTTACCTATGAACCTTCTGCCAAGAACAAAAGCAAGGGAGAAAAACTCTAGAAAAAAAAGTTCAGGAACTCATCTGAGGTTCTAGGCTGTACTACACACACCTGCTCAGTCTTCTAAGGAAAACCCAGCCAAACCCATCACTGTAAGCACCTCGAAATAGTAAGTCACACTGATATCTTGCACTGTGGTGCCAGTGCACATGGAAAACCACATCCCAAGTCAATATAGCAACAAATCTCCACCTGGGTACTTGGGTAAGGGTGAAAGGGTTGGTGGGATGCATGGGCTCAGCTGACACTGAGACATGTAAGGGATAATCATTCGCATGGTGCCAGGTACATCCCAAATTCACCTCTCACAAAGCAGGATTATCCTACAGAAGCCAGTCTTCAGCAAAAGCAAGACATTCGGTGCTAGATACGGTTGGGAACTCAGCATCAGGTTCAAATAACAGGTCTGAAAGATCTTGGAACGCATTGATTGTTTACAAAAGCCAAAGACTTTCTCATTTCCCAGAGCAGTTGCCCAAAAGATTTAGAACTGCCTAGAGAGAAACTTGAGTCAAAATCCTGCTTCCAGACACCTTTCATGCTAGCTATAAATATGTTGCAGCCCAAGTCCTTCTCACTAGATACACAAAAAATGCCCTTTTCCCCCTCAGTAAGCAGATTTCTGCTGATAAACCTCAATGTGTTTGCAAAATTTCCAACAACATTATGAGTGTTGGTGATATATCAAAGCTGAACTGGAAAAGCAAAATTCTGCAACCAGTTAAAGAGTTTCTAGCTTTAATTATGGAAGAGGGAGCAGATTGAAGGGAGTAGGTGGAGGGAAGTCTGGGAACATAGAGTACTGTGCACCATGAAATGTTGCAGGGAAGTGGAAGGCTGAAGGGCAGCCCCACGTATTTTAGAGATCTAACAGTAAATGTTATTGCTCTGCACATGTGAAAGACATAACATGTATTTTTTTCAGTCTAACCAGCTCACTTCAGATTGAAGCAAACAATGAAGAACAAGTATTAAACCTTCCTAGGAGACACACAGTGACTCACAGTTGTACATCTGAGATGAAAAGCAAAAATGGCAATTGCCTTGAGTTGCCTTGGCCACAGGAGGGACTCCTCACAATTTAAGGAAAGAGGGGTATGGCACAATCCCTTAGTGCATAAAACCAACAGAATTTATAGACTTCTTGACTTATCAAGTAGCTAAACCACTTTTTCCATTAATTTCCTTATAGGAGCAACTTTTCTCCCTACATGTTTGGGAATCCAGACTCCGTGGCACCACAGAGCTTTTGCAACAAAGCCATCCTTTCAATTGATTTCAGCAGGAGGCCCCCATATATGCCACAGTATCTAAGATTGCAAAGTTGAATTGCTAAATCTGAGCAGGAATTTCCACAAGGATGGTCAGAAAATTAACTGGGAGTCCTTCTGGCAGTAGAAAATATTATATTTCTCAGCAACAGAGTAGCAACACAAAATCCAAGTGCTCCAATTCACAAATTTTGCTGTGATTTCTCATGTGAGTACTTCCATACTCTCTTCTTCTCTGAGGACCAGGACATGTCAGGATGCTATGCTGCATCACTAGTAGTGCAGTGAAAGACATCCATGGCTACAATGCACTGTGAAATAAGTCATCTGTCAAAGGAGCTCAACCCATAGAAATAAACAGACATCCAAACTAAAATAACCCAGAGATCAGGGTAATTGTAAGAATCCCAAGCTTTTCAGAAAAGCTTGGTTTCATTAACATACTCTTTCCACTTAATTACTGATGAGAAATTTTAAACTAAAAGTTCAATTTCTAGCCTCAACACCATGATTTAATGTGTTAATTAAAGCACAGCCCAGTCTCTTTGAAAAGAGAAGAGTGTCCTAAATGTTTCAGTGCCATGTTTTACCATAACTCCCTCTGGAAATTGCAGAACCAACAATTTCAGTAATTCGACAACCAGCACTATTTGCAGGCATCAATGCCCAAGTTGCTCTGAATCTGAGCAGCTGCTTCCTGAACCTTATCATCAAACCACACACAAAACAGAAACAAGATGGGCTCTAGGAGAAGTCCAGAGAAAAGCAGAAACCAAGCCCTGAGAGATGGAAGAAACCAGAGGGGAAGCAGGAGTAACGGCCCTGGAGAAAAGAGAAGTTTGACAGGCTTTCCAGCTGGAGCAGGAAACTGCTCTCCTAACCGACTCAAACAGCTTCTGAAGCTGCAAAAACAAAGCTGGAGCTGACAGGAATGAGAAAAAAGAGGAAAGACAACCCTCTGACTCTGGTCACACTTGATAAATAACTCCAGGCACTAAATTTTTGTCCCAAGCAGATTATGCAACTGCAGAAACTGCTTTAGTGGCGTGGAGGACAAAATCCAGCACAGGGATACAGAGCTGTGGAAAATACCAGTGCCTTTTACCTCTCTCCTTTGAACAGTTATTTTAATTTACCAGAATTTAGGGCTTGGTACTCCTTTTAGACCAGACTGATCATTTGTGGACTTACAAAGCCTGGCTTAGTTAAAGCCCTCCAGGTCCTCTCAACACTTTGATTCATTCTGTGATCCCCTCTAAGCAATCAGGTTTTGGTCACACAGAGGCTTGCTGTTTGCCAGCTGCTACAGCTGTGGGGCACTGCTGCAAAACAGGGTTAGACTATGGGGATGCTGGCTCAGCCTCACAGAGCACACTCGTGACTCAAGTTTCACCACAGCTTCAAAGGAAAATTCTCCCAACCTGTTATTTTCAACTCAGTGAGAAGATTAGCTCAAGCAACAATAACTTAGAAACAGAACTCCGTTCCCAAGTCTATATTTGTCACTGCCAGATCTGTGTAAACCAAGGAGCCTATGGCTACTTCTGCACATTCCACAGTTGCTTCTCTCTTTTCCACATAGAAAAATGTTGGATCTACAGACTGGCTGGAAAGCCATAATGAGGGACAAAACTCTGCCTAAAGCAAGCTTTGAGGCTCAAGGTACTTTTCCGAACTGGCCAAATCTTTCCGCTCCTGCCACAGCTTTGGAAAAGTTGCACATTCTATTGGTTGTAGCAGCTGAGCTGCCTACCACCAGAGAGTGACACATCAGCAAGCCTTCAGGCACAGCATCAAGTCCCATGGAGGCTAGCAAGGAAGAAGGTGGAAGTGGTAGGAAAACAATTGTTTTTACAAGAGTTTTAGACCTTTTACAGAGAAAGGGATACTGTAGGAACTGGGAAGAATCACATCCATGATAATTATCGGTCAAAGGGCTCCCTTTGGTCCCAAAGCTCTGCTAAAGTCTCCAGAAAAAGAGAAATGTAGAATATTTTCCGGCTTAGAAATATCACAGGATGGTGGACCTTGCAAAAAGTACTGCAGTATCTCAGTTAACACAGTTTTATTTTCAGTTTTGGACTTTCCATCCCATTCCAGAGTTCAGTTTCCTAATCAGCTTCACCAAGCCATCTTGTGATACAAATTAATTAAAAATCACCTTCATAACCAATTGTGCACCAGTACTGAGGAAGGAATGGCAATGTGCTGAGTCCAGGAAGAGCAGAAGTGCAGAGACATCATCACTGAATGGGTATTGACTACCCACCACTGTGGAGAACTTGCTTTCTTTGACCTTGGCTCGTTTTCCTACACAGTAGATTCTAGCCTCACACAGGTTATCATCTGAGAGTGCTTCAGGACTGAAGGGGCAGGAGGGACAGGAGGAGCTACTGAACACAGGGTATGGGAGCTTTCAGCACTTTTTTGAGAACTTTTAAGGGATGTGTAATTTGAGTTTTATAACAGTTCTGTATTTTATTGTTTTCTCCTTTTCAGTCAGTATCTCATTAAAGATACAACTTGTAATCCACTGCTTTGTGTCTTCAAACAGATCCTCAGCAAGATTTTGCTTTCAGCATTGACCATTGTCCTGATGTTGCAACCCACACCTTTAACATCAGAGCTGCAATGGTCCTAAGTAAGTGAATTGCTATTTTCTCATGCTGTACACAGGTAATTCACATGTGAGTGTTGGTATTAAGAAGTAAGTACAGGTGACAATCTCCTATAAAATATGAATGGGCTTCATTTCCTAGAAATTTCAAAACCTGAACAGGGTTACAAAAATATCAGTTCTGTTATCAGCTTGGGCTCAGACTACATATATCACCCTAAACAGGTCATATCAGCCCTCAGGCCCTGTTTTGCTCCTACACTTCACTTGAACACATAGAGAGCCAAGAGCTCAACACCTTCAAAACTAAGTCTTCTGGGGAGAGTCTTGTTGAATGAGACAGCTACAGCACCCACACTCTTGTGTCAGTACCCCACCAAACTGGCAAGGCTGTGACCCTTGCAGGTGGGGGACTGAATGAACTCCCACAGAGCAATGTGGGGCACCCCTCAGTCCCTGCTGGGCATACAGAAAGCGTGCTGGGAAAGTGCTGGCCTGGGGCAACAGTCACACCATCACTTTGCCACCTGCACTAGCTGAAATTATACCCTTCAGCACCTGACTGATCAGCAATAAAATGTAAAAACTAGATGGACAGGTTAACATTAGCCATAGCTTGAATTGTGACTATTTCACAGGAAAGCCACCCCTTGCAAACCTGAGCCCAAAGCTCATCTAGATGCTCTACTACCAGAGTATAAATATGAAAGTGTTCCTGTATGCTCTTGGTGCTGAAAATAAGTTTGTGTTCCAAGAGCCTTTTAACACCTGGGAATTCTACCTTGCATGCAAAAAGTCTCCCTTCCTGTGAGATATGCTCTGCCTATTTATGGAGGGAGCATCAGTTTTTGGGTGGTTGCAAAGGTAAAAAAGCCTGCAAAAATCACATTACAGACATTTGCAAATACTTTTCCCACAAGTCAGAGTACAGGACCTCCATCTAAATCCAGTAGCCTCACTGGCTCTGCCTGTGTCAGCAAGCCAGGCACAATCAGGCAACCTCCTACCACTGCCAAGCTGCTGTGCCCATCCCTGCCACACATTAGGCTCAGGCCAGCTACTGTTTTCTCAGGTAGCAGTTACAGGTCACAGGCTGCTCTCAGGGGCCCATTAGATATGATCCCTCTGCTAAGAACACAAAAAAATTTAGATGTAAGAACATGAGATTTGCTATGCCATTTGACCTCAGAGTCAGAAAATTATCATGAGGATAGTTTATTTAACAATCAAGATAACTGCTATTATGTCCCCTGTAATATTCTTTGAAGTGCTTAGAGACCTGTTACTGAAGCACAGATTTCTATGTATTAGGAGTCCTCAATGAAGAGAAAACATCTAAAGGCTCAAAAGAAAAGAGGGAAAAAATAAAATATTTTTTTAAATAAAGCAACAAACCTGTTTATCCTTGCACTTTCTCTGAGCTCTCTTTCTGCTTTGTGTGTAGGACACAGCATCAAGGAACTCCATGTCAAGCTGGACATGATCATAAATGGAAAGACCGTCTTGACCTACTCAGAGACGCTTTGCGGGCCGGGTCATTCTAAGCCTGATTTCTGTGGAATAAAGAAAGGAGGTAATTTAGGTGGCACTCTAAATGTTTGATGGCTACTGAATACTCCAAGCAGGAGGCACCCGCTGTGCTGTTGACTGCACCAATACATCGTAATGTTCTGTTTACTTCACCAGCTTGTTAATGGGTGACAGGAGCACAGTAGGACAGAGACATTTTAATTTAAGGGCCTGCTTTTCCCTCCAACCTGTTTGTTTGCTTTACTTTTAATCACAGAATATTTCAAGCACGTGGGATTTCAAGTCCATTAAAAATAACTGTGGTTATGTGACCCTGATCCAACAGCAGGGAGGTGGATAAGCCCTATTTAGAGGCACGTGATTATCATGTGAGCAAGAAGAGTATGACAAAAATAAAGGCTAGTTCTGTAAAAGAAATGGTTGAGCAAACAAACAATCATTCTGAACATGTTCTTCACTGTTAAGCAAGTCACACTTCCTGTCCTTAAAGGCAATTCTTTAATCACTTTATGAGGAAATATGCTTGAATAAGGATATTTGGAACAGGATATATTTGCTACCATCTATGGTTTGCATCTTGTTTCTGTTCAACATGTGCCTATGCAGCAGGCAGATGAATTCAGCTCATGCCAATCACACTGCCAGCTGATGAACACTTGCTCTAGTTGGTTTAGAGTGCTATTACCTGTCCCCAGAAAATAGGCATCTTTTGGCCAGGTGAGCCTGGGCACCTCAATGGCCCTTCTGCCACAACCCAGGCCAGACAGTGCCAAGTTGCTGTCCCAAGTCTGGAAGAGTTATGGTCATGCTTCAGGACTGCAGTAGCCACACACCAAATAAATTTTAAATCCCTCTTACATCATCTATTTAGGGTGATTTTATAAGTTCCAGGTAGAGCCACGGAGAAATTTGAGTTGTTAGAGTGCCAGTAAGTTACAGAAGCTCTGCTTTCCTTCCACTCTCTCGCACCTTCAAGCTGATAACTCTGCAATAGCTCATGTGCAAGGGCTATGGGCTTAAAGACCATGCACAGCACTACTGCTAAGACACCCCCTGGAAAATTACTATAACATTTCACACTGCACAAAACTATCACGAAGAATAATAGAGAAATGCCGCATGAGCAACCAATTATGTAAATCCTTTAAGCCAGATAGAAAAAAAAATTAAATTCAGAAGTTTCTTCAATTGTGTATTGAATTACAAGAGGAAAAAACCCACCCACAGACCTACTGAAAAACTATCTTATTCTGATGAAGTACTAAATAACATCCTTTAGCGAATACATTAAGGAGAAGTAGAGTCAGTCCTGAGCTGAGCACAAACTGCTATTCACACTTTAAGCTACAAAGCCAAAACCTCCCGGGGTCTCCAAGTCTCTTAATCTTAAACTGACATGCAATTGTCTACTCATTGAAGTATATTATGATATAAACCCATAGTTGGTTGTTTAAATAATACAATATATCTTTATTTAGAAGCATCCCTGCTTTAGTGCAAAGATCTCTGCCATGCAGTCTTTAATACACACCCTCTCATTCAGTAGTTGTTTTTATTTAGTAATTAAGTCACAGTGGGAAAGAAGTGAACTTTCTCAGACAAGTACAAACTGAAAATGTTGTATTTCTTAATTAGTTGACAGTTGAATCTAACCCATGTTTTAGAACACAGAATTGAGCTGAAGACCCATTTAAGACAGTCCAGGCACAATTTACCATATTAGCACAGTTGTAAATCTGGCCTATGCAGGAAGGACAATTTGTGAATGGCCAAGTATGCAGGCTACTAAGACACAGGAGAGGAGAGAGCCATTTCAATTGAAAATTTTCATGGAGAGCTTCTTTTTCCCTGTTGTATGGGCAACATTTCCAACATCTGGCCAGATCTGACCTGAGTTTAAATATAGTTTCACACAGAATTTGCATGCCTTTCACAAGGAGGCCAAAAATTGCCTGCTTCTTCCCTCTCCCAAAATTAGACAGAACGTCATCCTTCTACAGGTTTTGTTGATCCACTCACTTGTGGGGAAAAGCAGAGCAGAAGTTACAAGAAAAAGAGACTTAAGAACTGGATATGGCAAAGTCTTAGTTATTTGAGGGAAGTTTTCTTTTTTTTTCTTTATTTATATTTGCTCACCTATAATGCTACAGTTTTTTCATGACTGGAAATACTCTCTGTGCTGGAAAGACCTAATATAGTTGGAGATCTCATGTTTATCATAATCATATAGTATTTACTATTTTTGTTAAGTAAAGGTCAGGTCTCTGCTCACTCGGACTCATAAATAGGATTCCAAGAACTTTTTCTTTGACCTATATGTCTATTGTGAAGTTGTTAGCTAACAGTTTGCAAGGAGATTGGCCATTGTCTATTTTGGAACAATAGCAACAAAATTGCTAAATTCTTTGTGGCATACCATGAGCTCAGACCTTCCTCTTTTTTAGTAGGAGGTGTTGGTTATTCCCCATTTCCTCCCAAGAAAACAGTTACATAAGATTTAACAGATTTCCCAATGCAATCAGTAAAATGAGAGTGGAAGAGCTACCAGGGTAATATTAAGCAATGTGCCAACCACAACTGCTAGGCTTAAACAAAGCTACCTGACAAAAAGATAGCTGCATCCTCTGCAAGTTTTCTTTCAGGCTCAACTGACAGAGGCACCATCAGAGCACTTGCACAACTACTTGTGTGCACTCCCAAACTATACAGAAACCCCCACCTTGCTTCAGACCTCCATTCTTTACATTATTGTCCCTTTCAGTAGGTTTTACAGAGAGCAAGTTTCTAAAAGAGTTTTTGTGAATAGAAGTAGAGAACATACGTGAATTTTAAAACTGGCTATCACATTAAGAATGTAGGTAGCTGTTTCTGAGAAAGCAGCTGTACCACAAAGTGAGCTCTTTGGGCTGGCACACAATGACATCTTGCTTAGCCCCTTCATGTCACCTTTTCCTCACCAGTAAAAAGAGTGAATGTTTCTCACCTGGCTATGTATTTACATATGTTTTCCCCACTCAACTATACATCTATAGCTGGCTTTTATTCACATCATCCCTACATCCATAGCACCCACAGAAGCTGAGTGTCAGCTGCATGGGTGTAAGATTGTGTCCTAGAAGAACTCCAACATGGAGCATTGAAGTTCTAAAAATATTTAAAACATAGAAAAAGGAAGAGGTGGGCACAGATGTACAGGGCCTTTATATAGTACAAGAGTGTGAGAACGCAGAAAGATTTTTTCAGTGAAAGGAAGATTTGAGAAAGAGGAGTGAGAATTTCATTATAGGTGTTTAGCCAGGAAGGAGAGGCATCTAAATGATAAATGATAACCAGTAATATGAAGTAATCCTCAGGAAGTTCTTACTTACACATTTGAAAGCTCTGCCTCAGACTGGAAGCTGCTAAAGGCACACTCACTAGCAATGAAAAGGACTAAGTTACTTTTCGTAGAAACAACAGTGAAAAGCTGCTACCAAAAATACAGTAGTATCACCTTGATTCAGTGGTGCATTAGAAGTACTTTCCAGGCTGCTCTACAGAAATCACCTTCACACAAACCCAGATGAAGAAGGGCTGAAAGCACATCACTGATGACAGCATGCTTGAGAGGTACCTTAACTTACCAGCAGATCAAAAAGGAAAAAGGGGAATCTTTAATTGGAAAAATGGAGTCATGGTTTATGCTCTTCCAAATATGTGAGCATTTTTTTACAACCACATTTGGGCTTTTCTCTAGGAAGACCACTTTCAGTGGAAGAACTCTTTCAGTGAGATGGGCTCAGTGTTTGTGACAGTTACACTTACTGCAGCAGATGTGTTCTTCCTCTTTCAATGGAGGAATGTAAAAATGTATGAATATATGGAGAAAAAATGCATATGAAGGATGCTGTGACAAACTGCAGTCCTTCAAGCCTTGGAGGATGTTTACACTTCTGGAATTATAGCTGAAATCCTCATGCAACTAGAACAGTGAATGGTCTTTGAAAAGCCTCATCCACTGAGGAGGTTTCCATGGTCCAAAGTGAGTATGAATGATAAAATACAGCAGATTTATGAATCCATAGTATTTCCTACAGGTCTCAACTAGCTAAAAATGAAAGCTGCCCTTGCTTTCCTGTAAGGACATACTTTCAAAGCAACATTGAAAGCAAGGAAGGTCACAGGGGTTTTCCAAAGAACTGGTTACAGAACCACAGCATTGTTGATGTTGGAAAGGACATTTAAAGGTCGTTTAATCCAGTTCCACCTATTTCAAGCAGGGTCATCTGACAGCCATTTACCAGGTTTTTAAATATATCCAAGGACAGATGTTCTACAGCCTCTCTGGCAACCTCTGCCAATGCTCAGTCACCCTCACAGTAAAAAGTCTTTCCCAATGTTTAGGAGAAACCTCCTGTGTTTTAGTTTTTTCCCTCTGCCTCTTTGCCCTGCAACTAGGCCCCAGTGGAAAGAGCCTGGCTCCATCCTCTTTTACAACCCCACTTTGGGTATTTGTACAAATTGATGTGGTGTCCCCTAATATTTTTGTTCTCTAGGCTGAACAATCCCGGTTCCTTCAGTCTCTCCTCACTGGAGTGAGGAGAGTCCCTTTTCTAGCCCCCTAATCATATCAGTGGCCCTTCACTGGGTTCTCTCCAGTAGCTTCCTATGACTTAGCTGTGAACCCTGGTTAGAAAGAGCTAAATAAAGGTAAAGGTGAATCATAAAGTAGTAAACGTGGACCTCAAACTGGACATGCAGCACCTGCTGCTCCACAGCTGAAGGCCCCTAAAAATAATACAACCCATAAGAGAGATTTCTTTGATAACTGAGCAAAGACATAGCTACAACACACCAGAGCAATCAAGGAAAACTTCTCAGAGTGGGCTGAGGCAGAGCCCTGAGACTGCATTCATCTAGTTACTTTATCACAGTGAAGTGTGTGGGGAAAAATAGCTTCTACCTACACTAGATGAGAGATTAGCATTGCCATCATTTCAGAAGCAAATTTATGGCCTGATGACACCTACTTCATTTTAAAATACAGGCTTAGCAGAGCCAGAATGCTGCATCTATGTTTTTAGATGCTGGATGGCTTTCTGAGAGCCTAGATGAGATCCTAACAAGCTGCATGATCCAAGAGAAGTTTCCATGTCCCCGTGCAGAAGGACTTTGGGATAGGGTGATTGTTCACAACTGTTTCCTCTCCACTCTACTGTGTTTTTATCCAAGACTTGCTAGGCTGTGAGCTGACTGAAGGAAAGGTAGCCCTACAAGGCTCTCTACTGAACAAAAGGACACACAAAGCATGAGCCCCGCTCCCAGTATGCCTTAGCTCACATCAACACACACAGCTCAAGTCCCAGAGGAGCCATTCATCACCTAAGTTATGCAGTCTGCAGTGCCTTTAGTTCCCATTTAGAGTCTATTAAAGCTGTGAAGCAAGAGGTGGGCTGAACTGTATTTTTAAAATTTTTGAGTCACCACTCTCTGCAGTGGAGATGTGTCAGACTCCTGGGCTCTTGATTCGTGCATAGAAGCAAGTGGCGATGGTGACTGCTCTCTGAAAACAACAAGACTTCTTGGTGTCCACATGAATTATCCAGGGGTGCAGAGGGGAATGAGTAGGGTACAATTGCTGCAGCATTGCTGATCATTTTGAGATTACAAGCCAAGACATACTTATTCTCTTCTGTGTTTTGGGTTTAGATTTTTCAGGGCAACACTGAGTTGCTTTGCATCTTCTCCACCTCCCAGGATCATCAGAGAATTACTAAACAAACTTCTCATTAATGCAAAGGTGTAGGACATTGGAAATATCTCAGGTTTCCCCTTTTCCTTGTTCATCTGATTGTCATGATTCTTTCATATAATTTTGTTACAAGACTAACATCTCATACCATGCATGGGAGGAACTTTTGTGGACTTTTTTCCAAATCCGTGCATGGTGAGATGGACCATACAATCTAAAGATGCTACAAAGCTTTTTTCCAACCTTTCACAAGAAATAGTTTAAACCAGCAGTGAGACTAGACTTAAAGAACTCTCTAGAAGTGATAAGCATCAAAATGCCAGCACATACTCATATAAACATGATGAAACACTTACTCCTCTGCCACTGTCAAAGTAAAGAATATTTCATGACACCTACAAAAAAGAATCCTTAAACAGTTCTTAGACTTTTTCCATTACTTGTGTGGGGCAAGTTGTGCAAGAAATTCTGAAATACTGAAACATCTACAAGTTTTATTTTCAGTCAAGTCTGCACAGTTTGGCCCAGTAAGCTATGAAAAAGTAGGAGGAACTGCAGAACAGCTTGCTAATTCTCTCCATTAATGCCAAAGTTGCCCTTTCTTCAACAGCCAAGAGCAGGCATGCCTCGCACGATTAGGGAGATGAGGATTGGAAGGTGGAACTCCCAGGCTCTATTCCAGTCACCAACACAACTTGTGATGACTTTAATACCTCATGTAACTTCTTGATGAAGGCTCCCTCAGCAGAGAGACAGACATGTTCCTATTACTTTAAAGTCATGTTCAGCAAGCAGTCAGAAGTCCACACCTACACAAACAGTCAGCTCAGACTCTTTTTTCTAAAAGTTACCAAAACAGTACTGCTTGACTACTGCAGCTGCAGGTGTTTAATAGTTCATGCTAAACAACTTGAGTCTGGCTGTCCCCTCTCCCCTTTCATTTGCAGGATGCATGACGACATAGGAACATCCACCTGCTTGTGCAATTCATCTCTCCCCCCCATTTTTCCATTCAGACGGGGTGCTTGAGCCCAAGCTCTGCCTTGCTTTCCCCATAACGCAGTGTACATCCTGATAGTCCCCTCAAGAGGGCTGTTGCAGGACTGTGTATGGAGCATTTTGCAGTTCCATATTACTTGTCACTGGAGTTTTTGAAACGTCATTACAAAAAAAGCATCTATGTTCAGCTGCCTTTTTCCTTCACGTGCTGCATGTCTAACCATCCATTACCTTTGTTGCTTTCCAGAACAATTCTACTATGAGGGACCAATCTCACTGGGAATCAAAGAAATCCCTCAGGTAAGTTGGCCACAACTGTCTTCCCAAGCAGAAGGGCTTTCCAGATGAGGTATGGTTAGAGGAGTACCAGCAATCATACCAACACATCCCAGGCTTCCCCAGCTGACACACTGGATCTGAGAGTGTTTTATATGAATAATCCTTTTCAATATGAAATTAAGTGGTTTTGCTTATAAAGAGTTAAGGAGGCACTACTATTGAGAGATTTTTTCAGGATAGCAGATCTCTGTACCAGCATTAAGTCAGACAGCCATAGAGTTCTTTAGCAGGCTCCCCCTCTCTTACTCTTAAAATAGCAAGAAAAGAAGCAGCTCCAGGGGACTCTCAAGAGACCAAAGCTGCAATTTTGCTCAGTCCTCAGTGAACTGAACAATTTGGAGATGCTCATTCATCCTTTCTGGCTATAAAGGCAATTTAGACAGCTATTGCAATTGAACGTGTTCCACTGTACATACACGGTGTCAGGCAGAGAGACCGAGGTCTTCTAGGTGGCAACTGAAGGTACAAGTTATTAGGCCAAGAACACTTCCTCTGGATTTATGGAGCCTTAAAATCAGAAAATAATTTCTTAGGAGGGTGAGAAAACAGGCAGTACTCTAGGCACTGCTCTGAATTTCCTGGTCATCCATTACAGATGCTTTTTACTGGCAGCCTTTCTCCACACACAGCAAAGTCTCCTTCTAGGAGTTCAACCGAATCACACTGCAAAGAAAGATCTCAAATGCTGAATGCACCAGTCTCTTAACTGGGCACAGCATGAAGATATATTTGATCAGTACATAACAAAGGATTTTTCAGACACATACAATGTAGAGATTGGATTGAAGGGAAGAAGGCAAGGCCTTTGATTATGAAGGCATCTTGTTGAGAATGTGGCAAAGAAAGGATCACAGTCACCCCTGCAAAAGCAGAGAGTTCAGGTGGTCAGTCAAATACTCCTTAGATTTACTTGGAGAGGGACAGCATGAGCTCTCAGTTCTTCAGCAGCAGACATATAATCTATGTCAGAGGCTCAAAGATGAGGTCTGGGGTCTGTTCAGCACTGGATTGCTCTAGGCAGGAAAAGAAGACAGGATCAGAACAGGAATACAGAACAAAGACATGAGTCCCAAAGAACCAGGCTTGCCAAGACCTGCAGAGGTAATAACAAGAACAGCTGGCTTCTAGGAGGATCGAGCCTCCATAAGTGCTATCATTTCATATGGCTCAATCTTCCCTTGGTGACAGCAGCAACCATAACCTTCATTTCCCCAAGACTTTCATACAGGGATCTGGACCCCCTTCAAACAGGCTGTTATCCCACCCTAACCAGCCTGCTTCCCTAAAGGCTATACCTACACAGGCCGTGTTGAGCATTGCCTTTTGATGTCTCACACAGGAGTGCCTGCATCAATCAGTATCCTGCTCCAGGAGCAGCTTCACTATATATTTACATAGTAAAACCTCAAGACAAACTGAAGAATAGGTCTTTAAATCAAGAAGAAGCCCTAGGAATATGCACACAGATCAGTAAAACTCCAGTTCTGGGCAAATTAGTTGAATTTTCAGCTAGCTTCTGGAGTCAGAAACTCCAAGACTGATCACAAGCCTCTTTTAATAACATTTTTCACCAGAAGTAAAAAATTTTCTTAAAGAAGAAAAAAGAAATCTAATTACTAATAAGCAATGGAAATCAGTTATTGTGAAGTCCCTCCATGAATTAAACTATAAGCTTTTAGAGAGTTAATGTGCTTGTGAGAAAAGGAATTGGAAGCCTCTTTTGTTAATTAATCAATCAGGCAAATAACACCATCCTCCCATGCTGACAAAAATGAATTATTCCATCCAGCAATTGTCTTCTACTCATTGCAAAGAACAGCCTCATCTGAGAAGCCTGAGGGATGTTTGCACAGTCCACACAAGAATTACAACCAGGCTCTATTCTCAAAAGCACATTGCCACTGGGCCTCTCTCTAAATTTAGATTTTACTCTTAACTTGAACTTCTCTGTGATGATGCAGGCCAGATATTGTTTTAGAAATACCACTGTAAAAGGCATATGCCAAGAAGCCTGACACATTCTAGCCATGCCTCCTTCTACTCCACAGCCAGAAGGGCTCTAAACAGGGCAAGAGCATTCTGTGGTTCAAAGCCAGGTGGTCACTGCTGCCAACCTCTCCTACCCCACATTCTGATCCCTTCTATGCCTCAGAAATAATTACTGCTGCACCAGCAAAATACAGTGAATAAAATCTAGTTCACGTCTTCTTCCAAATCTGTTAAATTAGACTTGTCACCTCCTCTGACCAGTGCTTCTCCAAGCGTGTGGAGAGAGCCATTTTGACTAATACAAGATAGCCACGGCTTCTTCAAGGTTCAGATTTTTTTTTGCACTGTAATGATATAAGTTCTCCCCAAAGCCTGAATTCATAATTTCAACTACACAACTGGAAATCAGACTACTGGTTTTATTATATAGGAATTCATCATAGATTGAGTAATCTATACACACACTTCCTCCAATGTGCTCTGTTACAAAAATTCATATCAATAACACTGAACAACAAGATCCATGGAAGACAAGTGCCAGAGAACGGAGCACTTTTTTCCAGTTACTAAACAGCACAGGCCATATTGTGCTTGCTTATAGGAATAATGAGAATTTTAAAATATTCAAAGGGGGGGGATTTATGCAGCAAAATATTTCCTTCCCCATGCACCGTTTAATTTTCAATTTGTGCTGTCAGCATTGATATCCCTGAGGAGAGTATTTCGGCAGAAAATATGGGCATGTCCTTTTCCACCTCCAAAACATTTGGACCAGAAAGGTTTTGGAGGACCTTGATAGGAAAAGCATCATTCTGTTTCTAGAAAGAGGAGTCAAAAACTGAGGCAGTTACATACTACTGATGGGCTAATCTCTTGCTTTGCATTTGTCTCATACAGGGAGATTACACTCTTTCAGCAAAGCTGACTAATCAAGATCACGTCACTGTCGCTTGTGCCGATTTTACTGTGAAAAATTATTTAGACTACTATTAGCAACAAGCCAATTCCATGAAAGCCACAGACGACCAAAACTATTCAAGCCAAGTAGGCTGCTTGCATGCTACAATGATTTTGAAGAAAATAATCCTCACATGGTGATTCTGATGCTGTTCCTCTTTATAATTTGCTATTTTCAAGGAGTTACTAGATCCTCTAGTGGTAATTTTATCTCTAAATGCACACTGTAGCCTACTTTTTCCTTCTAATATATACAGCTGTAAGAAGAAAGTATCCAATACCAACACTCTCATTTTAGGATGAAAATAGCATGAGGCAGAACAGGCGAGAGCCTAAACACTTTTTTGCAGTAAGTTACGGAGGTATCTGTTTCAAACATAAGCTAAAATATGACTTTCACATAAATCACATATTATGTAGTTACAGAACTCAACATCTTAAATCTTCTCTGGAGCCTGTCTGGAGATTCCACTAGCACAGCTTTTGTTATAACCAGAGAACCAAAGAAAATAAGATGAACATGCCTTTTTCCCAGTGATCGATGTCCTGTCACTGGATTCACATCACCCTAGTCTTCTGGAGTCTACCTAGAATTTTTTGCTCTGTAATGTCTTTTAAGTGATGTGTGAATCATTCTGTACCTAGGTTATGTGCGCCTCTTGCTTCTCAATAAATTCATAATGAAAGATTACTTTTTCTCTTTTTTTTTTTCACGATTCTAGGATCTCTCCATAGTTTAAGGGGGAAAGGAATGATCAGGAAAATGAGTTCAAATAGCACATTTTAAGTATGAAGTATCAGTCATGTTTACACATATTTTAAATTCAGAGAGGACAAACTGTTCCTCGCTTTGAAGCCCCAGAAGAAGTAACACAAATCATATTCCAAGTGCAGTACATCCCCAAACCATCTCATTCCAGGAGCCTTTGCAGCTGGCATAGCTGATGGGTAGATAGATAACCAGCACATGGGATTAGGCTTTTGGATTGGAGAATGTAGAGACTGTTTGGGATCTTGCCCTGGAATAGGGTCGTGTTATGATTTGGAAAGGTATAGGCAGGAATCAGAGACACAGGAGGCTCCTGGAGCTGAGCACAAGTTTACAAAGGCTGGTCACAAGCACTGTGCTGCCTGCCTCATGAAGGAGAGGTTCAGCATGTACAGCTAGGGCAGCTGTGGCTCACATCTGGCCACCCAGGAGCTCTGACATATGGCCTCCATCCTATACACCCACATTCTGCAGCTCAAACAAATTCCTGAGCAGCCAAAGAATCCCTGGTACACAGATGACCAACACCTCAGAGCAGCCAAGAGCTAAAAGCAAGGGAAAGTCTCTTGTTTTCTTCTTGTGCAGCAAAACTTTCATCTGCTGTCCCACCAACAGAGACCAAATCTGAGCCCTGCTCACACAGGGAGGCTGACCACAACTGAACGTGAACCAGCAAGCACACAAGATAGGGCAGAGAACATTCAATACACTGCACTTTCAGCCCGTTTCGCTTATACCCTGCTTTGGAGAGGGAAAAAAAAAGAGAAAAGAGAAAAGAAAAGAAAAGAGAAAAGAAAAGAAAAGAAAAGAAAAGAAAAGAAAAGAAAAGAAAAG
>JAHLSL010000006.1:9224087-9317528 GCA_025920805.1 Petroica traversi | reverse complement strand
AGAAAAGAAAAGAAAAGAAAAGAAAAGAAAAGAAAAGAAAAGAAAAGAAAAGAAAAGAAAAGAAAAGAAAAGAAAAGAAAAGAAAAGAAAAGAAAAGAAAAGAAAAGAAAAGAAAAGAAAAGAAAAAAGGCCAAGGTGTTCTTCACAGCTTTGACATCCATCCCCAAATCAGGGTTCAAATTATGTTTTTTGGAAACAATTCAGTCTTATGTTGTTTTGGAAACAATTCATCCAAGACACCATCATTGCTGCATTTTAGGTCTACTTAAATAATAAAATAGTATCACTATACAGACACAAGAATTTTTTTCTCCTCATGTCAGCAGCTCTTTAGATTCATCTCTCGCCCCCCCCCCCATGATTCCCATGGGATATCAGAAGAGCCACACCTTGAGGAGAAGCAAACAAAACTCCATTCAGCAGCAGCATTCATGCAAGAGTTCACTTGCTCAGCTCTATTTCATTGCAATCACACCACAACAGCATAACTAAAACCCAAATTCCTGCCACCAAGCTTCTTGGACTGTTATCTGATGAAGGACTCAGCAGTTTAAAAACAGACACCGTGCTAGTTCAAGCACTTGTACTTGAAACTGATCCCATAATCACCATGATCCTCTCAGCCAAATTCACCAGGCTCTTTTTAGCCTTGGGCATATCTGAAGGGGCCCCCAGGACCACCACAGCAAACAAGTCAGGCTTTGCCTCCACTCAGTACAGAGGCTCCCCCAGAGAGCCTGTAGAAGAATCTGCTATAAGAGGTCTCAGCTGACCAGAAAGTAAGAATTCAATCTCTAAAGCATCAGACTTCTGGCCCTTGAGATCATCTGAACCTTCACTGTCCAGCTCACACACAAATATTGCAGAGCCTCACTCCCAGCACCAGCTGAACAGCATTTGGCTTCCTATCACAAAAAAGTGCTTGCCCTTTTTCTATGGGAATTAAACGGAAAAACCAAGACTACATCTTAAACCCACATTCCACCACCTAAACTGGAGTTTTCTCCATAGCAGGAGAAAGGTATGTTTGTCATACCACAGAGATAGGATGATTTGTTGTCTAAAGATCATTCAGGAGTTGGCAGCTCAAGATCTCTGCTGTCCTCTAAATTAAGAAAGGCTTTACTACTTCAACCTAAGAATTGCCTTGGTTTCTTCCTTGAATTTCTGTTTCTAATTAGACACCATTTTGGCATGGTTAAGCAACAAAACCAGAGATCATCTTCACTAATCCCAGCACAGCAAAAGAATCCCTTGTTGTCCCAGGAGATCTGTGGTGTATTCACACTATCACACCTGAATTCAAGTACATCTGGCAGCTACTGCAGTTATCTTTCTGAGGAGCCTCAAATAGCTTACTAAGGGCTCTATAGCAACAACCAGGCTCTGAATACAGCACAACTGTGCACAGGTAAGAGCAATATCCTCCAGGGATGTGCAGCCTGAGCAAAAAGGTGGTGGGTTTCTGCACATTTCCACACAATTCTCCCTGAAGTGAGGGGTTTGAGGCAAAATTGAACCCCATGGCCAGATTCTGGGCCAGATTCTCAGCCCTTGCTGGCAAGATTTACTGAATTGCAAGTGTCTTTGTGCTGTTACTTCTGTTACATTGAAGGATGCTAGTCTTTCCATAAAGATTCATTGCTTAAATTTCTCATACACCATCTCTTATGCTCTCCAGTGCATCCCTAAAATAATCCCCGTGTGGCTGTATTTTATTATTTTGATGGTGTCCTGCAGCATGAGAAAAGAGAGCAGTGGGGCAGGAACATCTAAATGGTGTTATTCCAATTGAAATCAAGTTTTTGTCCTAGAAGACACAGGGGAGGTGAAGTATGAATTTATCTTTACCATCAGCTCTCATGTCATGGACCATGATGAAGAATCCACCTACAGCACAAACTTGGGTCTCTTTCTGAAGTCAGCTTCCCTGGACTGACAAATGCTTCAGTGAGACAGAAGGAATGGGAATCTGCTTCCCAGGAGCTCCCACAGGGCTCAGGCAAACACAATGATCAGTGTGCTACAAATACACTCACTGATCAGCTAAAGCTGAGATAAAACAGCTACTACAATGTTTCTACCAAGTCATGCACACTCCAGTCACAGGGACTTCTGAGTCGCAGCAGGCAAAGTCTCAGACTGCCAGACATGAACAGATCTCCCACCACCCCTCCATACCAGCACATCCCTGGTTCAGTGTGAAGGTTCACCCACAAATTCAGCTCTCACCCAGCCTCCTTACAGGGCTGTAACTGCTGAGACCCTCATTTCTGTGCAGCACTAGCATGGGACATACGCCACAGGGATCAAGCAGCCGAGAACAGGAAAGCCTTCCCAGACCCCACATATGGACACAGGACCTTCCTCATGCAGTGAAAGAACGCTGACTGTGGCAGATATGAGGGCAGAAAGTCACACATTTTACCCTGGGAGAGCAAGGGGGAAGTATTGCTTGAATTGCTCTGTCAGCCTTACAGATTGCTTCCGTTTCCCCTCAACAGCCACACTTCCATGAGGCCTCAAAAACAAGTACTCTGGCCTAGCATTGGCTGGATAATGTGGAGCTATTTAAAAATAAGAACTGTAAAAAAATATATTGTGAAGCAATCCTTTGCAGTGTAACACCCACAGGGTTAACTTCCTGCTGCCTGCTCTCTTTCCCTTGCTCTCCCCTTGGAGGCAGGGACACTCTCTGGTGCTTCAACACTGCCTTGACCCAGGAAGGAGGGCTGTTCATATCAGGAGAGCTACATTCAAGCCCAGCTTCCCTCTTGCCTCTCTAGTGCAAACACATTATCAGTTGGCTCTAAAATGAATCTGAGCTCAAGCACACTGGTCTCTACAACAATCTCCCTGAGAGAGTACAAAATAAATAAAAGAAATACAGAACGGACAAAACAGGTAAGGAGAGAAAAAAGGAAAAAAAATGAAAAAGTCAGAAGTAAAGCTGCCTTTGTTCTGCCCTTAACATATAAAGTGAGATGCAAGATGTTTGCACAGAAAGATCCCATTCCTGAGGACTTAAAAACCTTCTCCACCCTTTGTTTCTCTCATGAGACTACTCTGTTCCTCACCCGTGTACTTTATGTATTTCTCCAGCCAGCAAGACTTAACAAGAACACCACATTCACGAAGGGAGCCCTCCCTCCCCCCACCAACCATGGAGCCTGAAAGGGTCAGAGGAGAGGCTTGTTTCAGTCAAGAGACTCATTGCCAAGAGGGATTCAAGCAGTTCTTGTTGGGGGAGAAAGGGGGAACCCTGAACAAAGAGATCAGTCAGAGAAGAGGCTCCGGAAGGGAAGAGCCTGGGGCTCAAGGTGATTTCTGCCAGCGGGCTATTTTGTTGATAAGGATTGCAGAGCTACTCAGTCTGCCAGACATGAGCCTGCAAATGGTAAAGCATTCCCTCTTGGCCCTGTGATAATGCCCATATGATCTAGTTATACAATAAGCCTTAGGTTGTTTTCCTAAACCAGGCAGTTGTTGGCAAAGCTAAAATAAGCTACTGTTGTCTCACACTGCAGTAAAGCAGCCTCACACAATTTCCCTCTCCCTCCTGATACTTTCCCTCTTCCACACAGCTGCACAGACGATACTGATGCCATCAATGCAAGATCAGGGCACTCCCAGTCCAAGCAGGGAACAACTTAAAAGAGGTTCAAACTCCAACTGCTTTGATCAGGGGAGTGGCTCCACCAGTGCCAAAATAAATGTTTGCTGATAATCCTGTGCCCTCTGTTTGCTTGTGTGGCTCCTATTTTATTAGCCTTCCTATGGTAAATTTTACAGCTGGGGTTAGCAGAGTGATAAAATGCACAGATTATATTCTTCACTGTTGCTGGTCTGCTTTTCCCCAGTTAAATGCAGCTTTACCTTGAAAAAATAAACACTTTGATCCAGGATGCTCTTGCCCCTCACAAACCTTCACCTCCTTCTACTACTTGGCAGTCATCAGTTCAGAGAACAACAGCCTGCCTGAGGGTGGGAGGAGAACAAGTCACAATCAGATTTCCCTACTGAATGCTTGAGATGCTCTTTGCAAGAGCACTCAAATCAGAGATCCTCCTCAATCATTGCACCACTGACAGCCATTTTCCCTTCCCTCCCTTCAATGTTCTGCCTGGGCTCCAACAGGACCCCTCAGGTGTTGAAACACAAATAAGTGCAGGATCCAGACCACAGAAACTTACTGGCATCCTATGATTTGATTTCTCACACCGTCATCACCGAAGCAGAAACTTCAGTGTCTACGCAGTAAGTTTTGATTCAGCTCCAAACACAATACCATAGCTTTCATCTCCTCCTTCTTCTTGATTTATTCAAGTTATGCCTCAGCTATTTCTCATTCTGAAAGCCAAGAGAGAAGCCAGCAGAAGAAAGGGACTTGCTTTGCCTTTATTTTTCCAAGTTCAAATTCCTCAGATTGAAAACTACACTAATCTGCATCACTTAGCTGGATTCACCTTTGTTCTGTCTACATAAAAATCAAAGATGAACCAATTTATTAGCTGTGGCACAGCAAAAGCTGAAGAAGCTGTCAGTAGCTCTCTAGTCCCAACATGGGATTCCTATTGTTTTGCAGCAGTCTCAGAAATTACTGTTCAGTCTTTAATGCTGAATTTTATGAATGAAAAATGGTTTTGCCCCAGAGCTTGTATTTATTATTCATAGCTTGGTTTGCTCCCTAAAAACAGGAAAGCAACATCAAATTCAAGGTCTCCCTGGATTCCTAGGGAACTAAAGACCCAGATCAGGAACACACAATATTTTTCCATTCCTAACTCTTTTGTCAGCATCTCCAAGGGTAAACACATAACAAGAAGCATAAGAGTTCAAAAAAACATTGGTACCTTGTGGATGATGAGTACAAACAAACAGGCCTGGAGCCACTACTACAATGAGCTTTGGTACTGCAATTGCGGAGGGTAGGAAGCAAATAACTCTGCAGGATTCTTTCACCTCCAAGTCACTGCTGCTTGCTCACACAGTCCTCTTCTATAGTATTGTCTACAACACCAAACTGCTCTCACTGGCCAACAAAAAAAGCAATATGAACAAAAACCCCAAGTACAGCCAAACTAAGAAACAGACTCAAGTAGACTCTTGGGTATCTCTGGATTTAACCACATCAGAGTATTCTGTAGAGGGGAAAAAAATATAAAAATTTTAAAAAATCAATCAGTCCAGCTGTGGTAATGATTCGGGGAAATTTTTCTATGTTGGCTTGACTTGAAATAAACTCTCTGTGCAGACCTATATATAACTGATATCAGCCTCAGTATTGAGAGGTATTTTCTCTGCTAATTTTCTGGGGTTTGCCTTCCCCTTAGGATGAAACCCCAAACACAGGTGAGGCTGAGCTAACAGACAAATGTTAAATTTTGAAGGCTTTCTGCTTGAAGTCAGGAGATACAGCCAGATCAAGCAAAACACTTTTGTCTGGAAAGGGCAGCAGTTAAAGAAGGGATTAAATGGAGTAACCTTCCAGACAGAATGGGACCACACAGCAGAGAGTACTGGTAAGACAAAGATGCATCACTAGCTATTTGAAAGAAATTCCAAAACCATAAAGATGCACCTTGACAATATGACAATTACTTCAGCAGCAAAATTGGCCGAAGGAATTCCTGGTTGTGTCAAGACACTGGACTTGCACCATAGTTTTATTTACTTATTTTAGGCTCAGAAAATTCTCTGGACTGGCTCATACGACAAAACCTTCAGCTGGGTTGAAGGATTGAGGTCCCAGGATGCAGCATTGCTCACATCAAAAGCACTGCTAAGGTTTCTGCATTGCTCCACACAGTCCTGCTCAGGAGGCACTACCACACTACCAGGATTTTCCACCACAGCAATTTCAAGATGTTCCTGCCTCCTCTGCTTCTTCAATAGTAACTACACCCACAGGAAACACCGTAGAATGAGATGAAAGAGAGGAGGATGGGGAACACCGTGAAATACCAATATAAATCCAAAGAACTTGCCAAAGTGGTACATCAGAGGGAAGATTAGAAAGCCAGTCTGCCGTATTGCATAAGTGATTACATTTTGTACCATCTAGAGAAAATAAAACCCAACACCCATGCTGTTACCGGAACGTCTGCAAAGATAAATTATTTCCTTAGAGAGGAAAATGCTGCCTGTACCTACAAGGTTCTGCACATCTTTAAGTGCTCTTGAGATCATGTTGAAGCAGCTGATGTGCCTCAGGAAGTGCACCCTGCTAATGAAGGCTGGCCCCAGCTTTACTGGGAGCCATCACAAACACAGCATCCTCAGCAGAGCAGAGCACCGAGGTGCCTGAAGCTGTGCACTCCCCTTCCCTCCCTCATACCCACAAGAGGGTCATCCTGCTCTGCTGCACCCCTGTTCACAAACCACACCAGCAGAAAGCTGCTCTGAAGCCCTGACTGGGGCGTTCTTCTTGGAGCGGCTCTGCAGGGGTCACAGGAGCACTGTAGCCAGGAGTGGGAAAAAAAGGTGGGAGGTTAAGAGATGCCTAAACTCCTGAGGAGCTGCTGCTCACATACATGGCAGTCCTGGATCCTGCTCAGCTTCACGGAAACTCAAGTGCAACAGCAAAAGTAATTTTGTGAATGCAGTCCTCTAAGGAAACCAAGGTTCCCTCCAAAGCTGAGACCCCATTCTACTGGCATCCCTAAGGGCACCTTTTTCCACAGTGACCCAACTACAATCCCTCAGTCCCAGGTACATCCAAGTCCTCCCCATTTCGAGGAGGAGCCCAGCCATGCCATCCTCAGGTCATCCTGGCTCAGGAGGTATTTACAGCAGTACCCAGTGCAGCTCCAGCAGGGCTGCCTGCCTACAGCCATGCTGCCTTGTGCAGCGGCCCAGGTCCTGTGCTAATTGGGGCTAATAGATCAGAGGGCAAGAGAATGAGACAATGGCTACCCCCTCAAACCAGGAAAATCTAGTGTGTTCTCAGGAGAAAGCTTTACAACGGTGCCATAGAAAAGGTGGATTCATTTCAAAGTACTTTTTTTCCCCTTTAATTAACATTTGAATATCATCATTTGGACAATTGATCTGATCTTACTGAAGAAGATCTGTCCTGTCCTCCCCACCCTGCCATGAACCAAAATAATTTATGTTCCATCCCTGGGGAAGGAGACAAGTTTAGGACTTCTTTTCATCCATGCAACAAAAAACCCCAAACTAGAACAACAAAGAAAAAAAGGGGAAAAAAAGTAGGTGTTTGCATGAGGTGAAAAATCCTGTTTGCGCCAGGCTTTGCACACCAAAGACCGTTCCTGACTGCTGCACTGACCAGGCCTAAAGCTGCAGTTGATTTTCCCCTTTGCAATCCCGCAGGGTCCACCGCTTGGCGAGAAATCCGTGTCTGGGATTCCAGGGTTGCTGCCGGTGACGAGTAGGTGTGGGACACGTCAGTGGGAAGCTGGGACAGCCCTCCCTGCCAGGGCCAGCCAGGAGGTGGCACTGTTAAACTACTGAGCTTTCCCACTACACTGGATTTTTGTCGGGCTTTTTTTTTTTTTTCCTCCGCTCCTACCTCCCCCCAGTAATCTTTTTTCCTGCCTTGAGGATGGCGATACACCACAGCAAAAACTCTGGTTAAAAAAAAAGAAAGAGCTCGTTAAAGAGGCGATGGGTTTATGATTTCACGACTGTTTCCCTCTCGCATAAAGGGCTGGCCGGCTGAGAGGAAGAGGTTTATTCGGTGTAAGGTGATGTTATACAACTTTCTCCCTCTAGCAAGTGCCGGAACTGTTCTGCCTTAACCCTCTGACACCTTGACCCAGCCCATTCAAAGTCCCTTTTTAAATTTCTTTTAAGCGGCCTACACCCTTAACGCACAGCAATGCAGAACACCTCCCGAGCCCTGACCCAGCAGGCAAACAACAAAAGCGCTTTATCTCGAGGGACGCCTTATCGCCCAACTCCCGCTCCCTGAGCAAACAGCAGCGCTGGCCCCGGGGACAGCCAGGCTCCTCTGCCCGGTGCCCGGGCTGCTGGACAGAGAAACAGCGCTGACCTGCCCCCCTCAGCAGTTTGCACCGCGATCTGCTGAGCTGGGGGGACAGTCTTTCCTCATAGGACTCAACAAGTCCCTAATCCCCAGGGAGGAGGCGGCGGTGCCGCAAGGTTTTCCAGAATGTGTGTCGGCGCTTTCATGTCCCAGCAAGGCCCCACGGGAGCACGGCTTGTTCACTGAAGGGAGGTGACTGAACAAGCTGCTGCAGTTCACAGCAGTGCTTTGACTCTCTGTGAATCTGTAATAAAAGTTCCAAGTGGGAAAAACATTGTCAAAGCATCCTGAAATCATCTCTACTCACACTTTGGTAAGGCAGACACCAGCTTTCTTCATAGACACCCCCTCCCCATCAGCAACACTCACACCAGTGCAAAGCCCCATCATCAAGGAATTATTGATATTCCTGCAACTATTTCATCATCTGTATTTAAGAAAGAGATGACATTTGCCAGGTTTTTACTTCTCAAACTTGTTTAGCAGCAGTGGAAGCAACAGGTGGGAAGTAACCAGCCAGCCGTGACCCACTAGCTCTCCCTAAGCTGCATCTGGCCATGGCTGGAGGGAAATCAGTGGTCGGAGGCTCAGCCTGGGAACTGCTCACCTATACCATTTCTACTTTCAGGGCTTCAGAGAGTTCACAAATGAGTGCTGCTCCTTTGAGTAAAGGAGGTCCTCAACTGCTCAGCCTTCCTTTTTCAAGTAACAGCCCAGATGAGTCATAGCAAAGATTGCAGTGTCTGTGTCTTTTTTTAGTGAGTTAAAAGTTCTCATGGCCACTTTTTTCCTCCCTGAAACTTGGCCCTTCTCTACCACAACTGCAGAAACTACCAGCAAATGAGGCTTTGCCAACCAGGTTCTCCGGGACAGAGGTGCCCCAGTTGCTGGCTGGACAGGCCACCGGTCCTTTTCACCACATAAGCACTATACACCTCATCCTTCCTGAGCATCACACGTCACACACAGGTGGAAGAGCCATCCTGTGTACCTGCAGACAGCTCAACACCTCTCAGAGACGCTGCCTTTGTTGTAGGTACTCAGACAAGCCTGTGCCAACCCTGCTTTCCACAAAGGCCATTAGAAGGATGATGCTGAGCTGGTGGTACCAGAGAAAATAGTTTTCCAAGAGGTCCTGGGATTCATTATAGAAACTATTCCCAAGTGCTGATTTTTCTGGAAACCAAGCCAATTGCCAGCTTTCCTGAGGGCCTGGCAGCCTCTCCTCTCATGCTGAGAGCTCACACCTGGCCTTCTGATATAGAAAAGACCATCATGAAACACAGATGGGGCTGTGGTGCCTCAGCTGCAAGAGCACAGCCAGGACTAGCATTTAAGAGTAGCCCACTGCCTGCTTTAAAGGGCTCTCTAAAAAGGCAATAAGGGCCAAGCCAAAAGCCTTAGAAATTGACCCACTGGGACCCTACTTGTCAGAGCATATCTAGTGCCACACACCAACACAGTCTAAGTGCCTTGAAAATAGGAAGTTTCCAATTAGACAATCATCTTGATTTTTATCAAAGCTACTTTTCTAGGACTTTACCACATGAGGTGATATTTATCACTGAATTGTTAATGGCTTAAATATCATTTGTGTCCCTAGTAAGAGATGGTTTCAGCCTCCACTGGCAAGACAAAGCTTCCTCCTCAGAGCTAGAGCAACACTAACCCCAGCACAGAACTATTACCCCTTCTGACCTCTGCAGCCAGCCAAAAATGTAGGGAGTGGTAAGTTTCCATCACAAGCAGATTTGGTAGCTGAATGGGGTGTTCCCTCCATTCCTTGCAAAGAATGCACAAATTCCTTCCCCCCCCCCCCACCTCCCATGGACACAGGAGAGATCAAACAAGTAATTTATTTGCTCACATTCTCATGTCACCTTTTGAAATTCATTTAAACTCTGTTTAAAAGCCTCTTCAAACTTTGACAGTGGCCCTGGTTATTCCTGCTGCAGGACTCAAGGCCTCTGCCAGCTGTGGGCCACTGACCCTTTCTGTGCCAGAAATTACTGCCCTGCAGAGTAGACAGCTGAGTACAGCACATGTTGGTCCCAAGCCACCTCCAGTATCAGGCTGGTGTGCTAGCAAATCTGACAGTACCAGGCATTAATAGATCTGCTCAGCCCCTGCAGCAGATACACAGCCCCTTCATTAACAGTTTCAGCTGCCAACACAAGACTCAGCAGATTTTGTTTTCCTGAGAATCACCCTCAGATCACTGGCTCTTACATCCTTACAATGCCTGTTTGCAGCTGAGCTTCTCCCTCAGGCCAGCACAACCATCCCTGCCAGCCCACAGCAAGCTGATGCTACTGGGAGGGGAAAAAAAAGAAGACAGAGAAAAAGGAAAAGAGAGAGAAAAAGAAAAGGGGGGAAAGAAGGGGGGAGAAAAAAGGAAATCACTGTCAGGTGAGATGAAGGATACTGGGTTTGTGTCTCTTTAGGCAGCTCACTTCATTGTCAGGAAGAAGGAACAGAGGAAAGGGGAGAGCTGAAAAGTGTGTTCAGTGGCTGCTGGCCGTTAGGACAGACTTTTGATCATTACAAGAACACCATCATTTTTCCCTCCACAGTCCTTTCACACTTGAAAAATCAATAGCTAGCTGAAGCCCCTGCTGCCCATCGTGTGAGGGAGGGGTTCCCATATTTCCACCTTCAGGTAGCATTAGGAGTCTTAACTCTTTCCCACTTCTGCCACTAAAGGGGTGGGTGAGTGTAAGAGTGTGCAGATTCTCCCTCCACCACCAGTTTCAGTGAGGTTTAGTTTGTTTGCAGTTTGACCTCAGTCTGTTCATGTCCGCAGCAGCCCTTGCTGAAATCGATAGAAAAGATGCCCAATTAAGGTGAGAATTAAATTCCTTCTCTTTCCAAGCAGCCTTGGAATGTTTCTTCCTGCTCTTTAACACTGCTGCATCCTTCATGCAATGAGAGGGCTGAAAAGGCCACTTCTGCTCACTTTCACCAAAGTGAAGATAGGGGAGGATGAGCCTGATCTGAAAATTGTATTCCAACCTGTGTTGCCTCAAATAAGGCCAAGAGATTTCTTCAAGAAGTTTAATTCTGTCTTCTCTTGTTGGGATTTTAAGACTGCTCACAAAAGCATCATTATTAAATTGGGTTTCTGGTCTTTTACAGGGTAGACACTTGTTGCTTGAGAAATATTTGATCTTTTCCAATGAAGGGGAGAAATTAAGTGAGGTTCCTTTTGAGTATGGGATGGGATTCTCCCCCCCCTCACCCCCACCCCTGGTCTAGCAATACAAAATAAACACAACCTTATCTGGTTTTGCACAGATCAAGATGTTTTCAAGGCTAAGTACCACGTGCTCTCATGACTTTTGTGAAAAAGAAGAGTACTGAATGCTTAGGAAAGCAAATCTCCTAAACACTTGGGCACTAAACGTACTTACTGCATTAATTTATTCATTACCACAATGCCTTTTAGGCCGGTCAAAACCTCTGTGTTAAGATATAATAATGACTTGTTTAGTGTATTCTAACAAAAAAGGGAACTCGCTCTTATTTTTTTTCCTGTGTTACAGAACTTTTTTTAAAAAATCTTAATCATGCTTGCTCTCACACTGCACTAACAGCTGACTCAGAAGACCCTGAACTATTTTGTCAGTCAACTGGGCTTAGTAAAGGAAAAAGTAAACAGCTACATTATAAAGAGTCTGACAGATACCCAGATTATTGTAATTTTAAGTGCCAGTGTTGCTAATAAAAACACAAAAGTGATAGGCCCATGAATACTCCCTTAAGTAATGTTCAATATTCCAGAGCCTGAAATCCATGACACAGTAATTATTATCTCTGTTTTGTTTCCAGGAGAAGCTGAGGCCAGTAGCACAGCTGGGAATCTCCTACACTTCCAGACTGCCAGCCCAGCATCCCCAGTAGAAACTAACTGTCCCTTTCGTGTCTCTGGCATGCCCCTGGGTCCTCAAGGAGGAGGCTGTCCCACGAGCAAGCAAGGAGCCAGCCCATGACTCACCTGCTCCCAGACTAGTTTCATCCATCTCTCTCCTCCAGCAGGGAGGGAGAGGGCTGTCCCAGCCCCCAGGCGCACAGGCTGGGGCAGTGCGAGACCTCAAAGCTTTGTGAGTGCACAGGGCTGGCACGGCTGCCTTTCACGGACACGGCAGTGCCTTTCCTAACCCCTGCCGAGCACCAGGTGTGCCGCTGAACCAGACCGGGCGCGGCTCTCACCCAGTACAGCCCGTCTCCAAGATCCTTCACCTTGAGTCAGCCGCTGGCAGGGCTCCCAGGGAGGCAGCCTGCTTTGCATCTTCCATCCCAGGGCAGCCCTGGCAGCCGGGAGAGGATGGGCAGGCAGTGCTACACCTTCTGTTCTAGGACAGCGTTACAAATCCTTTTGGCTAATGTGCACTTCTGTAGGAGGGAATAAACAGTGTCCAGAAGCCATTGAATCAAAACAGGGTTTGAACTGCTGGGATAAACAGGCACCAACCCATATGAATGCACTGCTACGAGCTGACAACCGGTTTTTATCTGGTTAGCACTGCACTCATCAATTAATTACAGACCAGAATGTCCACACCATGGTTTCTCCGTGATTTAGTCAAGTCAATTTTTCAAAGCACTTTTAACTAACCCAGGCACTAACTAACCAAATATGTAGAAACATATTTCATGATTGGGGCAGCAGAGTACAGTCAGGACTCTCAGGCACACAGCCCTTCCAAAATGCATAACAGGAACTTGCTGGGGCTGCTTAGGCTGCCCATGCCCACCCCAAACCCTCTTGCAGGGGCTGCTGCACTCCCCAGCGATGCTGGGGGAAAGGGATAGATGTCTGGGTCCTCTTTGCCTTATGCTAGGAAGGATTACATTAAGTCTAAACTGCTGAGGAAAGTTTGTGTTCAGCCCCCAGCCTGCAAAAGGATGGTAACAAACAGCTGAGGAGCAGTAGCATCTTAAACAGCTGCAGCTGTTTCCCCAGTGAACGTGATTCAGAGCCACAGTGTTCAAGAGCTGAAGCTCAGAACATAGCAACGATTCTTGCAAAATATTTTGCTTCTTGTCTTTTTTTTTTCCTTCTCCCCCACACAGCTTTTTAACCTCTTGGTGCCTATGCTGAGTTCCTCCCAAAAATAGGTTCCAGGGTGGAACATACTTGCCACTTGATCCATGGCTTGCTAAATTTAGCCAAACACAGACTGCCTGTATAAGATGGTTCTCTTGAAATGTCAGTAGCCACAAGTAAAGTTGCCAATGTCATCCAGGAAGTGGGAGACCACGGCAGTTATATTTTTTACTTAAAATAATAATAAAAAGAAACTTTCATACTCTGTGGAGATGCAACCATAAATTTGATTCCAAAAAGTAGAGAGAGTAAAGAGAGGACAGACTTCAACAAAGCAGCACTCGAGCCAGAAGAGAACCTTCGGTTTAACATATGTAGAAGAGATTAACTCTTTGTATTTGACTAGAATCACTAAAAGCGGAAAAAGATAATAACCCATCTCAACTGGCTTTTGGCATTACAGAGTTAAAGTAGAAAACACACGGATAGTGTAGAGAAAGGAAGGACTTGGAAAGAAAAGAAGAATACACCAATATAACACACAGTTCCACCTTCTTGAGTGTTTGTGTCAACCTCTAACTTTATAAATACATGACTTCTGAAAAAATGTTGAATACTCACCTGGTTCTCCATTCAACAAGGCACCATGATCATTCACCTGGTTCTCCATTCAGCAAGGCACCATGGTCCACAAAAACAGTTTTCCCAGGAGAAACATGTAAAACCCAGCAGGGCTGACACCACAGGCTGCTAAAGAGACTTTCTTTTGCAGTCCCTAAGCAGTTTTTCTCCCTGTGCTCCTTGCAGCATCTCAAATGGCCAAGTTCTGACACTCAGCATCAACTTACTGTAAGTATTCCCAAAGTGGCTTAAAAAAATCTATATATATAAAAGGACAGTTATCTTTGAACTTAAATCCATATTTAAAGAATTAAAAGTAAACAATATACTTCTTTAAAAGTTATCTGGCAACAGTACCTTTGGAACCAAAGGAGTTCCTGCAGATGGAGCATCAGATCTGTTTTTCTCTCCATGAAGGAGAAGGCAGGAGGAATTAGAAATAATGCTTCCATCCTTCCTAAAGTGAAAGCAAGAGTTGCTACTGAGGCCAGGTCAGTTAGGGGTCAGTCCTTAAGGCAAGGGAGTGCTGAATGAACTCCATCAGCTCCACTTTGCAAATCCCTCCCTACATCCACAGACAGAGCCTTAAGCTCTGTTAGGTCTTACAGCTTGGAAGTGACCCCAGTTGTAAATAAGCCCCTCTGTATCAGCATGGAAGACTGGTCATCTGCTACACATTCAGGCACATTAACCACGTGCTGGAGCTCAGCTCAGCTCAGCTAAGGAGGAATCTAAACATGAGTAAAATTAAGGACTAATTAGCATGCAAAATCATCATGGTTCGCACCCAAAGTCTTTAGAAAAGCTAAGCAAAAGCAGAGCTCAGATGGCCCAGGGCTGCTGAGGTTCCCATTCCAGGATGTACAAACAAATGAGGGCCTAAAACCTGGAGGAGGTTAGGAAGCATGTCTGAATGTGGGGCTGAGGCAAGGCTGAGGCATGAGCACACCTGGGCTCAAGAACTGTCTTGTATTGGCAGAAGTGATGTCTTATGTCAGCCAGTAAAATGTGATATTGCGCTCTCCTGGCAAACAGAGACCCTAGCCTTAAAGATGCCTTTGGGGAATAACCTGTTGCATGTCAAATTCAGCTAACTGCCTGGGCAACACAGAGTTTTTTTCAAGGTGAAGATGCCTGAACTTATGCTCCCAGAGACTGAGGCAAAGGAATGAGAGATTAACCCTGAAAAATTCGTGAGTATGGAGAAATAGAGCTGTTATTCAATATCATTCAACATTTTCCTATTTGAAGAGCTGCCTGACTCTTCAGATAGATAAGCTTCTGGCTGTGATGGGATGGTTGTGGGAGGGGATAATGCAGGGTTCCAGACAGCTGTGGAACAAGAAAGTGTTCACTATGCAACCAGTGGTAGAGAAGCTGCAGTGTTTTGTCATCAGTATCGTGCAGAGCTCTCCATAAACTGTTGACCTACTTGCCCAAAGTCACAGGTGATTATCTTCATATCCAGTATAAATTTGTAAGATGCGGGTGTCACTGATACTGAGAGAGTGTAACTTGCATCCTTTCTGGCATTCAGTGATCAGTAAAATAATCCTAACTATGTGTAGAGAATGATTATGGCAGGAAAAGGGGGAAGATACATGATTAAAACTGGTGGCTGGAGCCAAAAACATCAAAATTGTGCTGATTCATCTTCCACATATTTTATATTTTAAACTTAAACTCTTTTTCTCCCTCTGTTAGATATCTCTAGGGTCAACTGAAGATCCAGCAGGTATATAGTTGCATAGTCCCCAAGGCAACAACATAAAAACATTCACCTTTTTTTTTTTTCGGCTTGCTTAGAACTTTTGGAATCCTAATGACTGCAGCACAAATCAGAAAACTCAAGAGAGTTCCTTGGAGATATTCACCAGCATAAAAGCTGCAAGCTAAAAGGGAAGAAGTGCCTTTATTCTTAATTAATTCTTATTTAATTCTAATATCTAGCAATCAGTTGGATGAAAATCTCTCTTTGTTTAACATTCAACAGCTGCTGTTCTATTAATGCCTCCCTAAGCTACTAATCTGGGTTCCCCAAGGAAGACCTCCAGCAAGAAAACCCTGAAAGAAGTATCAGATCTTTAAAACTGTGGATCATTTTTCTGTAAGAGGTGGGAGGGAGGGAGGGAGGGAGGGAGGGATGGAGCAGGGGTTTAGAAGTACTTTCCAAAGTTTTCAGAGGCTTTGCACAGTTGCACACTCTCTTTAGATTACTCTCTTTAGATTCCCAACTCCTGGCTGGGAGCTTCCACTTTTCACAGCCAACTGCAGCTACAAGCTGCAGATGCATAAACCCCCAACCAGCATGAGGAGGGTAAGCCCAGCAGGGAAATGCAGGGCATAGTCTGAGCAGATACTGTCAGATTGATACACCTGCACATTTCCAATCATAAGAAACACACCTGAAGCATCCTCCTGGGCCAGAGCTCCCCTGGGTGCTAATAGTTTCAGAACCTGAGGCAGCCTTTGCAGCAAAGTCTCTTCCTGTTTATGCTGTAAATGTCACTGTCTGTTAAGAAGAGAGAGAACTGCCCAAGCCATGGCAGCATCACTCAGGTTACACTACTGTCTTGGCCATTTAGTCCAGTGCAAATGTTATTCTCATTAAGCTTGTGCCAAGTGATTTGCTAGTTCAGCTAATCTGAATTGGCTGTGGGTACCCGAATGCCAAATAAGCACTTTCCCCTCTTTAATTATAGTCTTTATGTTTCATGATTTAGGTTGCTCCTGTCATTGTTTGCAAGGAGGATGGGGTTGCATAACAGTCTGTAACACGATACAGCTGCAGACAGGGCTGCTCAACCAGCACAAGCCCGAATAGAGAACAGCTTCTTCTGTTAACCAGCAGCTGAACAACAGCAGGGAAATCTCACCCATCCCTTTTCCGCTGGTAGGGGAAAGGGAAGGCCTGTGGGCTGTCCCTGTACTCTCTTTATGTCCAGCTCATTACAGCCACCAGCATATCGGTGAGATTTGACAAAACTCTCTCTGGTGAGCTCTGCCTAGAAGAGGAACCCAAACTGGTTCTGTGAGTTGCTTTTGGTGAGAGTGTTACCATCTTTATTTGAAGAAAATTGGAAAGTTACCCCAACAATTTCACTTTTCACTCAGCAAGTATCAAAGCTTGTAGGTCTCCCTCAGGCAAAGATCTAACCTGTGTGAGCAGGACTGTTGGGTTTGTTTTGTTTTGTTTTTCATTTTGTTTTGTTTTGTACCAGGCCTGCAGGATCCAGTCCAGCAAGTCTTCAGCCATCATGCTCAGGTCCAGGATTAGTCCGTACTTGACCAGACCTTTGTACTTCTGAGGGAAATTCTGTGGGAAGAAGGGACAGTATTACTTTACACTTTTTGTGGCCTACAGGAGGATCTGAGATCAGAGCCTGGGACCAAATTTTTTCCTTGCATTCTTCAACGTTGTCCCTCTGAAGTCACTGTGACCAGATAAGCTATGGAACATAGCACAGCCTTATGTGGACGCTTGGACTGAGCGACTTATTTTTAGCTCAAAGCTCTACCTTAAGGGTTGTCTGTTTTAACAATCCAGAATAGCCCTTGCTGGTACCTGAGAAAAGAAATGAGTTTAAAATCATACAACTTTAGAGTGTTCATGTTAGTTTGTAGGGCACCTTGCAGGCCAGTGTTTTAACAAAGGAAGCTGCACAGATGTTGCCATTTTTAAAATCAGTGTGCAGTTTCTGAGGTAAAAACTACACTGCAACTTATTGGTTTCACTCTTCTACCCAAAATAGAAATTTTAAGTATATTCATTGTGATTCTGGAATATGAGGTGAAGGATTTGTCAAATGAAATGAACAGCTGCACATGCTCTTTGCTGCGCAGACACAGACTGAGGAATTTAGAAGCTGATGAGTGCTACTAGATATAGAAAGACCACCTGAAAACCCCACGGGTGCAAATGCTCAGCAACAGAGATGTGACCTAGAAATCCTTTTCACACATGGCTCCTAGTTCAATGTGTTGCACTGACCTATAATGGCAGCTTAGGAAAAGCAACCCATGTAACAGAGCAGTTTTTTAACTTGGTGCATGCCCAAACCTGATCCAAGCACATCCCATAGCACTTTGGCTACTGAGTGCGGATTGCTATTAAACAGACTGCTGCCTTCATTAGTCAGGAACATTGCTTACTAAGTATGTTCAGACTTCTGGTTGTCTTGCACCAGCCTATTATCTGATCTTAAAAAGCTACCCGGCATTCCCCTGCTGGTGAAGGCATTGCAGATGGCTACGTGTCAGAACTGCAGCCATCTGCAGATCAGGTTGGTCTGCAGCTCATCACTCGCAGTTCAGGCAGTGAGAGAGGAGAAGGAGAGCACAACAAAAGCATCCAAAACACGGCCAGCTAAACATGACTTCTATGCCAGTTCAATTTCCTTGGGACTTTCCCAGCATTCTTACCCCAACTGTTTGCAGCAGTGTTAAGATTCAAGATTTCTTTTTCTGGCCCAGGCATCCTAGAGTTCTTCAGCCTGGCTGCAAAACTGTATAAACAAGGATGAAATTCTGGCCCATGCAAATCATGGCAAAACTCCCATTGGTTTGAATGAAGCCAGGCTTTCTCCCCACCACCCCCCTCCACCTTCCAAAATGTACAAACCCAGATTTAAAATGTATTTTATAAATAGAGCACTAAAACTGCATTTTTCAGGCTGAATAGAAGAGGGAATATCAATGATTGTAGCCTTGCTGTTTTCATTAAACTTTCACTGAGGCTGTGATGGAACAATAGTTGTGATCTTGTGTTCTCACTGAGATTGTTATCAAAATTAGCAAAAGTTGTTAAGTCAAAAGAGAGAGAGAGCTGTGAGCAAAGTCAAGCCCCAGCCCCTGGAACTTTCTTCCAAGTGTTCTCAGAGTGCCTGTTTGTGTGCTTAACTGCAATTCATCTTTCATTCTCCCCTGTTGCTTATGGACTCCAGTCCTCAGTAGGATGCTAGATTCCTTGGCAAAGAGATGCAGGCTGTGTCGGTACCATTCTTCAAACTTCACTGATCATTAACTCATCTGCAAAATTCCTTCCAGATATCTTACTGCTTCCCCTGTGCAGCTCCAATACATCAGCATACCTCCAGACAGTCTTAAATATTTTGGTTCTGGGGAGAAAACCAGGACTCCACAACACTCAGTGAGCACCAGGCTTTTCAGGGAGCCTGTGTTGATTCAGGGAATGCTCCCAAGGGAACAACATGCTGTACCTTGCCTGTTGATAAGCAGCAGCAAGCCATTCAGCAGGGAACTGCATGGTCCCACTTCCCAAGAAATGTAATCCCTCAAAGTCAACAAGGCAGGCAGGGCACTGATAATTTTCTCTGAACACAGTAGACATTATTACATGTCTGGTAGTGAGTGAGCAGAAGTTGACACTATGTGTCTTCATTACCACAGAAAAACTTCTCATAGATAGAGCTGTCTGAACTCTCTCCAAGTGTTTGGGCAAGGCCAGACCAGGGTCTCTCTGACCAGATCTCCTGTGGTCTGCAGAAAGCTGATGGAGTTCAAGAGCTACACTGGTGCTATTCTTTGTCCACCCTCCAAATCATACCTAAAGCTGTTAGGAAAGGCAAGTACTTCCCTAACAGGAATCAAAGCAGGATGGGATGTGACAGAAGCAAGGAGCAAATGATGGGGTTTGCACCGAGTGCAGGGAGGAGGCACATTAAACCATGAAGAGTAGTGATCTTGCCACACTTTCTCTCCAGAGATTTGTGCCATACTATAAAAACACTAGGAAAAGTTCTGAGCTAAGCAGATTTCTTTCACTGAATGCACAAAGCCCGTGCTGCCCCAAGGCTCACGACTGACAGCCATTAGAGGGCAGCAGGTATCTAACACATGCAGTGATGGATCCCTTTCTGATACAGGATGTCCCAGCCTGCAGAACTCACTGGGCAAAACAAAAGAAAAGGTATTTCCTTTTTAAAAAACCTCCTTAAAGAAGCACTGTGACCCAAGCACCTTCCCACAGGCAGTACAGCCACATGCCATCCTATGCCAGGAATGAAAGTGTTGTAATGTCTCATCCTGAATGAGCCATCCACAATCCTACCCAGCTATTATCCTGGAGATATAAGAAAGAATTGCAGTTCTGGCAAGCATGCTAACTTAACAGCTGAATGGAAGTCTGGAGTGAAATATTCATCCCATGGGCTGCCCTCAGCATCCAGCAATGAAAATAGAAAGGGGAGGAGGGGGAAAGCCCAAAACACTTGAGCTGGGTGGGATACTTGTGACTGTGATGTTATTTGTTTTGCAAGGAGCAACAAAAGCTGACCCTGCCACATAGGTACAATCCCCATTGCTTTATGTCACCTGGTCCTCAGGTGAGTAGCCTGGCCACTGAAGAGCATCCCAAGAGCCAGCAGCAGGATCTGCCTGGGGAGGAGAGGCAGGGCTCTGCCCCTTGCTGAGCACTCTTCAGCAGGAGGCACAGTTTCACTGGCAGCTCCTCTCCATCCCACTGATCCAAAGGTGAAGATTCTCAGCAAGCATATGGCGTAGAGTGGAAATAAAACCAGCCTGGCAAGCCAGCAGCCACTCAGCTCCCATCACTGAGAGCAACTCGCTCGTCTGCTCACGCTGCCAACACTGAGGCAGCAAGGGCTTAAGCCCAAGTTAGAGACTTGAAGCACAACATGATGCCAGTGATTTCAAGTGACAGACACACCCAGAGAGCTCCTCAGCCATGGACTAACTCCAGCAGCCAGCCATGCACAGGCACAAAATGTCTGCAGGCTCCTGGGGAGGCCCAGAGCTGCTGCAGCACCGCCCTGGGAGCCAACTCCACTCCTGGGCCCCAGCCCCACAGCCAGCAGCCAGCCGGGGAACTGGGCCCTTACACACCCCGAGACTGCCCTGGTTTTAACAGGGGAAACTTCTCCTCCCCTGGCCACCCAACAAAATGGGTGCCCCATCTCAGTGGTGCTTCCTTGCTCTCAGGCAGGCATGCTGAGGCTGCTATGGCTGCTGAAGCTGCAGGCTGGTGAGAGCCCTGTGTAGGGATCAGGACAGCCCTGCCAGCAGGGCTAACATGGCTTGAGGGGATCTGCCCACCATGACTGTCCAGCCCCAGGCATGTCCTGTAGGGCAGGCAGGGCAGGGCTGTGGGGAGCTGGAGACGGGCCCTGCTGCCACGTTGTTTGGGCCAGAGCTGATGTCCCTGAGGGCTGACATGGGGTCTGGCTGTGAGGAAGCCCTGGTCAGCCAGGCAGGACCTCAGGACTGGCGCTGCCCTCAGGGTCCAAGGGGAGCTTTGGATGTGCTGGGCCTCCTGCCCAACACGGCTGAGAACAGGCTTGGGCAGATGTCTCCTGCGGGACCTGGCAAGCCCAGGGCTGCTGTGCCCAGCCTGCTTGCACAGGCAGTGACAGCCACGCACCCTTCCCACGAGCTGCCCGAGCCCCCTCCCCTCAGCCTGCCAGCAGCAATGCCTGACATCGACCCCACTTCCCATCTCGGTTTCTACATGCCAGGTTTATGATGGCCATTTGCTTTTGTGTCAGCATTGTCCTTTAACTGAAATAGCTCCTCTTCCTCCTTAGCATTAACCTCCAGGATGTATTTATAGAGAGCGATCATATCCCTCTCTCAGCCTTTGTGGTGTTGGACTAAATAAGCCAAGCTCTTTTAGGCTACTTTATAACCTCAGCTCTCCAACACCCTAATCCTCCCGCTGCCTTTCTTTGCACCTGTTCCAGCATGAATCAATCTTTTTGAACATGAATGACCATAACTGCCCCTCATTGTGCACATGGCATGTCACATTGCTTTCTACAACAGAATTAGTATTTCCCTCTCTTGAGCACCGGAGCTCTGCAACAGGCAGCTGGGGACCTTGCCTGCCTTCTTTCCTCACACATGCAGAGTCATCCTAAATAACAAACTAAGTTCTGAGAAGACCATGATATGCTGGGGCAAAATACCACTGGGTAACAGTGATACGGAGAAGCACATGATATAAACCCAGGAGAATCATATTTTAACAACTAGACAAAAATACTTTGGACAAGATTTTTTTATAAGTTCAGGCGATGGAAAAAGCCAAAACTCTTATTCTGTGACAATCTTACACTTAAAAACCTATCAAGTTTAATATGGAACAAAACATTGTGAATGGGCTGCGTGGAAAAGGACTGTCATAAAAACCATTCACAGGTGGTAAAATTATCCTTACAACAGAAGAACTAACCAAGTGAAATGTGTCCTATACAGAGGAAACAGTGGCCACTGTCCCACGTGTCTTTTGCAGCATCTCTATGTGCCTGTATTACTGTTCTAGTGTGGCTGCCATTCTCCGTTATCTTCCAGCATCACTTTTGACATCCATGACAATCAATCCCAGTATTTCCATCTTTAATCCTTCCACACTCTGACTGGTGAAAGGAGAGATTTTGGTCTCTGTATGTGCAGGATTCTGAAAAGCCATTACTTAGAGCAACTCCAGGGCTTTTCTGTATTTCAGTCTTCTGTGGTGACCAGTTAGGGATCCCAGTCACAGTTCAGATACACCACTCTGGAGCCCATATCACATCTGACCACACAGCTACGTTCCTTTCTGAGCCCCCCAAACACCAGATGCCTGTACTGATAAAGGAGGATGACCGTTCCATGTGCTTTCAGCTGCTGTCTTTATGCTATCCATCAGGATGTTTTCAAAGTCGTGCAACACATGGACTCTGTTCTCCAGCAGTGCTGGGGAGGAAATGGGGCAAGGGAACTTCTGCCCAGCCTCCTGGAGACCTCGGTGCACCAGGAAATGGTCCCAGTGCCACCAAAATCATTTAAAGGCAAGTGAAAAGCCACAAATCTTCAGGCACTTCAATTGAATAATCAGCCCTTGTGTTTCACTTCTCCTATTTGCTTTCTGTGCTAGATGGGCCTCCTCCGTTTACGGAAGGTGACCCCAGGGAGCGGGCGCTGACCTCCCGAGGGGAAGCCGGTGTCCTGCCATGTGGCCATCCGTGCCCAACACCCTCTGCTGCTGGGCACTAGGGGCCCTCTCAGAGCTGCTGAGCTCTGCCAGCAGCTGTGTCTCATCACTGTCCTCCCCTCCCACCCCTGCCTGCTGCCCTGCTCACTGGAGCTTAGCTGGGAACCAGAGGGGAGAGCTAAGAGGGAGGCTGAGACAACTGGCAGGGATGAGGAGCCGGGCTGGTACTGGCTGGGAGCGGTGGGAGGGGGAAAAGGAGATGAGCTGAGCCTGGGAGAGGAAGAAGAAAAACATGCTGCTGCAAGTCCTTCCCCCATGGAGTCTGAAGAAGGCTGATTGCTGACAGAGAAGATTAGGAAGCCCTCCCTTGCTCATGCCAGCCCATCCCTGCGAAAAGCTGCCATTTGGGTCTTGCCCTGGGACTCGGTGTCAGAGCACAGAGCTAGGCCAGAGTGTGGGAACAGAGGGACCTCCAGCTTGCTTAAAACAGATGGGGCACGAGCTTCATACATCCAGGATTCACCTTCCCCCAGATTCCAGCTGGAGGTAGCACCCCTTGGGCCATGCATCACCCCACAGCATGAGAGAGAGGACCTGTAAGGGACATAAGGGCTGGGGAAGAGGAGGAGGTGCTGGGGAAGGCAGAGAGCAAGTGAGGCCAAGGCAGACCCTTGCCCCTGGAGAATCCCAGCAGACAGTTCTGAGATGCTCTCCCCTTAATATAGCACCATCTGCCCAGCTATTTTCTCCTCTGGCTCGCACACAGGGATCTCCACATTGCAATCAGTGTGTCTGGCATACTTGAGCTAGCTGAGCCTGGCAGGGTCAGGCAGGGAGCACAGCAGCCAGCCCTTCAGCCTGGTCTCACAAAGGCAGCCAGTTCTCCAGGGCCCAGAACTGGTTTTTGCTGAGGGCCATGCTGCTCCCTCTCCCCTGCTTTGACCTGTACTGACTAGATCAGCCAGCATGTGCTGCCCTGCAACAATTTCAGAGCAGCCTGGTCCCTGGGGAGCGTGGCTCCGTGCAGCAGAGGCTGGTGTGCTGGATAAAGAAAGAGAACAGGTACACCTGGACACTGGTCTGAGAAACAGTTTGGCAGGTCTCATGATTTTGTCACAAGTCATGTCATTTCATATTTTTTGCATCACACCTCAGAGACAACACTTTCATTCTTCAACAAAAACCTGACCTTGCATAAGAAGCCAGTAAGAATATCACTTTTGTACTCGCTGCTTATTTACTTCTCTGAGCCTTGCATTTTGGGAGGTAAATTCATTTTTCTCTGGTTCAGGATGGTGATAGAGGAATTTTAAGAGAATTTGTTCTCAAAGGGTGTTCTTGCCTATGTCTTTTTTCATCTTTTTCTGGTTTTTATCTACACAGGCTTTGTGGTCTTTGATGCAGAACCAGGGCTTTACCTGATTCCATTTTTCACGAAGTTTGGGCTGCCATGCAAATAATAATTACAACCATTTATATGGCTAAGCAAAAGCCTTATTTTTGCTTTTCCCTGAAATGGGTGTGGCACAAGGACAGGCTGGGCAAAGTTTGCAAAACATTTTGTACTGTATGCTGATTGCTCCATCTTTTAGACCAAGTTAAGGCTCCCAAGAAGAGAGAGAATTTCCCAGGGAAGATCCAACAAGGACCAGTGACTCGCCTGGCACAGCAAAGGCCTGTGCTTTCCCTGCAAAGATAGCATGATGTCCATCTACGTACCCTGAAACCAAACCCAGTGATAAATTTCCTCCCCTATGAAGCAATCCTACAGCACAAATCAAGATTAATTGACACCCTCGTGCCTTCCACAGCTGCACAAATGGTTGGTACAGCACAAGTGGGGCCTGTTCACTAATCGTGAAGTAGCTAAGAGCAGACCTTGGATTACTGTGGTCTATAGTAATATATCACTTTCCATAAAAAGAAAAGAACATTGTGCTCTCTTTCCCAACACTCTTTCACCCCAGCTCATCAGTTGCCCAGCAATCACTCTCCTCTCCCAACACTTGCATAGCAGACAGAGTGGCTTTTAATCCTGTAGAAGTTCTGCTGTGCCGAACTAAAGCAAAAGGAGCAGGGAGAAGCAGCTGGGTGCAGGGGGAGGAGTTTGGTTTTTTTCTGACAAGAACAAAAAGAATGCAGTGCTAGGGGAGTTTCCAGGCTAACAGAAGTCTAAAGGCTACTCTATCTTTCCTAATGGTTCCAAAGTGCTTAACTGCCACAGGGAGAGGAAGAATATCTGATGGAGGGAGCAGACTCCTTTCTCTTCAGACTAATTCCATCTCTCACTGCGCACTCAAGGTGCTGTTGAGTTATGCTCTGTTTCAGTCACAGGAGCCTTCTAAGGCACATACGTTATGTTCTCTGTTGTGAAACCTGTCATTTCGCAAATTGGCTGAAGTTTTCAGTCATTTTGCAAAACGCCAGGAGATGATAGGTATGAGCATGAAATCCTCACCCTCTGGCTATTACTAACTCCGTAACTCAAAGAAAGATGCAAAACTATTCTTATGTTCATTTCTTCAATAGGCAATCTTTTGTAATTACTTTAAAGCCAGTCAGCAACACCCATCCCCTGACAAAGCTAACTAGTATTTTCACAACTGAGCATTGTAACATCAGCCATTACATTTCAGTCTTGCCAGTAACCTCTGCCTCTGACTCCCAGTGCTCTGGCCCACCACAACTTCATCAACCAAGCCAGCCTCCCTCAAATTAATATTGATCAACTGTCTGAGTTCAATAATAAAAGTTTCTTTCCATTTACCAAAGGAAAAATAAAGAACTGGTCACAAATAGAATTTTGCATGGCACAGCACTATATGCTATGGGAAATTCATTCCAAATCCAGAATGGTTTGGTACACCACTGTTTTGGTACATATTCTGCAGAGGAAGATCAGGGTCAAATGCAGAAAGTCAGTCAACAGAGAACAACATTAGGAAAAAGGCAAACAACATGCTGGATGTATAAACAGGAGAAAAACCCTCAGGACAAGTGAAGTAATCCTTCCATCCAGGCCTATCCAGGCTGGAGCTGGACTGCTCTCTGGTTTTGGAGACAATTTTTCAACACCAACCAATTGGAAAGGATCCAGAAAAGAGGTGTGAGATAGACAAGAGGCCCAGAAAACATGATCAGTGAAGAAGGACCAGGAGAACTGTGTCTGGCTGAGAGCATCCCAGTCAACAGAAAGTTGGTGCAAGCACAGTTGCCCACAGACCAACCTATTTCTGATAGCTGTGATAGCTGTAGTGCACCAGGGTGCCCAGGATGCCAATTTTAGCACAAGCAGTGCAACAGCAGTGCCAGGCAGCTTGCAAATGACTCCAACTTTCCATCACTTGGCATGCTGATGGAAAAGAGAAATAAGGCAGTGAGGTAAAATGTCTTCAATTCCTATTCCAAAAAGACTAAACTTTTAGTCATCTTGTGAATAAAACATATTGCAAAGTAAAAGAACCTGCAGTCATTCCATGAAATTATTTTGCAGGATGAGTAATTCACATATGAAAATATTTTTAAAAATCATTCTAACCAATTGGGCCACACTGTCATAACACCAGAACAATGTGCAGTCTCAGGGCCCTACACAGACAACAAGGGGCTGCTCACTTCTTTTGAAAAAGGGCAGAAGACTGCAAAAATGGTTTACATTATTTAACCACAGAAACCACAGGAGTCTTTGGCTGAATCTGGATCCAAAACAAGATCTTATAAGTCCAAAGCTGTAGCCCTGTCTGTGCATTCCCCATTTTTCATGCTGGTTTTGCTCTTGGACACCCATTGATGCCAGTAGAGCTGTAACTATATATTACCTAACACAGCAAACTACCTGAATCCTGTGAGAAGTAGCACAGCTTATTCCCCTAAAATAGGGCTAAACCTGGTCACTTGTGATCTTGCAAGGAAATTCAGATTCAGGCTCGTGAAATCACTTCCTAACCTACACCCTGCAAGGCTGAAGTCACCTCTCACCCCATACAGTCTGCATCAGATCAGGGAAAGCCTTTCCTCTCTGTTAACACACAGGCAGAAACTGAGCATGGAAATATCAAGGGGAAAATACTGGTTATCACAGTCCTTCTTGTACCGGGCAGAGAAGGCCTGGCTGATTTCTGTTCAAATCCTTGTTTGGCTCAAGGCCTATGTGTACACATCTTTCATTTTGTCTCCTCCATCTTTGTGTTCACCCAAGCTCGCATTTCCCTGGAAAAGGGCTGCTTGGCACTCCTTGTGCTTGTTTTATGATTACCACAAGCAGTCTCTCCTATACTATAAGGATAGGACTGGAGTCAGACTTTTCCTAGCAGCTCTCCTCTGGTGCCAGCTGGTCCCTCTGATCAGAACTCCTTCTCCATGGCTGCTGGCACTGCCCTGTGGTGCAGCAGTACCCAGGCATGGTGTGTGAGGTGCCAGGGAGGTGCAGCTGCAGCAACACAGGGCAGCAAGGGCTGCAAAACCCTGTCTGGAAAGTCAGGTGAATGCCCTGGCAGCAACTCCTCACGGCAGTGCTGTGCTGCCCTGGCTCTGCTGGCAGGTGAGTCTGTTCTGGGGAGGATGAAGTTAAATCCTCTCCCTTGGCACAGCCTGTGGCGTAGATTGATTGCAGAGCAAACACATCCCAAATATCTAAGCCTGCTGGTCAGCCTCAGGACTCGGCACCGATGCATCCCCAGAGAAATATGAAAAAATAACTGATTCCATGAAAGTAGCCTATCAGCGTTAACTTCTCAAAGGCTTTTTCCTCCATTTGCTGACAAATATGAAAATTCTTCCCCCTCAGCTATTGCAATGGTCTTGTGCAGTCAGGACCCTCGGCTGCTGAGGCAGAGGTGTGGATTTATAGCACTGGCTTTTGCATAGTATAATGCTGAGCCTCAGGGATCAAGGGTTATGACATTTTTATGGCTTCTCTTCTCCTCCCTCATATGAATATGAAGCAACTGTAAGGAAAAACATCTGGTTTCACTTTTCTTTTCTCCACCGCTGTTCCCATCTGACAAAACCTTAAAAACTTGCCAGTGTTCTAGCGAGCTTTGTGTGCCAGCAGCCTGCAAGGAGCCAAGGATTTTTTGGTGTCATCACAAGCGAGAGTACACTGGTCTGGAAGTACTGGCTCCATCGTTGCTAGAAGGCAGGACTACCCAGATCTTGTCCCACTGACAGATGCACTGGCAGCCCTCCTCCTTTGCTAGAGCAGGCTGAAGGGTTGCTAAAAGACCATCCCTCCATCTTGATCTCATTACAGGCAGCATCTCTAGGGGGAATTGTGGGCCACTGTGGAGAACACTGTGAGAGGAGCCAACCCTGCTGTGGGCAGGGAAAATGAGATGCAAGGAGAAGTTCTGCCTCACCTCAGGGTCTTCAAAGAGATTCTTCTGGGGTAGAAAAATGGTCTTGCTCTACTTCTAAACAGTGGCGTGCTGAGAAAGGCTTGTGCCTGGCTCTGTGCTCAGGGCTAGTCTGCACCAGAAAAGAGAGACAAGCCCAAAAACCCCATAAGCTCCTAGGTTCAGGTGGGACAGACACTGTCAGTGAAGAGGAGAAGAACAAAATTCTACAAACTCCAAGGCCAGTCTGGCAAAGGTGGCCAATAGCTGACCAATTGTCTGTTTCCACAGATGGACACTAAGAAATACAATCTGTTCCCTTATGTTATCTTATTTATCCAAGGAAAGACATAATTAAGCTATTTCCAGGAATCTGAAAGCATTTCTCCTTTATCTATGGGAAAGGAAGGCATCTATGCAACAAGCAATGTTGTGGCTCTGGAGAACCTCCAGAAATAATCTCTTCTCAGGATCCTCCATCTTCAAACCCACAGTGAAAACCAAGTGGACTGTTTGGACACATCTTACAAAAGAGGGGCAGCTGCTGAGTCTGGCCCCAGGGCCATGCTGCTGAGTACTGCTGCTATGGAGGCCATTAGATGGGAAGGTGATTCATAGGGATGAAGTTCCAGGACTGTGTGGCAAACAGGATTAATATGTTAGGCATTAGAATCAAATCCTAAGAGTGTAGAACCCAAATAAACAGCACTGGCCTTCAAGAAAGGTCTCTGAGGGACAGGAACCAGAAGTGCTCATGGCAAAGGATATTGAACATGAAGGCGCACAAAGAGAATGTTCTGTGCTGTGGGCTGCAAGAGAAGACCCAGGGTATTGTTTTCCAGTTTCTTTCTCTCTTTTTGACTGTCCTTCTTGACTATGCCAATAAGAAAACACCACTCCCTCCTCTTATTCTTTTTCTTTGTTTACTTAACTTCTTTTCCTCGTAGCAACTGCATAAAGCTGAAGCCATCTGATATTTCCAAGTAACCAAGATCATTATTCACTGAAGGCACTGGCCTGGATCCTAATTGCTGCTGGTTTCATACTCAACACAAGCCTTGCTAACAGCTGTAAATATCTCTGTACAGTACTCCACTCATGTCAAGCTGACCCTAATTCTTACAAGTCCCCTGGGATGCAAATAAAAGTGCTGCCAGAGAAAATAGGTGTGCTAGGTACACCTTGGAAGGACAAACAGCAGCAAAAGAGGAGACACTGTAGAAATACTGTTTCACATCCTTTTCCAAGGCATGCAAAGGGGAAGCAGGTGAAAGGAGCTGGCGGAGACCAGTATTTGCAGGCCATGTGACGGGATGAAGAGGCCTTACATCTGCGTGAAACTAAGACAATGAGGACTTTCTGGATCGTGTCCCAGCACCCAGAGCATGCTTGAGAAGGAAGCTGGAGCATCCCCTTCCCACTTACTCTTCCAAGCCTTTGTTCCAGGCATGCTGTTATTCTGACATTACCCAATTTCTTCATCTTCTTTCCCTCTGTTCACACAAAAGGCCTGTGTTTCATGTGAACCTTTGTTTAAGGTTAAAGAGCATCATAACTGCCAGGTAGCAGCATTGCATTACACGGATGACAAGATCAGGGTAAAACTCCTGTTAAGGAAGAAGTCTGTGCTTTGCACCTCTCCCTGCCAGAGTCACAGAAAAGAGAAAAGGACAGGGCAGCAAAGCATGGGGCAAAGTGCAAAATATGGTACTTTTGGTTTAGTTTTGATCTGCTTCACTCCTATAGTCAGAGGGATGCAAAAAAAAAAAACCAAAAAACCAAAAAACAACACAGTGCAACAACCTAACTATTTCACTACAAAATAAAAAAATAGTCACTAAAATATATTTTGGGATTCTTTTAATTTCAAAATACAGTTAAATTTAGAGATGGGGGTGGGAGGGATATCCAATCTTTTACAAGCCCCCCAGAGAGTTAGGTGCTTATAACACTCCCTCACCTTTTATTGCCCCTATTCCTCAAATCCTGCCCATGCCTGTGTGATTTTATGCTGCCCTTCTGCTCTCCTTCCCATCTATCACACGGTATCTCCCTTTTTCACTCATTTCCTCCTCTTCTCTGATCCACTCATGCATTCCAGCTTCCCTCACTCATCCCAAAGTTTGCTGGAACATCAACAGTCCGCTGATGCCTTCAGCCCCTCATTCCACATGGCTGGCTGCACCCTGCCAAGGGGCTCCCTTCCTGACAGCAGGGCTGCAGGGGGCTAAATCCTCTGCTTCTCATGGCCAAGGAAGTTCCACCACAAAGAGCAGGAACTGTGGGGAGAAGTTTTAGCCTGGCTGGGGGAGGCAAGGAAGGCACAGTGTGAAAGTCCACAGCTACATACCAGGAGATGGAAATCAGTACAGCTGGTACTGTGTGTTCAGCTCGCAGCCAAAGTCCTTTCTCTCAAGGTTGTGCTGACAGACTACAAAAACAACGGCTGAAAGCACAGCATGAAAGCAAGCGATGGGGAACTTGCCCCAGCAGAAAGAATCCGTGAAGAGGAAGGTTTAACGTGTTTGTTAAGATGTCAAGCCCTTGGCAGGGGCTTGTCAGGAGGGGCAATGAAAGGTGTTAATCCAATGCACACCTAGTGCATCTTGATGCACATGCATATTTCTCCCAGCATTTCCACCTAAGTGCTCTCCTTAAGACTCAGCCCTTTCAGACTGACATTTAAGAAGGACATGCAGACCACCCCCCATCTGCTCCAAGGCACAAGGTATGCTGTAAATGAATATATGTGGCAAGCAAATTTTTACCAGGAACAAATATTTGCCATCATTCTGGATGGCTGCTATGCCACACTACATTCTTCCTGGCACACTAGAGTGGACAAATATTTTCGGAAAAGTAAGTAGATTTCTGCCATCAGAAAGGGCTGACAAACACTTCAGGCCACTGCACCCGAGGTCTTCATTTCTTGTCAGGCTGGGGCCCTTCCATGGGTAGGACTATGCACACAGCTGGCTTCTCTTGTGTGCTGGCAAGATGAAAGAGCCAGAGGGTGAAGTAAATACTAACTGTTAGAAAGATGTGGACACCCAGCACGGCGATGACTGCACTAAGTGTTCCAAATACACATCCTGTGCTAACCAGCCACCTCTTAAGATCTCTCAAGATTTCCACTGCCATTTCATTTATTCTCTTGCTCAAGTGCCACGTCTACCTGGCAAATGAATTCCCTCTATTCCCTTATGCCAAGTTTCACTCCAGCATGTCAAAACCACTGCCCTACACTGCAGCATTCCTTTCCAAGTGAACTATTCCCCCCCTCCCTCCCACAGGTCCTGCTGATGGCAGCTCAAGGTTGTATAACTGCGCGCTCCCTCCTTGATAATAGCGAGAACCAGGATTTCCTGGTATGCTAGAAATGGTTTTGCCACTCCTGCCTGTGTGAAAGGGGTGGGACAGGAGGCAAAGCAGCCATCGTGTGTTACAGCTCTGGGTCGTGTCTGTGCACCTTGACATCCCGCCAGGCTATAATAAGAGAGACCTGCAGGGAGCAACATATGTCAAAGTTGGTAATTTTCCTTCCTGCCTTCACTCCTCGAAACCGCCTCAACTGGATCAACGCCCGCCCAGTTCCTTCTTTGGACAGCCAACGAAGCATGCACACGGCAGGAGCAGCTGCCAGCTCTGCTGGAAAATGTACAGACCAAAAGATCACCTGTGAGCGCGCAGCCCTGGCGTGAGCTGTTCTGCACGTCTGCAACTCCACAATGCTGCTGTGGCTTTGGGAGGCAACAGCAGCCGCCCGCAGCGCCAGCCGGCCACTCGCAATCCACAGCCAGAGGTGCCTCTGAAAATGTGCTCCCTGCAGCAGGGAGACCTTGCAGAAGCGTCCCCTCATTTTTAAGCTGAACCGGGTTAATCAAACTCTCCCTCCCTCGGCAACTTTTAGTTTCCCTGCACAGCCATAGTGTCAGTCCGCATCTGGAAAGGGCATCACTGGGCCATTTGCAGCTGGATTGGAGACAGATGTAGGAAAGATTTGAAAGGTCCCTTGCACTGTCTTCCTTCAGACTTCCTTAGTGCTGCACTAACACCAAAACCACAGGGGACTTCAACTGGTGCCTACTTGTGCTCCCTGCCATGCCAGGCATTTGGCTGAGAGGCAGCCCCAGCGCCTGGCAGCCAGGCTTGGAGAACTAAGTGGTTTGTGGGGCCCACAAAGTTGGCCACCCTCCCAAGAAGAATTATCAAAATTTGCACAAAAAAGCCCCACTCTCATTAGGTTTGCAGACGTTTTGATAACTTGTACGGCAGAAAGGTTTTTAACTGTTTCTATGGACCTTATTCAGAGGCTGCATTGTTTGAGGCAGTCCCATTGTTCATCAGGGCCAATCTGGTTTAAGATTCTTTCTTAAGCCAGAAAAACTATAAACTCACCTGATCAACAAGCTTTGAGCTCCCAGAATCACCAAAGTAGTTCTGCTTTGCCTTTCCTCCTTCCTCCTGCCTGCTTTCCCCTCAGCTACTTCACCGATGCATGCGGTCCTCTTCGCACTTTCTAAACCCCTACCTGAATATGGGATTTGCAGCCTGTTTATTTTTGTGACATTCATTTCAGGGGAAAATGGGAGCAACAGTGTCATCACATTACCAAGCTCACCACATTTTCTGCATCGAGTGCAGGCAGGCTGGCAGCACTGCTCGACACTGGGACACTCCTTTGACAGGAGCAGGAAAGACCGTGTACTCATACTGACTAATTCAGCTGATTTATTTTTAAATGCTGTAATAAGGCAGGCACGGAGTGAATGGAGAAGTGCAAACCCACTGAGATCTAGAAGGCTTTCAGAGCTGTGTGTTGCTTTATGCCTCTGCCTGCCTCTCAGTTGTCTCTGCGAGTGATTCAGAAAACCCTATTTAATCAGATTCAGCTCCTGCCATCTGTTAAGTGAGACACTGTAGGGACTGAGTATTGTAACAAAGTGCATATCACAATTGCCCTTGGTTCAGCATACTTTGTGCAACGTGTCCCATTGCCCTCACTCACAGCAATCAGAGGGAGGCTTTAAGGCTCCTTCTCTTTTTGGGGTGTAATGACTCACTGCAGAGGATGAGCAGGCCACACCGACCCTCTGCATCCCCCCAGCTCTGAGTCACAGGCTGGGATTAGAGGGACATTTTAGGATTACAGACAAGCACTCTTCCAGAAATCTCCTTCTCTTCCTGGCCTTTGCCAGTACCTTGCTTAACAGAGGCTGTGTGTGCTTGCTGATGTGGCAGAAAGGATGGAAACCCAGGGAATTCCCGGACAGCTTGTGACTGTATAGCTGAGTGTCTGATCAAAGGTACATATCGATCAGCTTGGTCAGGGACACCCAGCACACATAAAGATGGGATCACATAAGTCCATCCATCCTTGTGCCAGGAAGTCTCTTAACAGTGAAACAAAAGAGTGTTTTGACAGGTGGCAGAGATGGGTGTTTTGCAGGATGCCTGCCACTTCTGAATGGCCCCTCCAGACAGATTTGGAGCAGGGGCTTTATTTTACACACCTTTCAGATGATGTGCTTTGCGCTTTTTCAAGCAGTCACAGATCTTTTGTGGTAGGACAGCAACCTTATTTCTTGAAGGCAACCTAGCAAGATGCATCACAATGCAGTGGGAGCAGAGCTGATTTTCTTCTCCTGGTAGGGGTGGTTTAGCTTGCCTCTCACAAAATCCCTGGCTAGGCAGTACCTGCCATTTTGGAAGAACATCTGCAGTGGCTGGAGGGGATGCATATCCCGCTGAGCTTGGGAAACACCTCCCCACATGCTTTATTGTGTCTCCCAGGCTACTGCTGCTCAAATACCTGACCTGGTTTTACAGGGATGGATACAAACACGAACATCAATGTTTGGAGAGTGACTCACAGAGTCATGGACTTTAATGAAATGCATTTAAAAACAAAATAAAAGAGAAGGAAGAAAATGAAAGAGAGAGAGCTGACACTAAAGTGAGCAACAGAGGACACAGAAATTTATGGATTTCACACTCGGTTGATTGTTGCAATTAATTACACAGAAGGAGCTGTGACAGTGTGTACCAAACTGCTACCCCCACACAGCTGGAAACTCCACAGTTAGTGAGGCCAAGGGAATCAGATGTTGCAGAGGATCCAGTTGCACCATATATTTCCACATCTTGCTCAAGCTCCCCAGGTAAGTGTCTGGATTTGGTTTCTGCGGTACCACTCCATGTGCCCAAATTCGTCAGGACAGGCGTGTTTGTGCCTGCTACCAGCCTGCTGGGTTTGCCTCCCCGCGGGGGAAGCAGGGAGGAAGCAGAGAAATTGTCGGGTTTGCATTTCACAACCGCCTGCATAATCCAGGTTGCTGTGCACATCCCGTGGCTCAGCCTTTCAGGCCCAGTGTGATGGGAAGCGGGAGGGAGTGTTTACACAGCCCGCTGGCTGCTCTGCAGTCGCCATAGCAACCCCAAGGGTCAGTTTATAGTAGGAGAGGAAGTTCACTTTTGGGGAGTTCAGCCTTCCAACACCAGCATCAAGCATGGCTGAAAAACAAAAGGCCAGGCAGTGGGAGGAAACACATTTAAAGGAGCTTCCTATGTGCAAAACCACCCGAGCTTTCTCAGTCATGGGGAGATGCTGCATTCCTTTCCTCTTGGTCAAAGGCAGGCTGCCATCCGGCTGGTGCCTGAGCCAGAGGGGTACCTCCCCTGTCCCACGGATGCCTGTGTGTGTTTGAGAGCAGGGCAGCTGGGGAGGAGTGCAGAGTGGTGTCCCACTTTCAGAAACACCTCTGTGCTGGCAGCCCCAAGCCAAGAGCCACAGGCCTGATGTCCCAAGTGTTCTCACTGCACGCTCTGGCTCTGCAAAGACTGCTTTCAGACCTTCCCAATGTCTCCCATGGCAGGAAGAAATAACAGGCATTGTCCTTTCTGGCCTGCGTGTATACCAGCAAACATCTGTGCACGCAGACTTGGGGTTTTTTGAACTTATCATGCCGAGACTTACTCTGCATCAGTACTGCCAGTGGTACTGTGATTAAATCTGAAAAAAATGACAGACATCTCTGAGGTGATGCCTAGGGAAACACCCTTTTTCCAAACACTACCATCTACCCCAGAAAGCTTTTCTTGACCTGTACAACTCCTTGCCTTGTTGTACCTCACTACCAAAATGGCCAGAATACTGACCAAGAGCTAAAAGAGCATCTGTCAGCCACTGTTAAAACAGTGGGACAGTGTCTGAGTGCAGTCACCCTGGGGAATTGTGTTTTCTCAGGGAAAGAGGTAATAAACACAGCATCCCCTCAGCCACAAGGGAAAACAGCCTGCAGTCTCAGTCCTTCTCTCTCCCAGCAGTTCCCATCACTGGATCTGAAGCAGAAGAGAAAGAGCTCATTATGGCGGGGGGGCAGGGGGCTAGTTTAAAGAAAGGTCCACCCCTATCTGAACAAGTCCAACACTAGATGGGAGAACAGGCCACAAACTTCCTGAGCTGCCAGCTGAGCTCCCCACTGTGCATCACACTTCAGGGTTTCAGAGCAGGGTTTCCATTTACCTACCCTGTGTGCTTCCCCTCTGTGGTGGACACAAGGTTATAAAAGTACCCTTGCACTCAGCAGCTGCTGGAAAAAGGGTCCTGAGTAGTCTTGTGCTTGGTCAACAACTGAGAACATGCAGTGGGCACTCCTGAGCCTGGTCTGGGCTGCAGTGCAGAACACAGAGAGAAGAAAGCCTGGTGAATCCTAGGGAGGTGAACTGAATGCAGAGTGTCAGAGTGAGCATTCCAAGGCCTGTTTTTCCCTTCCAACATGACAATTGACATCAGTGAAGCATCATTCCAATAAAGCTCCTTCTGCCCATGAAGATCTGTCCACCAGTGCTTGGCTGCTGGCTGGCTGGGAGGTAAACAAGGCAATGGCAGTGTTAATGGCTGTGCTTGGAGCCTGCTGCACAGGAGAGCTTGGGGCAGCTAACACAGGTACTTCCAAAGAATGGAGTTCAACAAAGAGGCAGCAAGCATTGCCCAGGGGAAGAGAGAGGGATGAAGATAGGATATGGGATGGAGAGACTGCACAAGTCTGTGTGTAGGAAGACTGGGAATTGTGATACATTATGCCAGAAAAAACATGCAAAAAGACATGGCATCATGGGGAGACAAAGGTTCCAAGGAGATGAGAGGAGAGAATTACATCATGAGGCACTGTACAGGTGAGGGAAGGACCATATGGATGGGAAGAAATAACCCACAGATGAGGTCTTCAAAACCAAAGTGATAAAAAAGAGAGGAAAGATGATGAAAATGAGTGTGGGTGCTGCGGGGGTGGAATGGCAATGAAGGCTATATAGGTGAAAAAGGTGGCTGAGAGAGGGGAAGGAATTCATCTGGCTATACAAAGATGTCAGATCCACTTGAGAAACAGATGTACTGAAGATGCAACTAATCCCAAAGCAGATGTAAAATACATCTTACACCTACTTCTCTCTGAAAAGGGGGAACAACAGTAATGATGCCAGAAGACATCTTCCCCAAGCAGGTCAGATTTCAGTGAAAGAACCCTTAATGCCTAATAATCATCTGCTCTTGGGTGGCAAGCGGAAGGGCAGAGCTTTGGGATGAGGGCTGTATGTGTGTGTGTGTGTGTGTGTGTGTGTGTGTGTGTGTGTGTGTGTGTTTGAGGGTGATCTCCTGGGAGATTTTCCCCAGGGCTGGGTGTTACCCAAGGAAACATGAGTAGGTTTCATGCTGCTTCATTGCTGAACTCCTCAGCAGAGAGGACTTTCCCAAGGAAACTCCACAGAGGGGTTTCACTTTTGCTGGCAACACCTATCTCACATCTTTAACCCCACAGGTTTTGTGTGGGGATGCATATAGGGCCAGCAAGAAACAATATGTCCAGGAGCAAGGAGCCAGCCTGCAGGACAAACTGCAAGAGATGATGGAACAGTTTGTGCACTGTGTGGCCCTTCACCCTGCCAGTGGCTATGGCACAGCAAGGATGCCCACAGGATTAGGCCTCTATGTGTCCACAGCAAGCAGGCTTTGACATCTTTCAAACAGGCTGCAGTTCAGGCCCTGGCTTGGGAAGCCCTTTCTCCAATGCCCTCTTCTTCCTGCCCTGCGTGTGGATGAGTCAAAGCAACTCCTGGTGGCTCAGGGTCACCTGAGTCCCACACAGCCCTGGTTACAGGACAGACCTGCCTGATCTCCTTACAGTAATTAACAACAGCCCTTCAGATGGTTTAATGTCACCAGGAGCCTTTCTACAAGCTCAGCTCATGTCCTAGAACAGCACTTCCCACTCCTTTTTCCATGTCAGTGAGCAAAGAGGGCTCAGCCCTTTGCCCTGGGTTCCATCCTGCAGCATGCCCAGCTCCCTGCATCTGCCTCACTGTACAGCCCACACATCCCGGGGATGCTGCAATATCAGCTGAGCTGAACCACAAGCATGGAAAAAGCAGGAGGGCACCCAGGTGACTGAGATACCAGCAGCACTTACAATAATGGCTCACAAACCTTGGCATGGCTCTTTGGAAATATTACTTGTGGGCAGAGGGGGACAGGGAGGTGGAGGAAGTGTTGTCAGCATTCTTTTACTCATACTGTATGAAGAAAAACACCCTGAAACAATGCAGATGGGATTGGCAGCAGTTGTGAGTCACTTGCCATAGAGGCAGAGGTCTGTGTGAAGCCCCAAGCAGGGCAGGAATTTAATCCAGCTCCCCAGATGCTGCATAAAAGTGTAAAAATATGAGCTTTGGTACTGGCTCACATCTGCTTCAAGGTACATGTAACAACACAGTAAATACCGTTTGCATGTATTTGCAGATTTACTGGTCAGATAAGTGGTAAGGATGGTATGAAAAAGGCCTGCTTAGAAACAAGTAAGGTTAAAAAGAGGTATCTTCATCTTTGTTGCTACCACTACTTTGTATGGAAATAATGCTTACATTCATTAGACTGTAAGCTGTCATCACAGAGGGTAAAAATAATTAGGGAGGAAATAATAGGAAGGATGTTATTTAACACTGTAAATGTTTCTATATCTTCACCTGTGCCTGGATATTGCCACTGCACCCACCTCAAAGGGAGTTTATTCAAAGAGAAAGACAAATTACAAAGAGAGAAGACTAAAATTGTATTCAAAGAGATTGAAAAGACAAGTGGAAAAATCTTGTACCCCATAAAATCCTCTGGCTTGTTAGAAAAGGTTTATCCCCTCAAATCTAAAGGAAACAAAAACTTCCAGTTCCACAAAGAAGACTGAAGAAATATTTCTGTTTGCCCACTCTCATCACTTCTGCCCCAGGGACAACCTCACCATTTTAAACTGATTTTCTAACCCTGCAGTGTTAATCTGCTCCAAGGTACACATCTTGCCATCAGCTTCAAATCACAGTGGGACAAAAAAGCCACTTCACTTCTCCCACATCGCTGTTCCCCTTCACTCTCCACAGAAGACAAAAGCCTGGGGGGGGGGGTTATTTCTGTTTTCTCTGAGATGCTGATTATGGGGGGCCGAATTTCCACAAACATCTAAAGGCTAAGACAGCTTTTACAGAGGGGATCAGGCATCAACAACACACCAGAATGAGGGCCCTGACCTTCTGAAAGTCTGGGAGGCAGGCTACCAGTATCCCAGTGAGAGGTAATATAGGTGAATCCTTGTGAAACTGCAGCATCCTCAGCTCATTCACCTTACTTGAAAAGGCAGAGCTACAAAATGAGTCATGAGGCTTCAAGTGGGAGATGGGGAGAGTCATGTTTTAATGTCTTTGATGCAGCACTTCCTTGTGATGATGAGGACTGGTACTTCGCTTTTTTCTTAACACATGGTTGAGAGAAATGGAGTCATATACCGGGAGAGAGATTTATCTACACTAATAACTGCAATAATTCCTGCTCACTTTTGTCTTCTTCTGCAAAAATGGCCTGCATACAGAAAGGCTTCCTTATGCAATATGTCCTACACTTTCAAAATGCACTTCTCTGCATCTAGGCAAATTCTCAGAGAGGATTTTTTTTCATCTTTTATATCACACTGGGGACTCTAACTGCTGCCTGGCTCCTCTTGCCCCTTGAAGCAGTCACATTTCCATCTAGAAGAAAAGCAGTGAGGCCCATCCCAGGCACATTTCTTATGGCTGAAGTGCTCTACAGAAGAGGAGATGCTTTAACTTTTCAGTCTTTTTGCAGCTTTCTTATGACTGTTGACTTAATGCTTGTCTTTGACTGTTTCCCAAATACGTAGAATCACTTCCCTTTCTGTTTGGGGACAGTTCCACTTTCTCATTCTCATCTGCTGGCATGCTGTAGGTGTATTGAGGTGTCCAGCTCTCTACAGGAAAGAGGTTTAACGATCATAAGATGTCCCTGTGGAAAATACACCACTTTTCAAGCATGGAAGCATGTCAATACACATATAAGGCAGGGAAACCCTTCCTAAAAGAGAAAAATACACTACGTTTTTGTTCTTTCTTCTTGAGGGTGTCCCTTCAACAGCACTCAACAGCTGTTAAATGGGATAATCGCCTGCTATCCTCATGTCACTAATTCAAATGCTAATGGCTCTCAGTGCATGAGAGGTTATTCAGCCACCCCGCACCCCAGGTACACTTTGCATGAGGAAGATGCTGAAGGGATTAAGCTCCCTTCTGGGATTACAGAAACATTGGAAAGAAATGCTTTCAGATTAATTTGAAGAGGAGATGATGTCCAAGACAGTGTATTTGGTTTGCATGGCAAGGTTTTTGTAATGGGGTGCTTCAAGGGTGGCTTCTGTGAGAAGCTGCCAGAAGTTTCCCCCTTGTCCAGCAAAGCCAGTGCCAGTCAGACCTGAGACAGAGTTGCAGCTGGCCAAAGCTGAGCCCATCATTGATGTGGTAGCACCTCTGAGATAATGTGTTTAAGGAGAAAAAGTTGTCACACAAGAGCAATTGCAGCTGGAGAGAGGAATGAGAATGTGTGAGAGAAACAGCCCTGCAGGCACCAAGGTCAGGGAAGGAGGGGGAGGAGGAGGTGCTCCAGGTGCCAGAGCAGAGATTTCCCTGCAGCCTGTGGTGCAGCCCATGGGGAGGCCAGGCTGTGCCCCTGCAGCCTGTGGAGGTCCACAGTGGAGCAAATACTCACTGTGGAAGGCCCCATACCAGAGCAGATGGATGGCCAAAGGAGACTGTGAGCCCATGGAATGCACATGCTGGAGCAGGCTCCTGGCAGGATCCTGCCCTGTGGAGAGGGGAGCCCACCCTGGAGCAGGTTTGCTGGCAGGACTTGTGACCTTGAGGGAGACCCAATCTGGAGCAGGCTGTTCCTGCAGGACTGCACCCTGTGGATACCCAGGGTGGGATAGTTCATCAATAACTGCAGCCTGTGGGAAGCACTCACCTTGTAGAAATTCATGGAGGACTGTCTTCCATGGGAGGGACCCCTGGCTACAGCAGGAAAAGAACGTAGGGGTCCTCTCCCTGAGGAGGAAGGAGCAGCAGAGACAGCATGTGATGAACTGACCACAGCCCCAGTTCCCTGCCCCCCTGCACAGTAGCCCCAGATCCCCATCTCCCTGCCCTGTGGGGAGAAGGTGGAGAATTTGGGAGTGAAGTTAGGGAAGAAGGAAGAATACTACAGAAGTATGTATTGTCTTTTACAAGGAAATAACCACAGATTTTATCGTCACACTGGGAAGCAGGTCTCACTGTTACCTGTCACAAAAAGAGTTGGAGTTTAGCCAAAAACTACTCTGTTATGAAACTGCTGATAATAAATGACCCATGGGAGATGGGCATCAATGCCTGTCCTTCTGCAAGGCATTATGGTGAAGACAAAGGAAAGAAGCAATGGTGACTTTGGTTTCCACTGCAGGCACTGTTTGATGTGCCTTACCCATCCCTTCTGTTTTCCAAAGAGGGACCCAGATCCCTAGTGTCTTCTGTCTCGAAAGTGGCAAGTAGGAAGAGAAAAGAAGAATTAACAGATCAACATTATGCCCTTAAGGGGGATATATAGAAAGTGAGGAGGGTAAATGGCTGGAAAAAAAGGATACATTTTCCACAGCATTCAGCAATGCTCCCCTGAAACACTTGTGACCATGTTTTCCAAAGGGATCAATAATCAATGAACATGCACTTTTAGCTGTTGGAAAAACTGTTTTGATGTGAAACCAATGATGTGTTTCATAACTGGTCTTAAGTCCATGGAGGACACTATTATTTAAGGAATTTTACTGGCCAAAGCACTTTCTCAGCCTCACCATTCATCCTTGACTTTTTTTTTAATTTTGAAATGATCCTGTATTCAATTCTTCTGGCTTGATATCTCCAGTCCCCTCAGTATGTCATTCCTAATTCTAGTTCCTCAGCATCTTCTCCTCTGAAGAGTCACTTATGCACCAGAAAAGTTGCTCTCATTTCATGTTCCAAAAAAATGTGTGTACATCTGTTGCCATGGCAGTGGTGTGGGTTCCAACCAACCATTTTAGCCACACTAAGTTTAAAATGGTAACCAAGTTTGAAACTCTTGTTTCCTCCCAGGAAACACAGAACCAGTCTTCAGGCAGTCAGCCCAAAGATGAGTGCTGGAACACATTTGCCTTTGTGGGCTTGTGGGTGACCACCAGGCAGCCATGATGGTCCCCTCCACAGCCTGCAGGGCTGACCCAGTTTCTCCTTGGAGCTGTCATGGCAACCTCCACGGTTGTGTTTGTTGCTTTCCATGGAGAAACCTTCATTTTCTGACTAGGGCAAAGCAAGAACTCAATGCCAGTGGCAGGGCAAAGTGGGAGAGCAGCTCAGCCCTTCACCCCAGGTCCTGATCCTGAACAAAACTTATGTCATGTGGTAGCAAAGAAGTTGGACACAGAAGGAAAAGCAACCTGTCTCTTACTCTTTTCCATTCTGGCACTGCTCTCTGCTTCATCAAAAAGCACATTCAGGCTGGCATGACAAAGAAATGAGGCACATGGAGCCATTTCATGTGTGCACACCATGAGCCAGAGCTGCCCTTCTTCATTTCCAGTCCTCGCTGAACTCAAGGTCATTGCCCACAAAGACCTACCTCAGCAGAGGTTTAATACCCTCTGATCCACGAAATCCATGGGAAGAGTCCAAACAGGTGAGAGTGATCATGACTCCACACAGAGGAAGGCAACAGTGGGAGCTCAGTCTGCACTGGAGAGTTTGCATGAGCACAGCACAGGTTGAGGGGCACCTGCCTGGGCTGCTCCCAGGACCTCTGGTTGTGCATTTACCCATTCCCAGCTATTCATTACTCCAAGAGGGAGCTGCCCAGAGCAACAAAGAAATTGTCAGCACTTTATACTAAAAACCTTGCCAGTGAAAAGTGGAGAGAAAAATGTTCTGAACCATGGGGCAGGCACCCAAGAATCCCTCCTGTGTGGTGGGGAGAAAGGAAAAAAAGAAAAAAAAATTAAAAAAAATAAAAACCAAAGAAAGAAATAGGAAAAAAAAATTAGGAAAATGCCTGGGAGGTATGATTTATAAAGGGAAATGAGCTGTAAGATAATGTGCTTGGACTGGCCAAGCTGAGGCGGGTGCAAGAAAAGTGGGTGACAGCCAGCAAGCACCAGAAAGAGCCCAGGCAGTGGAGAGGGAAAAGCACAGCCTGCTCAGAGGGAGTGAGACGCACAGAAAGTGCATGCTAAGTAGGAGTGCCAGGATGACATTTGAAAAGGGGAAAATTTAGGCTGAGTGTCAGGAAAAGCTTCCTGACAGTGAGATGCATGCACTGGAGCCATCCCGCGGGAGAAGCCCTGGAAGCCTCATCACTTGGCTCGCAAGGGCTGAGCTGGAGGAAAGCTGCAAGTCCTGGAAAGGCCTTGCAGAAATCCAGAGCTTGCAGAAAGTCAAGAGCAAGGCTTGCTTTAATCACAGGAGGCCTGGCTCAGAGATGAACTCCACAGCCAGGAAGATTGTCCAGGAAGAGGGGAACTCCCAGTAGGTGACTGGGCAGCAGCAGGTCCCAGGCACAAGCATTGCTCTCCCCATGGGAGCCTAGAAACAAATGGGTGAGCAAGATTGGGAAACAGATAGGGAAATTAAAAATCCCTTCTCCTTTAAGGCAACATTATCTCTCAGCAAAGAGTTGCTCTGCTCTGGCCAAGGCACAGTCACTCAGGGCTCAGGCTTCTGTTAGTGTGGGCCCCTGGGAAGGCCAGCTGCCAAAAAAAGAGGGAAATTTTGCTTTAGTCATGGGGTAGGGCATGGGTGTATTGGGAGGGAAATGAGGGAGAGAGTGAGGGAACTTGCACAGGAAAGCAAGGGAGAGAGGGGGGATGTATGTATGCACTGTGTCTCTGGATGCATAGCAAGGCAAGAAGCCCAGCAGGATGGCTTGTGAGTGGGGGAAGGAGGTAGAAGCCAAGGCAGAGAAACTGCAGGAATTATGCTCTTTCTTTCCCATCAAGAAGAAGCCTTGTCCGAAAAAACCCATGTTAAAAACAGCCAGGGCACAGACTCTGTCCCCAGAGCTCCCTGAGCCACCAGCCTTCCCTATCACAGGAGAAGGAGGTGATTTCCCCTGAGGAGAGGCAAAGAGAGTAACTTCTCCTGCAGGGGACTATCCCTGTGCCCCATCCCTGGGCACGCTGCTGGGCCAGCTGTGCCCAGCCTGGACGGGAGGAGCCCCTCTATCTTGGCACATGAAGAACTACAGCACACAGCTCCAGAGCTGTGAGCCAAGCTCACAGGCAGCCTGCTGTGAGCTGAGCATCATCCCACCAATTCCAGTGGCCTTACTGGGAGCTGCATCACAATGTCACTTCCACAGCATGAAACCGAATTTGGAACTCTGATCCCCTGGGAGCTCCTTCTATTCCCAAGGAAAGCATCTCTGTGCCAAAGGCAGCCACACATTCATGCAGGAGAGAGTCAGGCATGGGCAGCTAAAGCAATAACTGGGCTGTGGCACAGTTGTCCTGGGAGTGCCATCCCTCTCCCATCCCAGCTTTTACTGCTGTGTTCCTTTATTCGGATACACCACCCTCTCCATTTAAACAGCAAACCCAGCAGGGCAGGAAATGACAGCCCATGCTCTTGCCGAGCCAACAGAAATGGAGCTAAAGTGGAAAGCCTATTTTAAGAGTAAAGTACAATATAAAGAGGTTGCATTTATTTCCAGACCAGACATTACAAACCCAGGGAATTCAGAGTTAAAGTTATGCTTAAAATAAATTCAAACTTGTTGAAGTGTGGCAGTGTGCTACCGAGGCATACAAATAGCCTTAATTCTGCCCTGCAGTGACACACAGCCGTATGACTGTGATTAAAATGTTTTAGTACTTGTGCTCCTAAACTAGATTACCCTGAAAAATACATTTTTTTTTCCATATTCCCTTGCTTTTCTCCTCCCCTAACAACCCTGTGCCCCAGATATTGCCACTAGCACAGATTTCACTGCCTACCAGGGAAAAAAAAAAAATATATATATCCTTCACATCTGTAATGGAAGCCCCGGGCTAAGTGTTGTCTTGGAAATACCCTCCCTCCCACCTTCAGATCCGCAGCCACCCCTGCCCAAGGCTCTAGAGAGCACAACTGAAGTGCACCAAGTGATCATTTGGCCCTGTTGTGGAGAAGGGAAAGGCTTTCCTCACACCTTTGATACCACTGTAATCTACACTCACGTATTTATTTTACAATCCCATTAAAACCTTGGGTTTAAAGTGTAGAGAAAATAAAAGAGAGAGAAAGAAACATCATCTGGATAAACAATTATGGCTTTTTGACAAGGATTCAGGAGCTAATCGAGTCCAGATCTGTTCCACATTCACATTTACATGTGAAATTGTACTTACTAAGCTAGAAAAAGTCAGATTAGCATCAAGAGTCAGCTCTGCCCCTCAGCTACACAGTGCAAATTCTGGAGTGAATGGGGGCTCCTAGGGTGTGACAGAAGGCAAAGTTTGGCCCCAAATACTTGAGGGCCATTTGGCTGAGATGCACATGAAAGTGGCTGCTTTGCACTTCAGCCCAGTTTGAAATGATTCTCCAGAAGTTGTATTTACTTAAGAGAGTGGGTGGCCTGAATTGTCACGATGTGTTCAAATATTTGGCACTAAATCACAGCTGTCCACTTATTTGCACTTTTGCTGCTGGGCAGCAGGAGCACTCCTGGAATTAGTCAGCATCAGACACATTAATGAGCTAACAGATATATTATGGTTTAAAGTTTGGACTTCTTTTGTTCACATAAATACACACCTCCTCTCCACTCGGCTGTTCTTTTTCCCAGAACAGCATATCTTCTCAAGCATGTTGACTTTCCAAGCTTTATTTTATTTGGCCTTTATTAATGAGCTTGCAGAGTTTTGTTACATGCGGAAAAGCACCTTGCCCCCAGCAGCCTTTCTGAGCATTACACGCAATTCTGGAGAGGCTCAGAAGTGTGAGGGGAAATGGTCCAGCCTCCGAGTAGTTCCTCTTCTCAAGCCAAAAGCCATCCTCTGCATGCAAAGATCTCAAATAAATATGGAACCAATAACAGCCACGAGCAAAGACCTTTACATAGGGAAAATATTTACCAAGACCGTGTTACAAGTCACATCGTGTGGAGGAAAATGCTTGCACCTTTGCTCTGCAGAAAGCAAGTAATTTGTTGCACCAAAGGAAAGAAATCTTGTTATCTGGGTTAACACTCCCACGGCTGATTCATCCCACTTCTCCACTGCCAGAAACCTTTTATAAATCACAGATATAGCATAGGTCATGATTTAATAACTTGCCAAGAAAATTTATCCCGTGCAAGAGGACTTCAGGACCAGTGTCAATGATTTGCAACTTGTATGCCTAATGGATGTTAACTGAAAACCATAATAATTTTTATTAAACAAATCAACAAAGTTTTTACCAGGGTAATGCTATAACATGGAATCAGTGGGAGCCAGGTTTTTGTGTGTCTGAATAAAACAGTTTTTCAGAAAAAAATGCTTATTTGCTGACACTGAAGTTTCTTGTGGGAATACATCACTTTTATAATTAAATTTTCATCTGGAAGATTTTTCAGGTCAAAAATGGAATTTCTGGTCAGAATCATAGCAGGGAGGATCACACAGGAAGCCGGGCTCTCGACTGAGCACAGCCAAACCTCTTGCATCCCGAGCACTTGGCTTAATTACGGAGCCAGCAGCTCATCTGCCATATGGCTGCTCCTTACCTGGCCTTGACCATTTTTGGCCATACTTTCCCAGCTCCATTTCCCAGTTCTCCTTCCAGCCCCTCCCAGGAGCAGGAGGTGCAAAGCCATGGACTGAAAGCATCTGCTCGCTGAACAATTGTATTTTCCGGGAAGCATCCCCAAATGGGTGCTTGCCTCCAGCCGGAGGAGCACAAGAAGGAGCAGCCCCACTGCCAGCAGCCGCTCTCACCAACACAACAGGATCTGGAAGAGGATGTCTGGCCATATCTGCCTTCCCCTCCATGTGCAGGAACACACCATATCAACAGAGAACACCTTTGGTAAGGGCATAAATGCAGCTCCCTCCCCGGGAGGCTGCAGGGCGTTATCTGCAGCAGTGGAAGGAAGCAGGAGAGCCGGGCTGCTGGCAAGCCTTCCTACCCTCACAGCCTGATTCACCGGAACAGCCCAGCTGCTTTTTGCCACCAGAATGACCACACACCAGAGCTGCAAGCCTGGTTTAACTGGCCAGCTTGTGACACTCTGGTGCCCACAGAGTGGTCATGAATAGCTGGGAGGGGCTTGTGAGCCTCTCCACGAGCTTCTCTGAGTTGCATACCTCAGCCAGGCTGCTGCAGCAGAGGTGGAAACCGAGGTGTCACCAGCCCCACTGCACAGCCTTGTCCTCTGTTCACCTTGAGGAGGGCAAGTCAGAAGTGGTTCAGCTCAGCCACCACAGTCAAATGAGTCTGAAACGCTGTTAGGGGGGATTAAAATCACATGTGATTGTGTGTGTGTGTGTATGTGTGTCTGTGTGTCTGTGTGGTTTCACAACACCTCCCTCTCCCCACCACCAGCCACACCAGTTTCCTCAAAGTAAAGCAGAACAGTAGAGCACAGACCCAAAGTTATGCCGTGATGCATTAAAGCCTTGTTTTCCCACTGCTTAAAGAACTGACCCAGCCCCCTCAAATGTTCCCAGCATATTTGAATTGTGAGTCAGAGACCACAATGGAGATACTTGCCTAGCTTGACAAAGTTTAAGTATCTCCTGCTAAACAGCAATCACTGATTTTTTGCTCTGTCACTCATGAGTCCTGTTCCTGCTGCTCTAACCACACAAAACACACTGCCTCATTGTGGAAGCCAGGATTACTGTTTGGATGCTTACCTGTAGCATCTCCAACTTTTCATAATCCTCTTCAGGAGGAGCACTGCTAACAAACCAGATGGAAATTTGCAAGTATTGAAAGTTCATGTCTCTGTACCCACTGTGGAAGCAATAGAGGATGGAAAGAATAGCAATACTGAAAAGTGGGGCCAGGAAACACTTCATCTTTGCAGGCAGGGTCTAACATTTAAAAGGAATAATAATTCAAGAACAAGATTTCCACAGACTGGTCTGGCACCTCACTTAGCAAAACACCCTTAGGCTTAAGAGTTAATCTGTGATGGACCCTTCCTTGGGCTTCATTCGCCAGAGCTAAAGCAATTTCTTGTCATAAGTTAGCATCCAGAGTGGGTTTTTACTCTTTCAGCTGCAGTGGCAAAAGACCTGCTGCACTGAGCAGGGCTCCATTTTCTTCCACACCCTGGCTCTGCCACATGTCATCCAAACAGCTCATACAGCCGTGCTCGGGGCAAAATTATTATTATTTTACCAACTGTAGGTCACACTCATTTCCTATTTGTTAATTTTCCTACACAATCCTGAGTGCTAGAAACATTTTTTCTTAATTAGCTTCCCTTCCCCCTCCACCCATTTTTCTTCCATCAAAAGGCACAGTTCTCACACAATCCAAGCACCCTGGCAGAGAGGCACGAGAGCTTCAAGGAAATCCCCCAGTAACAGAGTACAAGGCTTGATCTGCAGTGAGGAGAGCTGGCAGCCCTGCAGTGCACCTCAGCACGCCAGCTGTTGCTCCAGTGGTGGAGCCACGCTGGGAGGAGTTCAAGGACCAGCAGCTGAGAAAAAAAGTCAGACACAACCAAGCCCTCCAACGTTACATGCGGTCGAGGTTGTGTGTGCACACGTGTGTGCATTTGCTTTATTTTGCTTTTTTTCCCCCACCACAACCAGACTTAGTATTTCTTCAGAGGATTCATGCTTACTTGTACCAAGAAATCATTCCCATTATCTTCTCCATCGCCTGGGCTGCAGCACAGAGAGCAGCCTGCTGTTATCCATCCCTGCTGTCTGGGCTTTGGGACAGCTGGGCTGCAAGGCTGGAGAGATGGGGGAGTTTCTGGGCTCTGGGGTGCACAAGGAGGAGAGAGATCATTTTGTGTGCTGCTAATCTCTCTCTGCAGGAGCACTGGTTTTTGCCTCTGTAGCACCTGCCATGGGGTGCCTGGGAGTGGGACACAGGAGCAGGAAGAAAAATAACTTCAAGCGAGAATTGCTCCCTTCCTTATTAGTTAATGCTTGCAAAAAAAAAAAAAATTATGCAGAGGCAGGGGGTTGAATAGGTCTGAGTGGACTTCACATAACTGATGTAAACATAACACTTTGACATCTCTCTCCTTTCATCAAGGGGGGATCTTTGACTGAAGCTGTGCCCAAGGCCCTAGACAGAAACCCAGGAGCTCTAGGATGTTCTTCCCAGCTCTGCCTCCGGCTTGAAACTTCAGGACGACGGTGTTTTGCTGACAAACCTGAGCCATGCTAAACGGCAGATAAAATACCAGTGATGGTTTCAAACCTCCCAACCCCCTCGAGCACAGCACACATTGCTCCGTGCTGTGCACATGTACTGACCTCTCCCAGCTTGGTCCTGGTGACAGGGTGATACACGGCCCAGACCTGCACTCCCTCAACACCCCACAGGCACCCATCTAGCACGGAGACAGGCACTGGAGGTGTCTAACAGGGAGCAGGAAGAAAAAGAAGCTGTTGCACTGTGCAACAAATACAGATCTTCATGTGAATCTCATCTGAGCTGAAAGAAAAACCCTTTTGTACTGTCACAGTAGGTTGGACCAGCTAGTGCAGGGGGTTGCAGTGCATTTTTAGAGCATGCTATTCTGGACAACAAGCTTTGGAAAGTGTTTCTGGAGGCTGAGCCAACCTCACAGTGCTGGCCCCAAAAATATTTAACACATCCTCTTCTCAAAAAAGGCACTTTAAAGGACTCTGGATTGCAATCTGAATGCAAGCAGCTTTTTTCAGCTCTCCTTCCTCAGAGGCAGTGCAAGCAGAACAGGCAATTCAAGAGGCATAAGCTGGCCCTGGTAAAGTCTCAGCCCTCAGCTTGTTCCTTTAGCCAAAAATAAAGAACATGTCTGCAAAACCATTGCATATTCACCTGGTAAGTTTCTAATGCTATTTGTCGAAACAGTGGCTGCCACCAGTGCACACCACAGTTCTCTCCCTGGTTTCGGGCCACCACCAAGCCATCAGCTGGGCCTTGAGAGTGTCAGCTGCTGCTTGCATTACAAAATCTGGAAGCGATGGAACCTGAAACCAGAGAAGCAGCAAACAAGAGCTGCAGCAGAGCAGGACAGGCTGCTCACCAGAAGTACCTCCAGCACTTAGGAGATGACAGATTTGCTGGGCAGTCAGAAAACCTGCATGAGCACATGCATTTGCACAATGTGCAATGAACCACTGGCTCTGCTCTTTTGACAAGGGCATGTAGTGATGGGACAAGAGGTAATGACTTTAAACTGATAGTAGATTTAGATTAGATACTGGGAAGAAAATCTTTACTGTGAGTGTGGTGAGACACTAGAACAGGTTGTTCAGACAAGTTGTGGATTTCCCATTCCTGGAAGTGTTCAAGGCCAGGTTAGACAGGGCTTAGACCTGGACTACTGGAAGGTGTCCCTGCCCATGGCAGGGGGGTTGAAACTCCATGATCTTTAAGCCAAACCATTCTCTAATTCTGTGATGGCACATGAGACTGAGAGCACCATCTCCTCACATCTGACATTCAGAGCTGAGGACTTCAGAGGCCTAAAGCAGGGAGTGCACCTCTCACTTGCCCCTGCTCACTCACAGCAGCTGCAAGGGAGGCAGCAGCCCAGGTCCCCACTCCAACTCACTGCTGGAATCACCAGCCAGGCTGTTACGCCCTTACAAGAGGGCTTGGCAGAGCAGCTTTCCCAGCCAAGGCAAGGTTTGTATCAGGGGCTAAAGATCAAACTGTATCTATCTCTGAACACACCTTTGTTAGTTTTGGCTGCACCCTTTCAGGTATCACCTGCCTCCCCAGGCAAACACGTTCCTATCCCGGGCGCCACAGGCCTGCTGTGCTCCTCCAAGGGCTGCGTCCACCTGCCAGGAATCTGTGCACCTACTGCATCCACATCAGTGACCAGCAGCCAGGAGGGAGAGCCCCAGCACCAATGTGGCTGCAGCAAGGATGTTGCAGGGAGCAGAGGAAGGAGCTGGAAGGAGATTCATGGTCAGGCTGCTGCTCAGCTTTGCTGGAAACTGGAGTGGAAAACTGGCACCGGCATCCAGCCACCCCAACAAACATTGCATTCATATGCAGAGCTGCAGAGCAAACGATCTGTCAGTCGTTCATCTGGAAAACAGGTTTCACCAGCCTGGATTAAATGATTATGTTGCCACAGCATGTGCTTCTGGCTGCTCTTGGAGATAAAGGAAGTAAGGCACAAGGAGCCTTACAGGAGAGAGGCCTGGCCCTGCAACCCAGCTCCCAACACCTTTCTGCTTGGAGAAGGTTCGGCCCAGCACAGAGCATGGGGCATGGGAAGCAAGTGTGTTTATAAGGATGAATTTTGGTGCTGATGCACTGAAATCGCTAATGCAAGAAAACACCTCGTTCGTTGGGGAACAGAAGGTGCACACTTTATCTCCAATTACTGCTTCCAGATGTGCACCAGACTGGCTGCATTTCTGAGCCTGCTGCTCCTCGTTCCCACAGAGCTGAAGGCAGAGCCAGTGCAGTTGGAGGTCTAACAGCACATGTGCAGCTCCACCAGAGCCTGTGTCCTGCCCCCACAAAACCCCCACTGAGTGGCTCCCTTAGGATGTAATTGCAGTCGACTTCATTCCAGGTCGTGAGCATATGTCTGGCTACGGACATTACTGCAAGCACACAAGCAGAAAAAAAAAAAAAAAAGAAACATAAAGGAGAAAGTGCAAAAAAACACTGGTAATCCAACTGGTTAGGTAATGGGTGTTTTCCTCCATAGAAAAAGCTTCTTTCGCTACCTTTGGCAGTCTGGCCAGCTTCCCTGCATTCATCTTTTGCAATGCAGAAGAGAAGGGCTGGCACCAGCTTTGGAGATTCAAAACCAAAATATTGCCATGGGGCCCAGCAACAACCCCTGAATCCCTCTGGAGCACACAAGGGCAAAAAGCAGAGGCCCAAAAAGCTAACACAGCAATTTTATTGACTCTCACAGACTTCAGAGGGCCTTGAACCCTTCTACCAGGGAGCCCAAGGCATCCTTTTCCACTCTTCCACTCTGATGGGTCGACAGAGGTCACCCCACGTCCCCATCTCTCAGGGGATGATGTGTCTGTGGTGAGTGCAGTGAAAGGTGCAAGGATGTGGTCACAGTACAATGTGGGCAGCAGGAGCTGGAGCCACCACCCTCTGCCACCCCGGTGTTTCACAAGATGAGCACTAGCAGCAGCATTGTGGCTTTCATATTTGCCCTTTTTTTTCCCCTCGGAAAGAGCAAACCCGTGCTCTGAGAATTGGGAGCTGTTACAAACACTGCTCTGAGGAGAAGGCCCTACAAATAGCCTGCAGCGAGCACCCAGCACCCAACACTCCCAGCTACAGCACTGGCAGGCTGGCAAATCCCTGAGCCATCCAAAGTAAGGTCTTATCAATGGAAGTGCCAGACAGGCCTAAGCAACACTGAGCTGCCCTACCCACCTCGAGTGGCCATGAAAACACACAGGATTTGTCCAGCTGGGATGGCTCCCAGTCAGGCATTTACGTTTATGGCTCGTGCATGGGTTTTTTAAAAATACATCCCAGTGCATGCACGGATGTACTCCAAGATACACTTATATCCACAAGCACATGACCTAGGAGGTGGGTTAGAGCTGAAGTGACTCAGCCTCCCGGTTACAGGAACAAAATTAGCAACCATTCACAGACGTCTTATGTCTTAGATGGGGCTAGATGGCACTGTAAGTTAGTTAATGTCCCTTTGCCTCAGAAGGTTTCACTTTGGCATTAAGATCAGTGGAAAACCAGGAAAGCTGGTGCTCCCTAGGGTATATTTTCCAGAGCTGGGCTATAATTCACACCAACAGCCTGATTCAACACATTTTCAAGGTACCTAGTTAGGAGCTGTGTCCAATAATTTAGTCATTCTCTGGAATTTACTTGGGTTTCTTTTTGAGAAAATAATTCTTGGCTTGACAGCATTTAAACATATGTTTTCTCCAAATACTTGGCCTACATTTTCCCTTCTTTAATTTATCCCATTTCTCCTCATTAACCCCTGCCCCCCTCCCCACCCCCGTTGTTCCCATGCTGGATCCCTCTACCTCTCCCGGGAGAACAGTGATGAAATGACATTTGCCTCCCAGACCTCCTGGCACATCACCCCTTCTCTTCAGGATCAGCCCAGCGGGGCAAAGAGCCCTTTGGCCCGGAGCCCCTGAATCACTTAAGGATGCACAGCTGAAACGAAGCAAAGCAATGTGGTGGAGGGAGACGAGGACCGGGCTGGAAGGGACCGTGCCTGGCTGTATTCAGGTCAGAGCATTCCGGTCCCACGGCCTCGGGTGTCTGCCTGAGCTGGTTGGGAGACGAATGAGTAAGGATCTGCCCTAATCTCACAGCCAGACCTTCCAGAGCCTCTGCACTCCGGCGAGCACGCTGCGGCTGATGGCTCCGTTCCACCGCAAGGGAACGGCATCCACGTGGCTGGGCAGGAAGGGGGACGTGCAGTCCTGGTGCAGCACATCTGCCCCTGGGGCTGGGAAGAGTGGCCACCTCTTTAACAGAGACCATATCCATGCATCTAGCACTCCGATGGGTATCTCTCTCCCATCACTTAAAAAAAGGAGCAACCCTCAAGGGGAAAAAAAAAAGAAAAAAATAATAAAAACCACACCAAACCCCCCAAAACCCCAAAACACTCTTCCCAACACAGGATTCCATCAGCTCCCTGACAGCCTGGGTCATTCATGCCTGTGAATCGTTTCCTCAAGTAACAGATTAGTCACGTACATTTGCAATGGCAGCGATTCTGCCAAATAGCTGAGGAGCGGGGCAGGAGGAGAACAGCAGCATGACAAAAACAGGCAGAGGAGGGGAGAGGAGAAACAAAACGTTTCTTCCTTTTCTCCCGTGCCCCTTTGGTTTTCAGCAGCGTTTGCATGCACAAGCTGCTAAACAGCTGCATCACGTGGCGGTGAAATCCGGGCGTTATCTGGCCAGGGACTTGGACAGCCCTGTCTTTCCTTTTTCACCCCCGGGCTGGCAGGAGCATTGCCCAGCAGCCAGAACACTGATAGCTTCTCTGAGCCTGGGACCAAAAGCCTCCCATAGTAGGAACAATGTTTGGCAACCGGGAAAACCTTCTCACTTGAGCTCCCATCTTCTGAGTGACTGACAAACGCCAGACCCCGTCCAGGCTGACACAGGCTCGGGGCTGCAAAGTGTTCCTCTCAGAGGCGAGTCACTTGGAGGGGAAAAAAAAAACAGGTGAAGGTCCCCAGAAATCCACCTCCTGATTAGTACGTGGCTTACTGCAAACATTTACTTCCTTCTTCCACTCACAGGCATGAAAAATCACCGCTGTCATTGGAGCAGCAGCGCGTGGAGCTGTGAGCAGGTCAGACTGCTCCTCTGCATGCTTGTGTCAAACTGCCCCTGTCCCCACAACCCCACAGCCACAAATGCCCCGGTGGGTAACAAAGAGGGAGATTGAAAGCAAAAGCACCTGAGGGATCCAGTAAAAGGAAAAAAAATTTTAAAAAAATCAGGCTGTTTCGGGTCATCTGATTCGTGCATGTGTTCCCAGACACTCTGACTGTCCCTTGCAGTTCAGGGAAGTGCTAAATGGGCAGCATGGCCTGGAGAAACCTTAAGGAGGGGAAAAGCAGACAAGTGCCTGGGGGAAAGCTGATGAGCTGGTTTTCAAGACAAGTATTACTACTGCAGTAAGAGATAGGGACACGTGTAGGCGTTCCCTGTCCTGGTAATAAATAACAGCTACAAAACTCTTATTAACCGCTGTAAAATATGTTGGTTCTGCCAGTCCATCCATCATGATATCTGTTACTGCAGTACTCGCTTCAGCTGTCCCAGAGAAAGACAGAAAACACAGCAGACTGGCCACAGCATCCCACATCCCAGTCAAAGGGAGTCACAATTGCAAAGGATGCATTCTTCTTGTCATAAAAATGATGCTCCCCTCTTGAATCCTCTGCCTTAGGGGGCAGCACTGGAAAAGGAGACTAAAATACAAGCACCTCTTCTGAAACAGGAACTTCACCACAACACAAAATTTTTAAAAAACAACAACAACCGACATCAGGAATATTCTACCTTTCCCTCCTAGGAACAAGCAGCCCTGGGGCTTGGCCTGGTGAATTCACTTGCAGTCCAAAGAAAGCCTGGCCCCACTCATCAGCAGGGATGGGAAGCGCCAAGTCTCTTCTCCTCTCACCATCCCACTTCCTGGAGGGGAATTCAAGGAACAAGTGGCCTGATACTGCTGAGAGAAGTTCTGTCCCATGTGCTGCCAGGCTTCCCACGCTGTCCCATTTCAGAAGCAGCACAGGGAGGAGGGGGAAATGCATAAATCAGAGCTCTGATACTTGGCACTGCACCAGGACATAGATTAGACTACTCAATCATTTTAATTGCTATCCAACAGTAATAATCTATTTAGGCGATTTACTCTAAAACATGTGTAGCACTTTGGTATGTTTATAATGCTAATTGGGAAGGTCCTGAACCAAAGAGCCACCCTGGGTAGCAAAGCTGTGTATTTGGGGAGATTTATTTGGTTGGCTGTTTTGAGAACTGCACAGGAATACTGTTTTTCTTAGCTTTTTTTGCCTCAACATATATATTTTTGTCTATTTACTTGTCAATCTCATGCATCTGGCAGACATAAAAAAACACAGAGCAGTAACCAAAATTACACACACTTCCCGTGCAACACAGGGTTATTCTTCCATGTCTTGTTTCTGCCCTGCATATTTAATTTTGTACTCCTGTGAGGACTTGGGTGCTCAGGAGGAATGCCATTTTTAGAATTACCAGACCTAAGCAGCTGCAGCTACATAAATGAGGAGTGTGTCAAGACCTGAGGGGAGCCAATGGTTTTACTAAGTCATCAGTTAACCCACATGGCCAGCAGTGCAGGGTGTCAGTGAAGGAGATAATCCACCTCCAAGACAGACCCCAGCAGGCCTCCATGGGAGTTTTGTGCTTCACAGAGGCACTTTGCTCTCCCTTAAGAAAGATGGTACATCAGAAAAAGTTCCTCCCAGTCCACCTGCACTGTTAGCACCTGTGTTATAGCAGGTAGGCACTGGGAAGGATGTGCTGGGTATGCAGAAGCTGTTACCTACCATATACTGAGCAAAACCACAGGGAAAAAAGATAGTGTAGCCTCTGCTCTGGCTGCGTTTATCCTACATGTCAATGAATAATAAAAACAGGGCACTGAAAAATAAACCTCACAGCTTCAAAAAGCCCCCAGGAGAGTATTTTCAATGGTATAATATTTTTTCTGCTTCTTTCTGATCCTTTTTTATACTGTTGAAGTTGACATCTTTTTCCTCTTGCTGAACCAGCATTTCCTGACAGCAAACCATAGTCAGAAATTTTCCATCCAGCCCTGAAGTGGATTTCAACATTTGGTGCTTGTGCATACTTATGAAAAGAGGCTAATGTCAATCTCAGAAAATTATCTTCATGATGTTCAAAAGGGTCCCACCAGCGAGGAGCAGCACCTGCCTTTGGGGAAGTCCAGAAACACTCTGGTTTCTTTGCCTCAGAGCTGGGATCAGTTCTTCTCTGCTCACTTACATTTGTAATGGTGATCCTCCTTTGCATGTCACTTGGAAAAAAAATCCTTCCATGGGGAACACTCTTTCACGACACAGCACATCCCCTTTCAAAAGCCCTAGGGACATTCTTATGGTTTTAAAACCAAACATCTTGGAAAAGAGCAGTGCTCTCCCAGTAAACAGCAGTACAGTCAGGCCTCAGAAGGCAAACAAGTAAGGCAGGAGCTTGTGGAGGAGATGGTAATAAACACAATAGTCAGCTTCTTAATCACCACCCCCAGCGCCTGATAACCATTACCTTGTTTCAGATGCCCTGTGCATAACAGTGACAGGACAGCCTTCCACATTTGGAGGACTTTACCCAGCAAAATCTCCTCAGGGATGAACAAGCTCTGAAGTGCAAACACACCCAAGAACTTTTAAAGAAGTTGGAAAAGGAAAATCTCTTGTGCTGAGAGACTCATCAGGCATGAGGCAGGCTGGGTACAGCAGCCTCCAGTCTGCAGCAGTTGCACTCAGTAACCCCAACAGCCAAGGCTTTTTTTGGGAGCAGGGGTGGACACAGTGAAAACCAGCCTGTCCTCACTCAGAATTCCTGCCTGCAGGGCACTCAAGCCGAGGCTGTCTTAATATGCTTTTAAAAGCGGGCAAATGACAAGCAAGGCATCATTTCCTTCAAAGCCCAGCACTCCTCCTGCACTGAGACAGCCACAGCTGCTATCGTCAGCTTAAGGGGCAATAACTTCACCGGGAAGCAAAGCTGGTTTATGAGGGGGAGGAGGAAGAGTTAAACCAAACTCATCAACCCACCCAGTGTCATCAGCCAGCAGCTCTGAGCACACTCTCACGGGGAAGCGGAGAGACACGACATCCCAGCAGCATGTCCAAGAGAGGATGTGTCCTAAAGGACACAGCTGATTCATCGTCCCGCTTAAGAATCTCGGGCAGCTTCAGCTGCAGAGGCCTGACCTGCTTGGCATCCAGCCGGCCGGCATCAGCTGCCTCCTGGAAAAGGGAAAGAAAAAACAAAAAGCTTTGAAATGACAGAGTGGGCAGAGGAATGGGGAGGAGGGGAAAGGAGGGAGTGGGGGGAGAAGAGGTGGCCTTGCAGGCTCTGGTTGAGTAAGAGGCTAATTCCCCCCCACTCCCCAACCACGACTCCATCTAATTACCCTGCTTCCTCTGAGCTGATTGGAAAGTGGCCTTGTGTCTGGAAAAGGCAGTAAGCATCTTACATGCATCTGTTCCACCTAATCCCTAATAACGAGTGCCTGTGTGTTCCGGGAGAGGAGGAGGTGGAGGTGGGGGAGGACAGGCAGGGAAGGGCTGGGAAGGGTTTCCCATGTAGGCTGCTGCCATGTGGCAGAGGGCAGGGCGGCCTTGTGGCCTGGGCTGGGGGCTTTCAGGGAACTAACACTGTTCCTCTTACTCCTGTTTCACAATCTGGAGGCCCTTTCCTCCTTCCCCTTGCAATAGTAACAAATTTTATTAAAAAATAAAAAAAAAAAAAAAAAGAGAGAGAGAGAGCAAGAGAGAGAGGGCTATGGCTGGGAATAAGGACACATTTTGCTGAGCCTCGCTGCAGTTGGGACCTGTTTAAGCCACTCGTTTTCCCCTTGCCCTAATCCTGCATTATCCTTTAGGCATGACGTTCAGTTCCTGAAGGGGGGGTGGGAAGTGCTCTCTAGGGCCCTGCCTGGTTTGCCCAGGAATTTGGATTGCGCTTTTTATGTGCAGCTCCGGGAAGGGGCAGAGGGACAATTACGCAGCCGTTTAGTAGCCAGGCAGGCACATTTTCAGCGAGCTCTTCCTAGTGGGAGCTAATTCAACTCGAGGAGAGCGCAGGGATAAACATCTCCATTTGCCAGTAAAAGGATTGTCACATCTGGAATTTACACAAGTTACGAGGAGCCAGGAGCCACTATTTCGTTTCACTTGCACGGTGCCATAAAGCATGTTAGCACTTTAAAAGGGTTGCGGGGCGGACGGATGCAGGAGGACAACAGCTCCCACAGCCCTGCCGTGCCCCCGCCCTCCCCTGCCACCGTCGGGGGACTCCAGGCTCAGCCCTGCATCTTGCTCAACGCCCTCAACTTTGCTCCAGCCCCTGGGAAGGGAGGCTTTTGGCCTCCAACACTGCCAGCTGGCTTCCCTGCTCCACGTTACAGTCCCAGGAGGCTGGGAGAGGGACTGGCTGTGCCCCCTGCGCACCTCACAGGGAGAGCCAGCCTTCCCCTCAGGCTCAGCCCTCAGTAAATGATCGCTTTAAACCAGTTTCGAAAAGGTTGGCCGTGCCTCTGTGGGCTGTTTATTTCCAAGAGCTTTCCACATTCATCCAGCCAGTTTTCCACTGTTTTGCTTTCGGATTTTTGCAGTTGCAAGCTCTGAGTTCTCCTTGCACGAGCCTCCTCTCTCGTCCCTCAGCACACTAATGTTGCCAGAGATGGAAACAGGCCCCATGGGCTGACTTCCCATAGGAAGCCCCTGTCCTCACCCCAACAAAAACACTGGGAAGCATCCTGAGAAGAGCGGTGGGATACAGGCATCCACAGGCTGGACCCATCCCACCCAGTAACAGTGGATATAAAAATTAAGGGGAAGAAGATGAAGTCAATGGCCTTTTGACCTTTGGCGTTTCTCATCTGCACACAGGCCTTAAGGATGAGCAAGGCAAAACCCAACAGCCCAGTTTGGTTTTTTTCCCACTTTGTCTCATGGAGTGGTGGTTACCTAAGAAACGTGCTGCCCTCTGGTTTTCATTAGGGACTGAGCCATACTGGGTGGGAAGACCAGAAAAGCACAAAACTCATCTCTTGGCCCACCGTGCTGGTTGTGAAACACCGTGCAGAGGTAAAGGCCTTCAGGTTACCGTGTGGAAACTCGGCTGTGATTTACACCTCCTCCTCATCCTCCCTCCAAGGGACAAAGGGCTGTCTTGGGTAGGCTGACTTCACCCTGCAGAGGACTGGCATCGTCACTGCTTATTTTTCTTCTTGCTGGCAGGGCACAATCCCAGCTTTTGTGAATAACCCACCTAATCCATGCAGTATGGGATCCACAGCCTGGAGTCCCACCAGTGCTCACACCAGCCTGTCAGGAACCAAACCTCGTGCCAGGGACGGCTTTCCTGCAGTGGAATACACAGCAGTAGCTCTGCAAGGGTGATGGGAAATGGGGAGAGTTGGCTGCAATCTGATTGAGCTCTCGTGACCGACCAGAAAAGTGAAGTGAAAGAGCACAATGGGAAGATGCAAAGTCACGTTTTGCTTCTAGAGTTGTCCAGGTCCTTCTGCAGAGCCTTTCTACTCTCCACATGCATAACACATCCCATGTCACTCTAACTGAAATGTAAAGCTCTTTGAAGTAAGTTGGTGCAACTTTCCCATGAGTGCAGGCTTCTGACACTGTAAGATTAGCAGCTGAAAGGAAAAAAAATACTTAAAAGTATCTTCAAAACCTCCATCTTTAGGTAACAGATAAGTGGCATAAACACTTAAAGTAATGTGCCCACAACCACAGGCAGTTTTCTTTTAATTCAGACTGAAGTACTCTGAAAAGGGAGGTCACTTTCCTCCCAAGCTGCAAAGATGACTTCATGGAGGAGCTGTGATCACAGGTGTCCCTGTAGCACAGACTTGCCTGAATGTGTGAAGGTTGGCATAGAATATAAACAGTAGCAAGCAGATGGTGTTTTAGGAGGAGAAAATACCAAATTTATGGCCAGAGGTTGTGCTTACAGTTACAACTGCAGCCTCACTCCTCCTCCTCAATATTCCAGCCATGCCACAATGGCTCTAGCCATCTAAACACCTTTTCCCCAGCATCCTCAGGAAAAAGAAATCCAAACAGGCCAACCTGTTCCTCAGAAGGCACACTGGTACGAACTCTGCTCCCCAGCTACACTTCCAAATGACAGGAGCTGCAGAGCAGGAAGAAGGAAGAAAATTTGGCTCAAACAGATCTCCTCTATTAAAGAGTCAGCACAGGAGGAGATTTACTTGCACCAAAGTGCCAAAGACTGCCAAAACTTACTTAGGATTTATTTGCAGAACTGAGAGGAGGGCAGGGAGGTGCAACAACCTAGGCTTCCCTTGGTTAGTGCCTGTAGCAAGAGCACGTGCTCTCAGTTCAGGAACTGTGTCTCATGGGCCTGTGATGTATATAGAAAGTGTCAATCAGTCTCTCAATATCTTGTATTCTTTGAGATCCCTTTCAAAGCCTATATAAGGGTATCTAAAACAACAGAGATCTTTGCATGACAAATTCCATGCGCTGCATACACAGACATGGTGGTTTTCAAAAGTGCTAAAGGAATAAATTCACTGTATCCCACTTCATGCCCTGTATATGGCACCATGCTCACAGCCTAAAATGAAATTAAACGATCACTATATTGTATGATATAGCTTGGAATGAAGTGACTATTTTCTACTCTGCTTTCACTAAGTTACTGTCTTTCCATGAGGAAACCTTCATATTTGGGGATACTGAGCAGATTTATTCTGACACCCATTCTCTGGGGAAAGTATGCAGCTTTCAAAGATGGGCCATGGATGCAGCATCATCATGGTCACAACCCACTGAAGGGCATTCCTTATCACCCATCCCAACTGAGCTAATTAATCCTCAAAAGCAGTGGCTTATTTTAATTGTCTGAACTCTGTTAAAGCAAGACTGAGTGCCCTTAACTCCTCTAATTCTAGGAGCTGAATTTTCAGTACAGTTCATGGTTTGGTTTTCTTTCTTTCACTCTTGCACTATCTTTGCATTAAATCACCTACCACAGACCATACCTTGCGAAAACACATATCTGCCTGGCCCTGGAAAATGCTGATTTTACATGGAAGATGACCCTACTTTGAAGGTGCCCCTTCCACCCAAAAGGTCTCTGAGATAAAGACATTATATTGCTTGAGTGGGGATAAGCAGAGTCAAAGCTGCATGAAGCTGGGCTGACCCAGAGCATGGCCAGGGCACTCCGCTCCCCTGGGAGGAGCCTGGAGATGCCTGGCTGGGAGCCAGTGCCTCCACATATATGGTCTCCTTTGGAGCTGTTGATAGTCAGCAATGAGTATAAAATAATGTCACATTAATGGGCTTGGGGACAGAGTGACCACTCCTGAAAATCTCAGCTGAAAGGGCTCACCCAGGGCTAAGTAGCGAGTGAACTGGCAGAAGCCTTCATTCTCCTTCTTGCCAGATCTCTTCTTTAGCCACAGGCTCCCTGGTAAAAACTTAAGTGCTGTGACTTTATATGACAATTATGTCACCACTAGATTTCAGAAAGCACCTGCAAAATCCAGTTAACTCACCACACCAAAAACCAAGAAAAAGCAAGGTACTACAGATGAGAAGATAAAATGATGGCATTGTTTTCAAGGATGAAGTCTTTATGATTTATAATTAAATATAACACTCTGTTTGAGCTATTAACCTAACTTTAATGGAAATTCTTGAGAATTTTACTTAATATTCTTTAATGGGAAAATGTAAATAAGGCATTTTTAAAGCAGATAACAAACTTCTTTTGTAAACAGCAGAAGGTATTTCGCCCACCACAAATGTTACAGGTGATCCAACTGAGGGGAACACAAACTGTACACTTTTCCCTTTCTGTATGAACTGATGTAAATCAGGAACAATTCAACTGGTCATTAAGCATAAGAGAAACACAGGGGTTTGCTGTGGCTATAGGTTATTCAGCTATGGCTTTATATTTAAATATTTTTACAGTATCCTTCACAGTGGTGCTCAGGGACTCCCAGGTAGTCAGAGATGCAATTAGATAAAAGAGGCTGTTTGGCTTTTCATGCTTATTCCTTCCTGCCTCGCTTTTCTGGGTATAAAGCACAATCTTTCGACTAATTAAACACATTTGAATATTCTGTTGCATGTGCAATGAATGTGTAATTAGACTCAAGAGAAAGATTATGTGCTTTCGAGCTGACACGAACACTTCAGCATGAAGGTACCCCAGGCACCACTAAATGTAACCTATGAGCTCCTGCTAATAGCACGCTGCCTCTGATCTCCAGAGGATTATCTTACTCTGGAGCTCTTAGAGGAGCCGTGTACTGGAAGGGGCCTGAAACAGATACCCTGTAATTTACATCCCTGCTTAGGGCCTCGGTGAGGAAAGGCGGCCTTTGCTCCAAATTGGAAGTGTTTCTTTCCTGCTCTACTTTTCAGGTCTAGAGTTAAGGCACATGATCTTCAGGGTGCAGAATGCTGCTAGGAACCTCTGGGTGGTTTCAGGGAAAAAAGTGTATTTTTTTTTGCCCTTTTTAAAAATTCGTATTTAGGACCATTTTTTTCCCCTATAAACACAGAGAAACATCTTAAATAAATTATACTACACAAGACCACATCTCTCTGCTACAAAATTAAAGATGCCTGCTGCTTTATCCTCACCAAGTACTACCTCCTAGTGCTGTTATTTACTATACCTCATAAATATCAGTCTTTTTCCTTTACTCTACTTGGCACTTTTCCCATCACTTTTACGCTGCTGTGTTTTGTTTTTGTTGTTGTTTTTTAACAGAGGTTACCCTCCCAGTGACCACATGATAGTGATTTTCTTTTTCTTCCCCATTTTGTGGTTGGACCAGCTCAGACAACTATATAAATATTGTGGGGAGCTGACCCTTAAATATCGTGTTTGCCTGTATTTTTTCACAGAGGTCTTTATTTCCTTAAGTTGTAGGTGGTCTCCTTAAGACAGCAGAGAGACAAACCTGGTGTAGTGAAAGGAGGGGAAAAAGAAGAAGCAGAAAAATCCCCTTAGGATGTTTCCTGTGGTAAAACAGTAAGGAATATTTTCAGAAACAGTAAGAAATATTTCAGGGCAGCTCCAGACAAATTCAAATCTAAATCTCCTCTGAGGTTCAGTGAACTCTGCAAATTGTGCGTTTCCTCCAAAACCCCAAGCCAGGCAACCTGAACCTGATTTTAGAGTGAGTAATGGGGACCCTGGCATTTCTGAACCCCATGAAGAAGGTCCTGTGTGGTTTTTTAAGATGTTGGTTTCGTCACAGTAAGGTTTGCTTAAAAAACCAGTGGGCTAGCCACTGAAATTCAGCCCCTATCAGCTATTGTCAGCCACAGATCTAGATGAGGAGGAAAGCTCCTTTACCAGCAGGCTTCAGTGTAAGCAATCTGCAGATTTCCTCTCATCTTAAAAAGAAAATTATATCTGGAAAGGCCAGAAAATAACAACAGTCATGCAGCCTCAATGTCAGCAATACCTGTGGCATTAACCCTCAGGTTAGCATGGGAAATCACATTGTGCCACTGCAGTTCAGCCACTTTTCTATAGGGTTAACCCCCTTAAAAATCTTTCTTCAGCCAGAGGCTGGCTTACATTTTTTGTTGCTGTTGTTTACACTGTCAATAGGACATGTCCTCTGCTGGCACTGAGAACTGTACCAGAGAAGATGTAGAACCTGTGTCAGCATACTTGATCCCTGGATTTCATCACACACAGCATGCTTCACTGCAACTGCTTTGCTTTACCCCTTGCTCAACAACAACGAGGTACCCAAACTTCAACATCAACAATGGAGTGCAGAATCTCCTTTACTGTTCCAAAAGCATGCAGTTTGGAAAGTTTAGGTTTGAAGCAGGTGCCCAGCTAGGGAGCACTGGGTACTGGTCCCAGCTCATGGTGGCCACCTCCAAACAAAGCTGCTCCTCTCCGTGGGCCACAGGTAGCCACACTGACATCCCTCTGCACCCAGCCCCAGGTGTGGTGGAGCTGCTCCATGCCACTCACTGCACTCTGCTTGTGGGGCTTTCAGGTACCTGACATAGAGCAACTGCTGGTACCCTTCCTTCACTTTTGTCAAAGCCCTTTTCTGTTGGGAAGGAAAACCCAGTGTCTGCCTACTTGCATGGAAACATACCAAGTATCTCAATCAGAGCTGCTGAGGTAGATTGCTAAACTTAATTACCAGTTCCAAGGGCTGAGACAGTGAATGACAGGTCAATTCATGCAGTGAGCTAGCAAAGATTTCTGATAAATGCTTTCTAATTGAAAGGATGATAAAACAACTATTAGTCACTGAGGAGCTTGAAGAATGAGTTAGTCCTGGGGTTTTTTACACTATGAAGAGCAAGAAGTGCTAATCTCATCAGCACTCTGTTGTCATTTTCTACCAGCCTAGTCACTCAAAAAGTCCATGAGGGATCATGAGTGACATTGCAGAGGGGTGACCAGTCACTACTCCCTCAGTCCTATTAAGGAGATTGAATAGAAACACTCATTAGCAATGTGGATAAAGTCCATTGTACTCTGGAGAGCATCAGACATTTCTGCGAATTAGGGAAAATCAAAGAGCAAAAATAACCTCTTGCACAGCTCCCTTGGGAAATCAGCTGTGTTAACAACACCATCCTTTGCACAGCACCTTTCAGCCCAAAGCATGGGATGGAGGCTGTGGCATCAGACGATCAGGAAGCCAAGGCCCTACTCCATCAGCAGCAATGATCTGCTGCACACAAGCAGTCTGGAACTCTGAAAGGTTGAACTTTGCCCTAGAAAAACCTCTACGTGGGCACTTGTACCTGTTTGTCACTCAGGCATTAGGACAGTCACTCTGGCAGCAGGACGCAGCAGTCATGCAGGATGAGAAATGCTCTTAGGTTGTCACATCATGAAAAGCCACCAGAGCTGCCCTGCAAAAGCCCTGTGCCTAGACATGACCCAAAAGTTACCTTCTGCAGCATTAAGTGACACAACACTGGCTGCAGGGAATGCAAGAGAACAGCCACCACCCATTAGCAGGAACCTCTGCTGCCTTGTTTCCACACTGTGCAACTCTGGATGATTTTTTTCCTGCTGCTTCTCTTTCCTTTCCTCCTCTTTTGCTGGTCTTTCTAGACCAGGAGATGTTCAGAGTGAGACTGACAGTGTATTTGCTCTGTGCTCAAATGATGGGTTACAGCCCTGGCTTAAGCCTCTGGGTACTGCTGTCATGTAGATAATAACCCACGACACTTGCACACACCACATTGCTGAAATGTAACCACGCTAGATGTGAGCTTGGGATGTGGCCAAGTGATACAAGCCACAGAACACCTATAAAGTGAGGTTTTGCCAAAGGCAAAAGGTCAAGGCACTTTTGTACCCTTAAGAAGCAGGCCTCACTTTCTGTGTTAGGACATGCCTTACTTTCCCCTTTCTGCCCCACCAAAATCCACACAGAGTTCTCACTACATGGTATTCCCATCTGCAGTGAGAAACCAAACATTTCCCAAAAAGTTTAAGATTTCCCATGTTTAACAAATGACAGATTTGCTGTCTAAACATCAAAAATTGTGTGAATTCTTTCCACAAAGAGACCATTTCGCATGGAAAAGAGTGTGCCAGGCTGGTGCATCTGACTAGACATTGATATGAAAGTGGTCCAATGACAGCATCATAACTGTGCTTGTATTTATGGGTTCAAATAGTTTGTAAAACTCTAAGATCCTGTTCTTTTAATTTAAGATCCCCAAACCCTTGAAAGTCCAGATCAGTCTTGTTCAGCTCATTCTTGTTGTGCTCAGTGTGTTTTGCCTCAATTCAAAAGCCCTGTGCTATGGACAAACACCTTCTTCAGAGTCAGATTTTGACAGAACTGCACGAGACAAGTCAGATCAGGAGCTCTGCCAGTAAAATCTTAGAGATGTAACTGGCAAAGGAGAGATAGAGCAAAACATCATTCCAGCAACTGTGTCCAAAAGGTATATCAATAAGGAGTGTAGTGACTACAATATTATATTAACATTTAAACCAAAAGCCTCATTTAGAGCCTGGCCATGAATTAAGGTCACCTTGGGCCATTCACTTTACACCACATCTCAGACCAGAGTGCTATACGCTCTCCATGTTACAATTATGTATCAAATATTGTTATGCATATATAAGTATGCATCAAATATATATTGGTTTAGTTTATGCAGTCTCTAAGAGTACTATCCCTGTTGTGCAGGCACTATGTTGGTATAAAACTTCTTTTGACTACATAAAATCTATTCTTATAACATATTCTATTATGAAAATTTATTTATTTATTTATTTATTTATTTATTTATTTATTTATACTTACATAAATATTTCTAACTCAGGGTTAAGCTGTGCCACTCTACACCCATACAAAATACTATGTGCCCATTCTCACTGCAAGATTTTCTACTGGTGTTTGGAAAAGTACACCTGCTGAAGCAGCCCAGCCCGTGATTGGGGTGGTTATAAAGCTTCAATATATCTCCCAATAAAGGCTTCCCACATACAATGGAGTAAAAGAAACGTATCTCAATGCCACAGAAGCTTTTCTCTCTGTCTTCATGTTCTCATCATCAGTGAACATCCTTTGGATCAAAAATTGTTTGATCCCAGAGAAAGGGTAACAGTGATGGCAGTGCTTAGGCAGTTGCTCCAAATGGCCTAACTAGGGATGCACTACAAATCAGATCAGGCAACTGATCCTTTTTTTTTTTTTTAATAAAAACATATTTAATTTTTCAGGGTGTCTTTTTTTCTTTAGACATTTTTTCAAGCCAGCTGCAGCTGCATCCTCCATCTCCTCAAGCCACAGCCTGATTTAGCATCCATTTAAATTAATAAGACAGATATCCCAAGTTTTATGTTTCACGCTTACAGCCAAGCTGAGCAGATGTGATGCATGTTTACAAATGCAGAGACATTTTGGGAGTTGCCCTGTTTGATGTCTGGACTTGTTTTGTACACACTCCTCAATATTGCTGCAAGTTCTTGGAGGAGGATCCTTCCATGGTGACTTTACTAAATGAAATAAAATGAAGCCTTCTTCTGTTTAAGTCAAAGGGAACTTGGCTTAAAGCTTTTTTTTCCCTTTTTTTTTTCCAGTTGCAAGATATCACTTTAGTTTATATCTAACTGTGTCATCAGTAATTAGGCATGTACAGGAAATCAATCTCAACAGATTGTAAGATTCAAAACCTGCCAGTAAGCAGTAGATAACAATTCTTTTCAAACACAAGCTCTTCAAAATTATGCTTATTAGTGAAATACAGTCTCTGAGTCAAACTCCCAGATAACCTAACAATAATTAATTTTGCTCAAAAGAATAAGCCTGAACAGTTGTGGTGACCATAGGAATACAAACCACTAAGATAAATCCTGGACAGAGTTCCTTTCCGCTGGGAAGTATGAACAGTGAAAATTGCTAGGAGAGATGGCAATTTAAAAAACAAAAATACCAACAAAACCCTAAAAACCTAACAAATTTAGGCCTGAGAAATGTATGTCAGCCAGTAAGGAGCTCTGTTCCTCTTAGCCTGGAGATTCACAGTGTCCTGACCAGGTGCACACCACAAGGATCACTTTGGGGACATTTGTTTCCTCCAGTGGTTGTTTGCATCAAGAAGTTTTCTCTGATAGTTACTGGAGCTAAGATTTCCCACTTAAAAGCATCAATATTTTGTGATCATTCATGTACTCCCCTATCTCTGTACACACGATGACATGGAAACACAGAGAAGGTCAAATGTGGAGCTGAGGAGAGGCAATGTCCCGTCTCTGGTCACACGTCTGCACATGTTACATCAGATTCAAACTCTGAGGTGATGTAAATTGGAAATGCTGTGTTTAAGTCATAGAGTTAGGCCATTTGATGCTGATCCAAAATATCTGTTCTAAGTATGCAGGCAGGCCATGCCCCCTTAAATCTGAGTGGATCCACTGAGTCAGAGGCAGTTTACAAATAATCAAATTTACTCTTTCCTTTTTCCTCCCACCTGGAGCCTATTAATCCATAAAATTTGGGAAACAATGAAAACCTACTGCAGTGAATTATTAGATTCACTGCAAAGTCCTGCATTCAACAGTTGGAGTTACCTGCAGGAGTTAGATAACAAAGTTGCTCTAGCAACACAATTCTTGAAATGCAGTCAGCAAACCAAGACTACAAAAACAAAGAACCCACAAATCAAGCCCACAAGGACAGGCAGCTAGTTTCATTGCTTCTGACACCAAGGTAGTTTAAGCCCTGCTTTCATTCGGCCATGTGTGTCCTTAGTGATTTTGAAACTGGGAAGGACCTATTAGATATGTTGAATTGGGGTACTGCCAGTAGCTATTGCTTTCAAGACCTTTACACTCTGAGATGGGAAGAATGTGTCCATGAAATAGATACTGGAGCCTGTGTGTTTGTGCATGTGTGCATCAACTTCAGAAGGAAAAGGCCTGAATGAGCTAGATCTGTAAATTTAGCTCCCTTTGGGAAAACTCCTCCTCCAGAAACCTTCTACTTTTTCAGAAAACACACATTCTTGTTATTCCAGCTCTCTCATACATTTTTTAATTCTGACATGCAGTGAGATCAGTGTCTACATTGGCATAAAGGACTCCTGCAATTATGGCACAAATGAGGAATAAAATATCAAGACTGCTGCACAGATATACAAACTGATTTATAGGAAGGCTTAACATGCTGCTTAACATTCACAAATAAGACTGCAGGTGTACCCAGATACATCTTTATCTTTGCCCTTTTAGTTTTCACTTAGTTACTTTATTTAGTCAAAATTCTTCTATATCATAGAAAGAGGCACTTGGAAGACACTTGGAAGCAGAAAGGGCATCACAACACTTTGCTTCTTTGTTTCCATCTCATATCCATACCCTGTGATTTTAATTCCACCTCCAAGCTGGACTGAAGTAGAAGATAAACCAGGCACCACTCCAGAGCATCGCTCTGACAGGGAGACAAAGACCTGTGTGGATGGAGAGCAGCTCAGAGGACACATCGTTGACCACTGGTCACTCTGCATTGCTTGCTGCACCCCTTGACTCTGTGTCACTTCCAGACTTGCCTTGCAGCAGGCTCCATCAGCCCTAACTCCCAGCAATTTCCTGTCTTTGTGATTTTAGAGCTCCCTGCTCTCTCCACAGCTGCTAATGGAAGCAGCCAGGCATCAGGAACAATTGGCAAGTCCCTACTGCCCTCCCATGAGCTGGGGCATGCCCTCCCACCCGTTTGCAGAGCTCTCTGGACCAGGAGTGTGGGAAGGCACAGGGTCCTATTCCACATCCAGCCATGGCAGCTGAGCTCAGCTGGGAGGCGCCTGCAGCTCCCAGGTTCGACCCCTCCACGTGCAGCAACTGGGATTTCTCAGATGAATGCTCCTGCCCTGGAACTCGCTCCCCTTGGCAGCTGCTCAGACCTTGAGTCTAATAACCTTCAGGGCACCATACAAACTTCATTCATTTTGTTTAACCTTTGATTAACTGAGTTTCTTCTATCATTTTCTCTGAGACTGAGGCCTCCTTGGCAAACAGGAATGAGAAATAAACTTCTTAAGTTTTTCTGCTAAAGGCAGCAGGGCAGCAAAGTAAATGCAGTTACTCCATGCTATCTAAACCAAAAAATAGTATTGAAATATGTACAAAAAAAAACAACCTTAACATGGATAAACCTAAAAGCACTGTCTGTAAAGAATTGACTGCCTCTGCTTGCCTCTTTGGCAAAGAAAACGTTTCAGACACAGAGCAGGGATATAGCAAAAGGTCAAAATAAAATGAAGAATTAATCTCTTTTTTCTTTAATTTGTAAAAACACCTGTTATGCTAAGGATGCAATAAAAGTTTTTTTATTTCTTTCCTCTCTGAGCAATTGCTAGAGCTGCTGCAGAGACATTTTGCAATTGTGAATACAAAAGGAGGTGGTTTATTTGGCAGTCAAGCTGTGGCTCCCATGATGAAACTCAGAGGACTCTGGTGCTGGCATACACATGCCACCTACTTCCTCCTGAGATCCTCTGTGCTGCAGCTCACCCAGTCTCTTGTCATAAAGTTTCTGAACCCCTTGCCTGTGGCTTCAGATCATCTCCTGCCTCACCTGAAGGGACTGCCTCAGGGAAAGACAGTCTTGCTAAAGGCTCATGTCCTAGCTGCCAGGACAAAGTAGGGGAGGGGAGAGATTTAAGGGATTTTAAAGTGTTCCCCTAAACTGACAGTTATTAATCATATTCCAGTTCTCTTAGTGCCTCCAGCTTCTTCATAACTTGGTATGTACCTGCAGAACTCCATGGCTTTTTATGGAGCTACATCAGGTGAAAAGAAAAACCCTTGAATGGTTCCCAAAGTACTTCAAAATTAATTGGCTAGACGGTGGTGTTGAGGTTTGTTGATTTTTTTCCAAAATCTTGACAATTTCTGTGGCCCAAAGCAGGGTAGAGCTGACTTTCAGAGTCAGCATGGTTGGAGCACATTGCATTTCCTCAAAGATAAGAGAGAGAATCATTTCACACTTTGCCCGGATTTGCAGTAACACTGCAGGTATGTGAATCATGATGATAAATTTTGCAAAGCACAGCGGACTCCCGATTCAAAGTCTTCTCTTTATGAAGCTTTCCTATCTCTAAAAGAGCATGAAGTAGCTCTTGGGTAGATCCCAGATGTGGGATTCCAGTTCAGCACAAACCACACTGGGACCTTTGAGGCAGACATGTCCTCTCTTCCTCGCCAGGCAGTGCAAACACAGCTCGAACACGCTCACCTCCTTTGGACTGGACCTGGAAGAAGGAAGAAATGAGCACTTTTCTGCCTCAGCCACAGAAAAGAACAATCTGTGCACAGCTAACACCTATTAACCCAACCATTAATGGCCTAAACACTGGGCTTTCAGCTCTGCATATTTTCAGTTTGATTCCCAGTAAGGCAAGGTAGTATCCACCACAGATATGGCCTCTGTGTTTTGGGGGAACCAGGAAAACCCTGTGATTTCAGGATCTAGATCTACATCCATGTTTTGTAGCTACTGCCCAGCCCTACTTTGCACTACCAGTTTTGGAAAACACCACTACAAGAAGAAGGGAAAATCAAAAGTTTCCTACTCTGCATTATGAAGATCCCACTTTGGAAATCACCTACCCCACTACTTTTGCAAACAAGATGCCAGGCATAAATATTTCTCCCAGCTGAAAGCAAATACAGATCCTTCTGCTAAACCTGCAGTTCCAGACAAACAGAAAAAGGCTTAAATGAAGGTGTGAGACCAAAAATGAACTTCAGCAGCATGAGTAGGCACAGTGCTGGGGAGCACAGGGAAGCAGAGTTGAAATCATTTAGCAAGAGTACATGGTGGGAATCTGAGTGACTCACAGGAGCAGCAGCTTTCATTATTTCAAACCATTGAAAAACACCCTGGGTCTCCACACCAGGGTGTGGCTGCACATATTGAAGGCGTCTCAGGTTTCAAGTGGTGGAGGCATCCATGGGGCACCTGGGTACCCCTGGGACTCCTCCCTGCCCCCTTGATTCCCAGGCAGAGTGGCAGGATCTGCACGTGCTCTGGAGGGCTGCCCACATCCTTGCTGTTTCAGGCAATCCATGTGGCAGGGGGAGGCAGCTCCGTGCCCGGGGTGCACTCCTGTTGGGGGTACACTGGCAAGGGGATCAGCCTGAGTGTTGCTGAGAAGACAAAACTTTGATCTTCCATCTTCTGAAAAAAAAGTAAAGTGGTGGGAAGGATAGAGAGGGGAGAGGAGGTCACAGAGTGCTTAACTACCCAGAGGTACTGCCCACCACCTGGGAATCCCCCGAACATGGGAGAGGGTTTCCTGTGCCAGAAAGCTCAGCCAGCTGTTTTCCCAAAGGGCTCATTGGGGTTATAAGTATCTATACAAAACAAGGAGCATCTTTTACCCTGCTCTGCTTTTCATTAAGGACTTAGCAAGCACTTTCTTAACTCATTTAGTGACATCTTTCCTTCATTTCCCAAAGCCAGTCCCCCACTGAAATTACTGACCTTAGTAAAAACCAAAAAAAAAGACTACCACCCTTTTGATGGAAAACCTTGGCATTAGTTCCCAGTAGCAACAGCAGAATCCTTATGGAAGAAGCCAATTAAGCAATAAAGCACAATAAAGTACGGCCTATTACACTAACATAATAATTCACACCTACAGTATTGCTACTAGAATCACACCTGCAGTGTTGCATAAAGCCAAAAGCCAGGAACTGTTAAAACAAGCTAGCCAGTTTATTATTACAATATAATTTCTGCCTGGGGATACACTGCAGAAAAGATAAAATACTGGTATGTATTCTTGTTTGAGTGTGAACAAAAATCTGGATTTTAAAAGGGAAATGAACAAGTGATTTAAGAGTAAAGTCTGATGGAGCTTGATTCATTTAAAACTCTTCAAGGCGAAATGCTGACAATTAGCTAGTGGGGTGGGGGTCTGCAGAAGAAGAGGAAAGGAGTGGATGAGGTGACAGCATGGCATCTCACATCTGGTCTGTGGCCTGCTCTCATGGGGCAGGTATTTAGCTGACCTGAGCTGAAGAACCACATTGAAGTACATAGAGCTTGCTGCTGGGCTGGAAGCAATTTGATAGAAAAAAAAAATTAAGTGCTTTAGTCAAAGTATCTAGCATGCTTTTCCTTTGAAACATCCCCCGGTGATAACTATCATAATTATACTTCCTTGCTCAGGTTGGTTACAGAGGAATTAGGCAGCCATCACCGATTCTTGCCCTGTGAAGAGTTTCAGCTGTGTTAAAGGCATGGGACACAGCACTGCTCAACGGTGTCAGCAGCAGGTCATCCCATCCTAAAGCACTCCCAAACAAGGAAGAACTAAAAACTAAAAAGATCAAGTAGAGACCCCCTCTCTTATGGCACTCCTCAGATAGTTCAGAAAACAAAAGAAAACAAAAGAAAACAAAAGAATGGGGCTGGATGTTCCCATTTCACTTGGTTACGACCCTAATTGGACCAGTTCCAGGATATAAATGAGGGAGTGGTGCCCTGGTACTTGGGAAACACCTTTTCCATTGAGAATTGTGGCTGGCCAGAGAGCAGATGTAGCCGGCTCCTGCTCTAACACCTGGCAGTTTCTGGAGGCCATGGGGGAGCTGAATGCTGGCATTCAGTCTCCGTGCACCTGTAACAGTGCCTGAAGCTGCCCCTGGCATTACAGGCAAAATACAGGCACTGCCCATTCCCACACACTGGTTAAAACCTACTCCTTACTGTGGGCTCCTTTGGCAAGCTGGGGCCCTGACTAACAAGCCCCACAGCTTCTGTGTCTCCTCCTCACCCTGTCAGCCCGAGGCTGGTCACCTCAGCCCTGCTATCACATCTTCTTCCTGCCTGGCCTCCTGCCTCTGCTTTCCTGTCAGTCTCACCAGCTGCCACAGAAACAACCTTCCCTTACACTGCTCTGCCCTTGTCCCCAGGTGCCCCCAGAGGCTCTGGTCACACCAGATCTGCTGTGGAGGCGGCAGCCACCTCTCTTGGTAACTCTTTAACTCTAAGCAGGCAGGCAGGTGAAAGGTCAGGGTGGTCCCCACATGGCCCCTGCTGACAGAGTCCATTTCCCTGGTGTGGCTCCTCAGTCAGCTTCCTCAAACTGGATGAACAAGGGTGCCCATCCTGCCCACGTCCTAGCCTGCATCCTGGATCCCCAAGAGTACCTTTGGGACAACAGCCAGGCATGATGCTTGCCCACTACCAGAGGCAGAGAACTGGAGGGCACTTAACCTCAAGCCATGTCCCTGTGCCCTAGGTGGCCCCTCAGATCTCCAGCCCACGCCAGTCTCCAGGAGTTCATGCGTAACAAAACCCAGGGATCCAGGCACTCTGTGAGGAGCTGAACCCAGAACCTGTTGGAAACCCCATAAATTAAAGCCCACAGAGTTATCCAGGATTGCCACTAATTAGTTAAACAAACCTTACCCTCTGTGATTTCCATGGAGACTCGGTGCCCCAGACTCCACTGCTTCTCTCTGGAGCTGAGAAGTTATCAGGGGCACTTCCATCAAAACTGGGTTGAATTGCAACATTTTTCTATGGCACTGTTTGCTTTGGTCTGATTTCTGTGTGCAAAACAAACAACAACAAAAAAATAATAAAAAAACCAAACCAAAACACAACAAACAAGTAGATAATTTCTAGGAACAAACTAATGGTTTTAGAGACCAAGCTGGAAGAAGAGGGTGAGAAAAAGAAACAGTGAGGGACTTTAGAAATGCCTGGAACATGCCCAGAGCTTGTCCTAAAGTGAAACGGGGTGAAAATGGGTCAGATCTTTTTCCTTTAAATTTGTATTCTACCTGTTTAAGTGGCTCCTTGAAAACTTGTAACAGCCAAAAGTGTGTTTCACAGCTCTAAACACTGAAGGGAAGTAAAAGTAATCTGGCCTTTCTCTCTTTTTTGTGAAAAAACATCCCTTTACAAAGGTATATGCTATGCTATGTTCAGCTCCCAAGCTGCACTACTGAACCACCACACATACATACAATTCATTCTAAAATCTAGGAATATAGGGGAAGGGGAGTAATACTCTATTTTTTTTTTTTTTTTAATAGAGAAGCCCTTTCTAAAGATGTGGCAAGGGGGGAAAAAAGGCGCAGAAAGACACATTTTATATTAAAACCAGATGTGGAAAGGGGGGAAAAAAATTAGGTTTGTGCCAACCGGCATCAAGAAGAATTTTTAATGTTTCAGCTTTGGAGCTGAGCTGCAGCACGCCGCGCCACATGCTGATATCCGTCAGTGTAATGACTACGGCATCTTAGCAGCACAACGCTCCTGCCAGCAGAGAGAAGGGAGTTGGTAAACTAAAATCAACCTCTTCTCTCTATTGCGGTGTAACCTTTTGGACAGTTAGTGAAAACTGGTTCAAACTGTGCTGCCGTCCAAACTTCAGGCCCATTGAAAAGCCTGCCTTGGCCCCAGGCCAAAGTCCAGGGTTTTATTACCAGTCTCATGTCTTTCTGTTCCTTGCCTTCCATTACCCACTTATTTTCTTTAGCTTTTTATTTTAAAAAAAAGAGGGAAAAAAAATAAAAAGGAAGAAAATAAGTATCCTTATAGTACAACTATCTTAACAAATCCTGGTACATGCCATAGACCTCGTTAATTGATTCCACATCCAAAACAGAAGACTTGGGCTATTTTTGTTGTTCAAAGCTGTACATTGGCCAACATCCTCTGCATATAATTAACCCCCGATTTCCATGGAATCTCTGCATTAACTTATTACAGACTCGGCTGGTAATGAACTCCCAGGAGAAGTCCACACACAAACATTGGCCATTGGCTTCGCTGCCCACGTGGATTAAACAAAAATTAATCTCATCTATTTGGTTATTCATTTGGTGTCTTTAAATTGGAGGCATTTTTCTGCTTCGTTTGATGCACACAAAGAAAGAGGGATCTGGCTACTGAACTTTATCCAGAAACATCCATGTGTGGAGCAGATTAATGGGAACTTTTCATACCCATAATAGCTTTACAGCAGTGAAGTAGAACACGCAGTTCTCCCCGGGTGACTATAATGCTCTGGGAGACAGGGAAAACAAATGTGGCTAGAAGATAGTAATGTTTTGCTCATCAAGTGCTGTGTAGTTTAGACATCATTAAAGTGACATGTTTAAAACTGAACCTGGGAGGAAACTCACATTTTGTTAAAGTGGTTTTTTTAAAATTTTGTTTTGTATTTTTGTGGTGCATTCAAATTTTTGGGCACTGAAATAAAAAGAAGGATGTGACAGATAGAGATGTCCCAAAACAGCTGCTGGTATCAAGTGACCACATGTAAAATGGTAAAAGGGAATTGACAGGCAGACTAGTAAGGAAAAGCAGTGGAAGCAGCAGGGCTTACTAATTCTCTCTCTACCTGCTTCCCACTGGAAATGGTGATTTCTAAATAAAAGAGAGCAGAACAGATATTTTTATGTCACTTATAACTTAACTGGTAGCAACCACCTAGCTGAAATTCCAGAGAGCGAGGTCCTTCTCCAGGCTTTGCACTGACCACAGCTCAGCCACCTTACTGCTGTGTGCCTCATTTTCCCCATGGGATAAGCCAGGGTAAGAATAGCAGCATCCTCTGGAAAATGCTTTGAGAGCAACTAGGGAGGAAGACCTTAAGTGGAGAATGAAATAAACTCACTTCTCCCCTGCCTCCTCTCTGCCTCTCAAACTCTCAAAAATAGGGTGGTTCTTGGGTGTTTGGGTTGCAGTCTTCAACAGCACCCATTGTTTTACCATGTGGGGATTCTCTGGCCCATTGGGCTCACATGGAGGTGTCCTGAAGAGGTGTCATGGGGACTGATGGCCTCTTCTCCCTGCCATGGACACAAAAGCTGCTTCTTGGCATTACCTGGCTTCTTCAGGTCAAAAGCATCAAGGTCATTCCATCTGTGCTAAGGAACTTCCTCAACCAGACCCTTACAAATTCACACTCTAACTTTCATGGACAGTACTAATCCCCTTTCTTGCATGAGATCCAAATGTAGCAAACCTGCCTTTCCCGTAAATGCCCCTCCCTGCCTCTCATGTGATTTCGGTTCTATTTAGAAAATACTTGTTACTTGGAAAGGTATTTATGCAAATTTTCAGTTGAGGGTGTGCCGTGTGCTGCGAAAACCCACAGTCCTGCCTAAGTCACCTCCTCGTACAATATTCTTGCTGTTGTAGGACCTTCTGGAAGAAAAGGAGACCTCGGCACAAGCTTCAGGGCCCTCAGGATTTCCCCTGGCCCAGACAAGGGCGCCTCTTCCTGCAAGCCAGGGATGGAGCCCCTCTGAGAGCAGCACCTCAGAAGAGGCCAGAGCAGACTGAAGGACCACCTGCAGCACAGCCAATTCCTCACAAGGGATCTGCCAGCCAGGATGAATGCTGGACAAAATCGCTGACTTTCTCTACCATCTCTGCCATCATTTTCAGCCTGAGCTTTTCAGGCATTTGCTCAGGTGATTAAAGGCTGGAGTGGCAATTCCCTGCCTAACAGCACCCAAGCCAACTGGATTAAACCTCCCTGGCATCTGTCTACGTGCATCAAAGCCTTGGGCAGCCATGCAGATGAGCAGAGGCAGATGGGCCTGGAGAAAGGTGAGGGTGGTGGCCTAGCTCCTTCTTGGAGGCATCTCTCTCCTCCTGCCCCCCACCTCTCCAGCCAGGATCTCCCCAGGCAGCCGGGCTGAGGCAGCAGCTGGCTGTTCCTCCCCAAATCCCCAGCAGCTGCTGTCTCCCTGCCACCTTGACATCCCGCTGGCATCAGTAGCCAGGCAAAGCAGCCAGGGGTCACTGGTGCACGGCAAAAAGCAAAAATGGTCAATATGCCATCTCTACAAACATCTCTGGAGCCCCTCAATGCAAGAAGCACACATGGGTAGGAGCCCCTCAGGCAGGAGGGAGCGGCAGGAGACGTGCACCTCGTAATACCTGTTTCAGATGTACCTGAGCTGAAAGCTTTAAAAATCACTGAAGGGCCTGGGAAAAGGGAGTTTAGAGAGAGCATTCACATCCATGGCCTTAAGTGCTCTTCACTTGAAAACCACCTGCTGAGATGTTGCCATGACTCTCACGGCAATGCCTCCAGGGTGGTGTGTCCTGGGGTGTCATTGCCACTCATCTCCTGCAGTTTAAAAGATGAGCAACAGGACTGTGACTGGGTGCCCCATGCCTTCAGGCAGAGAATGGATAGGCTTTGTTCATCCAAGGAAGGCCTCCATTCACTTCTGACAGGTTGCCACAACCTATTGGCCAAAATCTCCTGCCAAAAAAGGAGAGCAGAAAGCAAAGGGGGTACACAAAATGCAAATCAGGCTTGAGGACAAATACCAAAGCCAGTGAGGATGTGGCTGAGACTCACCCACTTCTGCAAAGCAGCTTTGCAAGTTCTTTTGCCACCAATGTTTAACCAGTCAACCAGTTCATCTAGTCAGCTACGTCAGCAAGCACCTCTGCTCCAACCACACCACTCTGGTCCTCCAAGCAGTTGCCGTTCAGCACTGCTCAGGCACACCACTGCCAAATGGAAATGCACTGGCTCAGCTACTGAAGCCATGCAGAAGAGCTGCAAGGCATAGGGGATCAACCATCTGCTGGAGGCTGACACGAGTTCTCCAACACAGCTGCCCAGTTTGCATTTTTCCAGTCAAAGAGTGCCTTTTCCCAGGCATAGGGTGCCTTTTTCCAGACACAGGGTGCCTTTTCCCAGGCACAGAGTGTCTCTGGCTAGATTACAGAAAGCAGAGCACAGCTATGACCAGTCCAGGGCACAGCAAGAAGAGGAAGCAAAGCAGAAGTGTCACATATGCTTACTGCATCAAACCCAACATCTCAAGGACACTGCCGTCATAGATAATTTCTGCAGCCAAACACATCAGTTGGACGTGTCCAGGCCTGTGCTCATTACCAGCTTGGAGATGAAGTTGGTGGGATTCCTGCAGTGCTGAATTACTTGGCTCATTGCAAGCACACATTCTCACATACAAGTTTTTGCACCAGAGTGCAAAAAACATTATGTAAGAATTGTGACTTTAAGATCAGGATTGCACCTAATCTAGCAGTGTTTCTTTCACAGTTCCCACGAAAACAACAGTGTGATTGGCCTTTATTCAACATTTACTAATGCTTCTAAAATACTGGGAAGAATTTTGCTAATCATCCATTTCCTTACGCTTCACAAAGGAGCTGAAATAAGCCCTTAAAAATTACAAGACATGCAACAGCCAGCGGAGGTCTGTAAGCTGCACCAGTTAAGTAACCAGCCAGGAGATTACAGCACAAAAACCTTTTCAAAGGGAACTCGATAGCAGAGCATCGCTGAGAACTCCGTGAATGGAGATTGCCGAGTTGCTTCTGAGGGACGATTTTGCTGAAAGTCGATGAGACCCTAGGGGAGAGATTTAGGGAATTCACTTCTCACTGAGCCTGAAGTCTTCTCAAAGCAACTGGGATATCCACACTGATATCCAAAGCCTCCCACTCAAGCACCCAAAATTCAGACCACCCACAGCTTTCACACACATTCAGGCCCCCCAGGAGAGTCGAGGCTTGCCTAGTGGATCCAGAGTTTCCCACTTCTCTGCTTCTCATATTTCCTGACCCCATGGAAACTACCCTCAGTACAGGAGGGAGCTGCCTGTATTAGCAGGGAATGTAGCCTGGAGAGGAAGATGAGGAGAAAGCCACTGCTGCTGCTTTTCTGCCACAAGGCCCTGCAAGGAAGAGCATGAACCTCGGGGACCTGTGGTGCATGTGATTGCCAGGTGACATCTGCCCAGGAATCTGGTGAAGGGTCAACTGATGGAGACAGTGACCAGGCAGCAGAATGGAAACCCTGGGATTTCAAATGCTTCCTTGAAGTTTAAAACTTGATGGCCTCCATCACACACTTCCCAGTCCAGCTTCCCATGATCACCATACATTTTTTCTTTACTCTCTGTGGTGCTCTGGATGAAAGATACCAGTCCATCTGTAATCATAGAAAAAAAATGCTACTAAAAGTCCCAATAAGCTGAGACCCAGTAATTTCTATGAATTACATTTACTGTTTAAGTTCAGGAAAGAAAAAACAGGAAATTGATCTACAGTAAGAGCAGACAATGCTTCGTCAGGAAAGAGTAGAACTTCCCTATTTATGAAGCTGGGAAATGTCAGCTGGGGTTTTAAAACCCAACCTTTATGTGTCAAAAATGTAAAATTCACAGCAGAGCCAGGCTAACAAAAGTTTATCTACACAGTTGCAAGCCTTGTATAGACATGAGGAAATTCTACCAGCTCAACAAATAGCATGATTTTTACAGTGAGTTATTCAGGCCAGCTCTGTGAATATGCATTTAATTTTCAGTTTATTTTGGTTTAGCTTAAAATTGACTTCAAAATCAATTATCCTGGTTTCAAACCAAGTTGTCCACGTTGTAACAATTTTTAACTTTGCTCTCAGTTGTGGAAAGCAACTTTCCCACAGAGCAGAAGACAGGACAAGTTTTAATTCACACCTTTGTTTATTTGTGAACTCCTGTGTGGAGCTAGTCTTATTTTAGAATAAAAGCACTCATGCAGAGACTCAAGTAACAAGGGAGTTAGAGCCCATATAATTATTTCTGAAAATTGTGTGTGTACGCCAGCTTTGTATCACAACACCCACACTGTATGCCAGCTCTGATGTCATGATATAACTCATTGTAATAGATTATTTGGGGATTAAAACCAAAACAAACAGGTATTATAAGGAAAAAATATTGCCACATGAGGGCATGCTTCATCTCTTTCAAAAGCTTGCCTTTTCAACTCAAATCTAAGGCAAGTTACATTCTAAGACCTAGTTTTAGAAAAAGTATAACTCAGGTTTTATTTATGATTTGCTAGGTTTGTAACATACCAATTAAGTGCAAAATTAGCTCAAACTTTGAAAAGAAACATTCTTTGCTTCCATCCGTGGTCATCCTATTTTCCTGTGGTGACAGCAACATGCACTTTGGGCTCAGGGCAGGGGAGATGAGCTATCTCAAAGCACAACACTCGTGCTCTGTACCACATTGTGCGAAATAAGCACAGGACACAAAATCCAAACACAAAGTTATGAAAGACATAAATTTCACCTTTTGCCCAATGGGAACAGCTTCCCGGCCAACCAGGCACGTCAAGGCAAAGGGAGGCATCTCGTCCTGTTCTCTTGCAAAAGAAGGGCAGGGTTGCAGGGTTCCCCGGGGTTTCCCAGCTCTAACACACCACTGGCTCTGTTTCCTCCCAGGAAAGTCTGAGTCTGCACCCCCTTGACTGAGAGATTGCTGCCAAACCTGCAGTATGCCTTTCTGGGGATTCCTCAAGTCACATGGTCACCCTAACAAAGTGTCCCCTCTTTTAGGCAAAACTACCATCATCAGGCTTTCAGGGCCTACCAGGTCATTTGTGGTAGCAGCCCAGAAATTAATTAGGTCTGCAGACTGCACTGACAGGCAGCAAGAGGTTAATCCGTCCACCTAGACAGTTGCACCAGAGCAGGTATCCTCGAGGCCACAAACCTCCTCTGGTCCTGAAAGGAGGATTTTGAATCAACGGTGGAGCACAGATTAATCAGAAAACCACAGCATCCAAGTGTTTGAGTCACTACAAATAATATTTCTCCACTGAGTCAGAATATCTGCACATTCTTGCTTCCTGAAGACTTGCATACTTAAACGTGCAACATCCCACTCCAGTATCACGTCTGTGTCATGGAAATGATTCCACAAAACCTTAGGTTTCTCCCAGCTAATTCTATTCTCTAGTCAATACCCACTGATGCTCAACATGCTGCAGGATCTGCCTTGAGGTGATCTGTTAAAATCAAATGGGAGGGTGTTTTCCCACATTCCAGAGGAGCAGGGTCACACACCAAGTTTCAGAGTCTGCCACTCACCTGATCTGGGCTCAGCAACTCCTGCCAGAGGAGCACCAGACCCTGAAGCCTTCATCCTGGGCTGGTCCAGGGAAGCAGGAAGCTGCAGAGGCTGTAGCTCCCACAGCACATGGCTGCACAATTTTAGAAGTCTGAGCTTGTGCTGACTAAGACGTTCTCACTGACGATAAAAGCCAGCTCACGGGGGAAATCTCTCTTCAGTTTCTCCCTTTATCCAAGAGATGTAAATTCACTGTGTGTCTTTCACCACCGCACCCATGCTCCAAGATGACTTCATCTGGCCACGAAAAGACAGACGAAACACAAATGCTCTGATGCTTGTGAAGACAGGTGCAGTACAAGCCATAGGTGGAGCAGTAAATAAGTTGAGAGACCGGCTTTTAATCCAATGATATGGATAACATTGAATTCCCACATGGCTTTGTTGTTGTAAACAACTTTCAATTTTACAATTGAAAGATGCCAGGCTTTTTCCTGTAAAATATCACAGGAAAATGCACTAAGGCACTGAATGGGAGCATCACAGGTATTCTGTGCTAATGGTGACTACAATTTTGCTCTTTCTTCTGTGATTGTACCAAAAGTAGTTTTGATTTTATGCCAGAGTACATAGATACCTGGACTTTTACATTTGCACTATGCCCCTGGATGAGCAGACCTGAGGGAACAAGAACCCTAAACAAGAATGTTTAGGCAGGGATCAAGTTTCTCCTTATCTCCTTTGCCAGGCCATGAACTGCTTTTTTGTGCATCTCCTGGCTTCTCCACCAGCTTTTGCACCACAGCCTGAACCCACCCATCCTCCCAGGCCATCCCTGCTCCAGAGCCCTGCAGCTCCCTGTCCACTGGCTTCAACTGCTTCCTTTCCTCAATGATTTTGTACAGCCACCCAGTCACCAGGACCTGGAAGGGTTTTACTGTGATTTGCTGCTAGGTTGGAAAGAAAAGCTGTATCCCCCAGAAAAAAAAAAAAGCAAGGGCAGGGAGATGATCAGGCTGTCCTACTCAGTGCTTAGGGAGAAGAGACGTTCCCTGCTGGCTTGTCTGGCCCCTGGTATGCACAGCAGCAATGTTATCTGCACCTCTGAGCATCCCAGGCTTGCCTGGCATTGGGAGATAAAGGAATTCTATGGTATCTTTAGAGAGGGACAGGCTGCGTGAGAGGCGGCCTGTGGCCCCATCAGAACTGGCAGGAAAAGGCCAGCAAGAGTGTGGGAGCAGGAGTGAGGGACACCTGAGTCACACATGGCAAGAGCAGCCCGGCACAGTCACTCACCCAGCCAGGGCAGTGGGATGGGCCTCCCACAGCTTCCTCTGCTGTGTTCTACATGCAGGAATGAACTCCAGCACCCAAGGAACAACCTTCCCGCCAAGCAGGGAGGGAGGTGCAGAGAGCAGGGTGAAAGGGACTGTCAGTCTGAAGAGCACTCAGGGGAGAGAAGTAAAAACGATGGAGCTGAGCCAAGTAAATAAAAAAAAGAACAAAGTGAAAATAAACAGAGCGAAGTAAAAAAAAATAACTACATTAAAAATAAAGGGGAGGGAGAAGTAGTCACTTTCTCACTAGCTCCTGCATCAGCAGCACAATCCTCTCCTTGCTCATGGAAGAACAGGAGTGGGTCTCAGAGGGCTTTGTCCCTGGAGGAACAACACCCAGTGGACAGATCCCGCAGCAGGAGCCTTCTGTGGACAACAGAGGAGCTGACCTACACCCACCATGGCCAAGGAGGCTGCTCCAAGACCAGATGGGTGACAAAGGGGCCTCCACTATCCCTGGACTCCTGGGACCCATCTCAGCCTGACCCATACCACCATTTCAGAGTCAGCTCTGGCTGGGAGTCAACAGGAAATCAACACCCTGGTCAAAGGCTGGCGCAGCTCGGAGGCCACTGCGAGCTTCTTGGCAGAGCTAGTGCCACTACTGTTCCCAGGAAAACACAGGAGGGGAAAACACTTCCTTTTGCAGTTCATGCCCTCCTGAATTAGGCAGGACAAGGACACTTGACATCACCTGCCCATCCAGGTGGCCGTCAGGGTGACTGCCACCAGTACAAAATCTTCAGGGAATGAAGATATGGATATGTCCTCTTCCCTATGTCCACCATGTCCAAGGCATTGGCTGGCTCACCAGCTTCCCCAAAATACACTGGTAAGACACATGGAGCAGGGGCAGGATGCAAAATCTGCAAATCCTTGATTTCATCCGAGCTTTGGTGTTGTTTCTGAGCAGCCACCACTTCAGCAGGTGGCACTCTAGCCTGTGTGCCCAAATGTGCACTTGGACGTCTCTCTGCCAAAACCTGCCCTTTTTCGCATCACTGCAAGCATGGCCTGCCTGGGAGGGTTCCCTGAGAGCTGAGGAGGAAGGGGAACAGCAACATTAAGCTTAAAAGACAAAATCACAGCAGGATTCAGGCACTGAAGCTCCTTTGGTGCCACAGAAAATCCCATCCAAAGTCCCAGCAAAGGCAGGTTATACAAGTTAAACCTGCCCACACACAGGCACCGCTGTCCCTGGGACTTTTGCCCCACTCACAACAATAAGTCTGTTTATAAAGCACCAGCTTCCTGTTCCAGCTCCACCACTTGCTGCAGCGTCAACAAGCCCCCGCAGCTGCAAGGCTGCCCCTTGCCACTCATCCCATCTCCGGACAGGAGCCAGCAGGACAAAATCCTGCCCACCCCAAAGCATCTCCTGCTGCTACTCCCGCAGCATTTGTGGCTCCTGGGAAGCCTGGTGGCTCCACGTGGCCCCAGCAGAGGTGCAAGCACGTTTTGCTTGCCTGATGGCTGGGAACTTGTGGCAGAGAGGCGGCCAACAGCTGGGCTGAGAAAGCTGCTGCTGCTGCTGCTTGCCAAGTCTGCATGGTCGCCATAAAATAAAATATTGCCAGGCTTTTCATAGAGTAAGAGCTAAGCACGAGCTCCCACTTCAGCCCAGAGACAACTGTGCCTGCCTCTGTCTCTGCAGAGAATTCTTCTCTGAGAGCACAACAGGCATAAGGGAAACATCACATGGCAGCAATCATGGGAGAGTGGCAAACAGCCATCAGAACTGGTGGTCACAAAGCTGTCCAGCAGCTGCAGAGACAGAGGAGGGGGGGAAATGAGCCAGAGGGGGATGGAGTGGAGGAGGAGGGGAAGAAGCTTTAAAGACAGGCAGATTTAGAGCAGCCCCTCAAATGAGTCAAAACTCACTGAGACATGGTTACAGCTCCCTGTTTAGCAGGAGGCATCCACAAATTAATAAAAAGGAATGAAAAGTGGACAACTAGGAAGTCATAGTCAATCAGATTCATACATATTTAACAGAGACATTCATCTGAATAGAGGCCTGCCTGTAGCAGGCTAGAAACAAGTCACACTGCCTGGGAGGCTCACACAGAAAGCTTTGCTCCAGGCCAGCACAGGACAGAAAGGCAGGGGATTGTTTGCTGTGCTCAGGGCAAAAGCAGCCCTGTTGTGAACAGAGAAGATGAAGACACCAGTGAGGTGCAGGGGAAAGGTTATCTCCCATGCTGGAGAGATGCAGGGAAAGGGCATGCTCTCTGGACCCTGACCCAGGAAGGACAGGATAGACCATGCTCTGTTTCACAGCTGAAACCGCCTCCTGGCACACACTGCTGGGGACAAGCAGGGCTGCTGCCTGTGGAGCCAGAGCAGCTGAGCTGCAGCCCAGGAGACAGCACAGCTGCACCAGGGCAGCCCCAGGAAAAAGCTTTAGCTCTTTTTCAGCCCAGAGCTCTTGCTCTCAGTGCAGAAGCCACGGAAAGCTTCTTGAAATATGTGCCGGGATCATGACTGATGTTAGGAGGATGAGGGATGACGGGATCCCATCTCCTTCAGTCTCTCTAGCAATGTCCTGGACCTAGACATGGACTTGGGCTGTAAACCTATTGCAACACATCCTGGTGGGCCCTTTCAGAACTGTGTTAGTGGGAATTCAAGCCTAAGAGAACCACGCTGCATCAAACCACAATTCTGCTGCACCTCTGCCTGGGCACTGGCTGAACTAATGTCCTTGCACAGTGCTCTACAATTGCATTTCCTGTATCAGAGTTGCTCCATGGGCAGCCCCCAGCAACCTTGGCATTTGATGTGAAGCCATTAGTATAAAAATGGAAAACCTAAACTGGGTACTACTGGTTGGGAAGTGTCATCACACAGGATTCCCCCTGCCTACTGTCCTCCACTGGCAGCCACATGAAACACAAAAACAATTGTTACTAAGGTAAGTTCCCTCTCTGTCCAGCACACCCTGTTTCAGGAATTCTGCAACCCGGGCTGTGTCCTTGCTGACACCTGCTCAACCTCAGAAACCCTCCAGAGGTTTGCACAAGCACAACTGGCTGAACTTTCCAGTGAGACACAGGAATACAGGCACTCCCATCCCACAGGAATTGCCGTGGCCCTGTTGACATGGAGGCTTGTAGGTGGTGTTTCCAGGGTAGATTTCCCTCTCTCCTCAATGCGGAGGCTCTCCCCTGGGGCAGCAGCCATGGCTTCAGTCCACCCTGTCATCTGTGGCAAAAAGGCATCAGCCAGACAAGGAGAGGCTCTTATCGAGCAGATGGGAGGGAGGACACAGCTGAAGAAAAAATGGGGAGCGCACCTACAGCACATGACAGTAGTACGTGATATGTTCCAGAGATACGGGAAAATGACGGTTATGAAAGAGACAAGAGGGGAAGGGAAAGGGGAAAAAAAAAAGCCTTTTGGCCCAAGTCCAGGGGGAAAGGTTCATTTCTGTCATCAGATTTAATGGTTCAGCCTGGGGAGAAATGCAAACGGCACCAGGTACTCCCTTCCCAGAGAGGGAGAGTAGGGTCAAACGCAGCACCACCTTTCCTCTCCCTCTGCACGCCACCTGCCTCAGCCTGACCCGAGGCAGGAGTTGTCCTGAGCTGCCATCGGAGCTGGGTTTACAGGGAACAGCAGTGGCCTGGTGATCGCTGCATCATGTAGGGAATCAGAAGTACTTTTGCCCCAGGCAGTACAGTAAGCTCAGTAGGAACCAGTTTTCATGCATCAGATATATTACATGGATGCCACACATCCCATTTGGCAACTCCCTCACGTATTGCAAGTTTCTGGACAAAGGGACTCCAAACTCCCTGGATCTGGCACAGCACTCACTGGGCTTGAATTTAGACTTAGATTCTTGGCCAGCAGCCCTGAGCGCTGAGAAGGAAGCATCCTTTTTCCCTCTCTCCTCCCTCCTTCCCACTCCTGCCCCCGGACGGAAGGCATATTGGATCACTCCTCTTTGTGAGTAAGGGAGTGCTCTTCTTCTGAAATAACACCCTCTGCATAGGCAGCTCTGCTGGTCCTGCTCTTCTCAATCCACCAGAAAAAAAAAATCTCTGCTGGAATACTGTTCTGCTGGAATCAAAACACATCACAAAATCCAGTTGACTTTGACAGGATTTGTCTTAGGAAAAAAAATCAGGAAAACAAGGAGTTCCTGATAGAGCGCATTGAAACATTTTCAGCATATTTAAATGCAGCATAGCTGCTTTTCTATTCCTATTTCAAAGCTACTTGAATTGTAATTTTGTCTCTTTGTATTTCATTAGGTAAGCTGCACAACTCAAACTCAAAGCCTCCAGTTATTAAAATAAATAAATAAATAAATAAAATTTTAAAAAGCTGAAAGTAAGAAAACTGAAGATTCAAAAATTGGACAGATCAAATTCTGAACAGTAAAAATCCTCTCTAAAACCAAACCTAATTATCAGTTTGAATGCAGTTCTTAATCTGTGAAATCCCCTGATGTAAATAAGCCTTTAGTACCAGGTAGGATGATAAAACTGCTATACAGTGTAAAAAGCTGCTATAAAATCATTGTAACTCCAGAAGGGGGTTCTACAGCAAGTGAGTGCAACATCTAAATTTTGAAAACATACATATATTCTACCACCAAAAAAAGCATTCAGCTAGGAGAGAAGCTATCTATACATCAGTATTTACAGGTTTAAGAATTATACAATCCAATGTGACATTTCCTAGCATTCATCCTCCACACGATTTTTCACAGTAGGCAAACAACTTCAGCATCCTGTTAACTGTGTTCTCATGTGCATGTATGCAGTCCAATTGGTCTCACAGGTGTAAATTAGGGCAGGATTTGGCCCATGATATCCACAGCCCAAAAGAACGACTGCAAATGTTTAAAGGGCTGGGAGGAGGAGACAATAGCCCTAAAATAAGTAGTGACATAAGAGACAAAAGAAAAATAATTACCCCGAAAAAAGCAATGCTATATGTTAGCTTGGCCCTAAATAGAACCTTAGATACTGGCTAGTAAGTTCTCTACTGAAATCACTGAACTGAACACTAAAATAAAAGCCAGTTTGGAGGGGGCAGCAGCTTCAAACCTACAGAAAGCAGCTTTGCATACCAACCACAGGCAGCAAGTAAAGATCACTGTGTTTAAGGAGAAATTGCAGGAAGTGTGTGGGTGGCAATAGCCATCCTCCACACTAGAGTTTAGTGGAGGACACTCTGACCATTCCTGTGGCTGGTCCAGGAAAATATCCATGCCATGGTGAGATACTTTGCCAAGATGCATCCCTGCTTTCCAAGGGCTCAGCAGCTGGACTTGGGATGAGCCTCTCGGATTTGCCAGGGCCTGAAACAAAATTAGACGAGCCAGAAATGAAAGGTGAGATCTTGGACCCAGTACAATAGATCTTGGATCCTGTACAAAAGTCACAGAGATCAGATGTCACCTAGTGATTAGGGGAAGTTGGGATAATATCAAAGAGAAGGTAGGCCGGCTATGTTAAGAGAAAGAAAAGTCCTTCAATTAGAGCCCAGATCTACAAGACAGAAGATGTGTTTTATACTCTTGACAAAGCTGAAAGCTTCCTGTGACATCTTAAGCAAACTAGTTTGCTCCTCAATCCAACAGGATAATAATTTACACAGTCCAGAGCTTTCCAGTAACTGAAGTGCACAGACTGCTTGCAGCTCCCAAGAGAAAAGTGCTCTTACCTTAAAACACAACAACAAAACCCATCCCATCATCCATCTGCTGAGCACCGTGGGAATGCTCTCGGTGGGGTACCACGCACAGCCAGCTCCCACTGATGTAAAACATATTTTAGTGCTTGCTACTCAGTCCCAGCATACTGCTTGCCATGCCTTATAACCACCTCTATCCCACCGCGTTCTTCATGAATGGAAACTATTCATATCATTATACCAGAAATAGCCAAGTAAACAGGAAAACACCCAGAAGATTTGCCAGCAGGTGCTATGGGAGGGACAGGGCAATGGTGATCAGCAGCTTTGGCAGCCGTGTAAATGGTACAAGCACGGCAATTTAACCACCTCTCTGTCCAGAAAGTCAGAACCACGGGGATTCATATTTAGAGAGGCTTTCCAACACACTGTTGGCTCTTATCTCAACCCAGCATTGTACATGCTATTTATCACAGCCCATGACAGAAATTATATCAGCATCAGCAGCAACAGAGTAGCAGAATATTCTGCAAGGAAAAAAACCCAGCCAAAAAAACCACCAGTGTTTACCATGAATAATGTCAGTTGTTCTACAGTTTCCAACTTCCAGTCAGGGTTATTTGGCTCTGGGCTAATGAAAGTGCTTTGGGAATATCAGCTGGAAGGAGGGCAGCATCCAGATGTATTTGACAGGAAAAAAAGACCTATGTATGTCCTATGCTTCTTGTCTAAAAGTCATCACCCCAGAATAGCTTGTGATCTAGTTATTTTTATTCAGAGAAGAGCCTGTGCCTTGAGTTTGGATCAGAGTCCAAATTCCACTAGAGCTTCAGACTGTTGTTAAGGTAGGATGCTCCGTTCTGGCCCAGTTTGGAAACAGGATGACCATTAACTTAGGGATCTCATTTAGAGTCAGGCTCAGACATTAGGGGTGGTCCATTTTTACAGGTTTGTGTCATACAATAAATGAGCAGTTTTATATGAAAAGTAGGGGTTTTTCTCAAGAAGGGAGAATTTAGAGATTCTGTCCCCGTTTCCATATTTCAGAAAGGCTACAGGTTGTTTCATGGATGCTGGGAGGACTTCTGAGTCTCACCAGTCCTCAGAGGTTACCATTTGATAAAGGAGAGCACATTTCACTAGCTGAAAATCATAGTGGTGAGTACCAACAGCTCTCTGTGTTGAAGCACTATCAGCACACACACACATTTACCATTAGGACACACACAGTATTATAGCTTTCTTTGTTTTTCCTGTGCATGCATCAAGGATTCTTCAACAGTTTTCTATATTTTGGGATGTGGAAACCCTGTAGGAACTACAGGATCTCTTAAAAACCACCTGCCCATTTTCTTCCTATTTATGAATGATCCCTTCAGTACCGCAGCTTTCTTCATTGCCCCAACTGGATATTCTTAAACATTTTATTATAACTCACTGGTTCAGCTTTAACCACACTCTTTGTAACGTAATAATTAAAAATGATTTCTTTTAAATGCTTTGTTAGTAAATCTGGAAAATAAAAATCTCTTAGTCACCCAGGCTTCTACCCCACTGTGTACCCATCTTAGAGCCCTTGTTTACACAGAGGCTGACACAGTTCCAAATACACCATTTTAGCTGCTCACGTAACAAATAAATACTTCACACGTACTTTACACACAAGCTTGGCACAAAATGCAGAGGTGCACATTCACAAGAAACAGGAGTAACATAATCTGTTCCAGTAGATGCATCCAGTCCCACACACATCTTCAGACCTGTAGGAGGCAATGCAGGAACTCTTTGGGGCTGTGGACGTGTTCTGTGGAAAAGGACTGAGCCACCTTCTGTCCTCTCCATCTTTTGTAAAACTCAGGGTAAAGCAGTGTGAGTAAAAGTGGTCTCTTTTAAACGTAGGCAATGTCAGCTGGGTTAACAAGCACCACCTTTGCTTGCACTTAAAACGATCTGAAAGGCTTCACCTGACAGATTAGGAAGACCTTGGACAACCTTTCCTAAGAGCACAGCAAGGGGTATAGGTGCCATCAGCAGAGGATTGGTAGCAAGCATCTGGAATGGCTGTAAAATTTCCAACCAGCTCAGCTGTTTGAAAATAAATGCCTGTCCACAGCCTTATGGGACTGAGCTGGTACCACTTCAGACATCCCTTAATAAATCTCTTGTACACTCAAGAGATTTATGATAAACACTTGCTCTTTCCTTAACCTCCAAAACTTCTTCCACCTGCTGAATAACTCAAGAGTCTTTCCTCTCACCCAGCCTGTTCATCTATATAAAGCCTCTGGAGAAGATTCGGTGGCACCATAGACTGACTTGTCAGCAGTACACATATGACACCCATCTCTACATTATCTTCACCTCCCATGCAAATAACACCATTACTCAACTCTTCAAGGGCTTGACTAAGATCAGCAAATGAATGAAGTTGGCAGAAGCTGAATTGTTGCAAGAGCCTGGGCTGACAGTGGTATAGGAAATTATTTTACACTTTGATAATGTAACACATTGCTGGCATTAAGACTAACAAAGATTTAGTGTTCATCTGAATTCTATCATCCTGAAAACACCAATAACTGTTGCTGCAAAAGCCTCCATCCTTCAGCACAATTTCCAAACAGGTAACTTAAAAGACTGGACTTGGCCCTTGTGCTTGATGTCTACAGCCTAATGGATTTAGAAATGACAACTCATGCAAGAATTCTTCTGGCCATTTACTCAGCAGCACAAGACCACCAAACAAGCTTAAGCTTTCTTCTTCCTCAGCTGTCTACTCAGTCCCGGCTTAAATTCAAGGTTTTGCTCTTATTTTCAAAGCCTTCATGACTTTGGCAAAAATTGATTTAAAGCATCCACATTTCTGAAACACAACACTGTCGAAATCTGACAGTTATATTGCTCTGTAACAAAATAAATACCCACTTTGGAGCATGTGTACACCAGGGACAGAGATTCCCTGCTGCCTAGGACACAACCTGCAAGAGGCACCCATAAATCTTGAAAGTGCAGAACAAGAGAGAAACTCCAGTTTTTCAACCCAGCCTTCCTGCCTCTGTTCCAACTCTACCACAACCATCAGCATGACAAGTAGTCCATGACTGGGAGACTGAAGGAAGTCTGACTTCCAGGAGACTCCACTGGGAGTTCCCTGTTGTCTGATAAAAGGTGAGCTCAGTTAGCAGCATGCTGATGCATCTAGCACAAACAGGCTCTTTCGTGTACCCATCTGTCTCTCTCTTTCAAACTCACAGGAACTTAAGTTTCAGATCTGTATTCTTTTGTCAACGGGCTCAAAATTTTAGGGACGTGAGAAGGCACACGGAATCATGTATACAGACAGACTTACAGAAGATTAATTCAGAGCCTTTGTTTTACTAGGAAAGAGTTACTGGCAAAAGCATCCTATTTAAAAAATAGGAGTGGAAATGAGGGAGAGGAATGTCAAGGATGTCTTGTGTTCATTCTCATGAGCTCATCAAGTGGTTGGAGGCAGAGAGATAAAGGTACACAGGAACATCTGAGGAGCTGTTGCTTTCCAACACACCAGTAACAGCCAGCAACTCAGAACCTGGAGAGAATCACACAAACATTTCTTGATTACAAATGAGTCACTAATGATAATTAGATCTGACAGAAATTTATTTTCCCCTAAAACAAATCCAAAGACTGCTTTTCAATTCTACGAGTTGCAAAACAAGGCAAAAAGTTGAGATACCATTGAAATACACCTGAAGCTATGTCCATAACTCGCTGCTGCACAGGGAGGGGACATTGTTTTAAGGTTGCATTTCCATGTTACTTTTTCATTTCCTGACCATTGCTCAGTTGCAATGCATCTAACTATGTTTAAATTGCCTGGCAAGGAAAGTAAAACAGACATGCCCCAATAGGGGAACCAACCACACATGGATCCATACACTCTCTACAATAAATGCCCTGACAATGCAGAATTTTAGTGATGTATCTAGCACTCCATGAATCCTCCAGCTGATCTTGCTTGGGTGGAAAAATGTGCATGTAAGAGCAGGGATACTGTTCAGAGACACTAAAACAGCTTCACAAAAAGTCATCCTGTTTTCTTCAGCACAAAAATAAGCCCATATCAGGCATTTTTTTCTGACAACAACTGGCAGTAATTTTGTACATTTCAAATGCCAGTCAGACAACTTTTCAAATGTTTCAAAGGTGTGTGAAGGTTGAAAAGCTTGGAAGTCTTGCCAAAGTTGATAAAACTTTGCTGAAATGTTAAACAAAAGTTTCCATGAAATTTTCACTGCAACGATCATTTAACTTGAAATCTGCCTAAATTTTTTCAGGCCTTTGGGGTAATCTGACAAGAAGTAAGTGGCCAAGCAAACCATCAGAAATGAAACCTGGAATCACCAAAGAGGCCCACGCCAAGCCTCTGCCTTGATGGGGTTATATCTTGTCAGGGTCTTCCAGTGCTTGATTCCAGCAGCAGCATTTGGGCTGGCACACTGTGCCACAGAGACAGCATTTTTGAGTTACAACTGAGAAAACAAGCAAGAAATTAAAAACAAAAATTATGCTGGTTTAATCATTTGGTAAGGCAGCATCATCATGAAAGTGTCCAAATTTTAGCACAAACCATCCTCCTCCCCATTCTCTCCCAAAACTCTTATCTTCTTTTCTTAAACCGACAATTCAGAAAGCAGCCAGAGTGCTGCTTCTTTCTGCCTTGTATCCTCTGCCACTCTTGCACATGTGCTTATCCAGTAACAGGCATCACTAGAGAAATGGGATTACGTTCCACTGGGTAAGCGCATGAGCACAGCCCTGGGTGGGGCTGCCGAGGATCAGCTCTTAATAAGGTGTCCAATTTATAATCTAGCAGGGCGAAGAGCAACTGGCTCTCAGAATGAATAGCTCTTCTGTCTTACCATCTCCTGAGGCTGGCTGCTAGGCTAGTCCGCCTCATCCTTTTTTTTTTCCTCTCTCTGATGCTGTTACTCTTTTCATTAAGTATTTGCTGTTTCCCAAACTGGAAATATAAAGAGGAAGGAAGACAAGAAGTATCCACCCGTATTTGGCCACGCACTGCAAACTGCAGCAAGATGAGCAAACGCCTGATAGGCTATAAACCTTGCTATTTACTTACTCCAAGAAAGTTTCATTTCAACTTAGAACTCTGCTCTAGGGGGCCTCCTGAGTGCCAAGCGATGGCTTTAAAAGGGATGCTGCGCGCAGGACGGGGCAGCGGGCCGCCCAGCCGAGGGGCAGCGGAATGCGGTGCCCGGGGCGATGCTGTCCCCGCTGCTGTCCCC
>JAHLSL010000006.1:9197550-9223687 GCA_025920805.1 Petroica traversi | reverse complement strand
CTGGGGAGCCTGCCTGGTTTGAGCAGTGTTTTCAATTAATAGCCTGCTCAGCAGCCACATCTTGTTCCGTGAGAAATGCTGAGTGTCACTAGCAGTCTCTTGGTCCAAACTGTTTGGGAGAGCCACTGTTCTGTCCCCAACCTCACAGGGACTTTGCATCTGGGAGGAATGCCTGGGATGAAGAACACAAAAGGACAAGCTGGACTGGAGCACCCATTATGCCATTGAAAAAAATGAAAATAAGATGTCAACAACTTCTATGGGCCTAATTGTTTCTTCTCAAACAGATTGTTAGCTTATGTGAAGCCGGGTAGCTCTACTGAGTAAACCAAAGAATGGATGGGGGGGAGGGGGGATAGCCTTGGGATCAGAAAGGCACAATACGGGTCTTTATCCCCATTGCTTGTTGGCTACTGAGTAACATTAACTTATTACCACCCCACCCACCCACCCCCCAAGAGATAGTGGCAGGAGAGATGAAGAGATAGAGGGCGGTAAGACTGCAGAAGTTTCTGCAAATACCACCACACAAGGCCACTGCAAGGACTGGGTTCAGACTCTCTCTGCATCTCCTGCTCCTGCTCTGGCTCCTCAGCTCTACCATCAAACTGAACTCACAAAACTAAAATGACTAAAAACTAGAAACTGTCATTTTCTGAGCCAGGTTTCTCCCCTGAACTGGTCCACCTTGCAGCCACATGCACTTTGGACCAGGTGTAAAGATAATAAAACTGCTTTTTTCAGCATCAGTGCCAGCTTGAAGAGTACATCAGACTGCAGCCTGGTGAAAAACTGGGAAATCCCTCATCGAGTCTTAGAGTAGGAAGCTGTACTTTAACTTCAGCAAAACAAAGATCAGGCAGCGAGTGAGTGATGCAAATGCACCTCGTCAGATTTCTCCACTGGACCTTCAAGAGAAAAAAGAGGTAAAACATCAAACACAAAGGGCAGCCTGACTTCTCCAAACACAAGATCAGGACAAGCCAAATCCTGTCCAATTGCACAACATTAAAGAGTGATTCTGTGCTCTCTTACCTTGTGCTAAGGGAACAGCAATGTTCTGACCTGCAGTGATTTATGTGTAGCAAATTCATGCCATAAACAAGTGAGAGGAACCAAAATCTCATGCCCTAATCCCTCAAAGCAAAACCAAATTCTTTACGGGCAGCAAGCTTGCTGATGAAGAAGGTAATGCTTATTCTTATTTGAGTCCAATAAAAAGAGCTAAACAAGAGACCCAATGCTCCAAGAGCTTTTCTCTGTTTCTTTTGCAAATAATGCTAAAAAAAGTTAATAATTTCACGTGCTTTATAAATATTAATTAATTTATCTTGATGTCTCCCCAGTTGGACAGGTGTTACTACCTCCAGTGAACATATGAGCAAGCTGAGTAAGACAGACCTGGCCATGTTTTTTTAAATAACGTCTGATTTTCAGTACACTTCTGTGTTCAAGCAGCTTCTGTTCATTTTGGCTAGAGTGGTAAGCGATTAACACACACGTAAGACAGATTCTGGATATCTCAAGCTACAGGGCTAAAATTAAAGCCCATCCTTGAAAATGTGATCCTAAATGACTTGCCCTTGGCTGGGCAAGGCAGGGAATCTGTTGCAGGATCAGGAAAATAAGCCAAGTCTTCAGATTCCTTGGGGCTTGTCTCCACAAGAAATGTAGGGAAGCAACACAAAATTGCAGCACGCCCAGGAACATTCTCCCCAGGTGGACCCTTCGGTGTTCACTGCTTTCAAAGAGCAAATTTTAACCCCTCCATAAATTCATCCCTTCCCCCACAAACACAGAGGGACCCAATTCTCAGTGCTTAGCACTGTCACTTGTTGCCACTTTCTGAACTGAGAGGTGGCAAGAGAAGGATGTGGTGACTCCAGAGGTAGCAATAAGAAGCCAAGGGTAAAGTTTCACTTTGGTTTCAGCAGAAAGCTTCCTCATGAAGATGTTTTGGTTTGCAGTCAGCACAGGAGCAGCATACCTGCGTTTCAAAGATGGGTGAGCTACCTCCCACTCAGCACACCCGAGGTCGTGTGTACCCATTTTAAGCAGACACACAGAGGATCTGAACAGCTGCCCACACTGGCTGGAGGACAATGCCAGCCCAAAGGAGGAGCTGTGTGGTTTCATGCTGGTACTAAGCAACATTTGTCTCTGCAATAAACTCTCCTAAGAGAATTTAACCATGGCTACACAAGAGACTGGGCCACAGATGCACATCCTCCGAAGCTGAGGTGCTGCTGGAGAACTCTATTGACCCATCCCTTCAGGTCTGCTCTGCTCAACTGTGCTTGAATGCTTCTCACAATTTTGCAGGCAGAAGGAGGTAGGTTAGAGGGGGCCTAGTATTTCAGTGTTACAAGCTGCCACCAAATGACAGGAAGTGGTCAACCCACAGCTTGCTCCCTGGATCTGAAGCAGCAGGAATCTCTGGCACCAGGCGAGAGCTGGAGACAGAAACTTCTGCCACAGCCTACGTGAATGTCTGTGGCCTAAGTGCAGGGTGACAGTGTCCAGCAGTTCATCCTCTGGCTTGTCACATGCCGCCTTTCACATGGAAATGAGCCTGGTGCTAATGCATTAAGTCCTGGCTAACATTTAAAATGGTGTGGGCATAGCACTGCCATTATTTAAATCCTCAAATTGGTATGGTATAGCTTAAGTGGCAAAAATCAGTGTAGCTTAGGTCTGCCAAAGCTGGTGGGTGCAAAGGAAGTGCCTCAGTACCCTGTGGTGGGGATGGCAGCCAGCCATGGAGTGACCATCCTGTGGTGAAGGCACCACACAGGCAAGCCTGAGGTCACTTTATGGGCTTGGTGGACTTGAGAAGAAGAGGAACTTCAGGTTACAGGCACACAACTGTTTGGAGTGTAGCAGAGCCCTTTGGTGTATCTCCCCCTCATTCCTCACAAACCCACAGAGACTTACACCTGCTGTCCCACAACACCAAGTCAAGTGTTTGTGTAGCTAAGCTCCAAAGACTTTTTTAAAGGACCTTTGGGTTAAAAAAACCCCACTGTGCATTCCCCCAGAAATGCATGTCTTTTCTTTTAAGTGGATCATTTCACAGGACTGGCTTAAAGGGCAGCTAGACAAACAGCTGTATCAGCACAGCCACTGAAGCAGTAACCTGGGGCAGCACAGAAGGAGCTGACCAGAGCAGCCACCTCCCTCAGCTGCAAGCTAAAGCTGGACACCTGACTGTGGCCCAGCTCTACCTACTCTTTCCAAAATGTCTGTTTGGGTTTCGATTGTTTTGGGGTTTTTTTTCCATTTCCTAAGTAAATGAGACTTATATAATTGTTCTTTCTGTTAGTTTTCCTGTAATCTGTTTCAAGTCTGCTGTCCCATTCTCAAACCTGAGAGAGTTTCAAACATAGCATGACCCTCTAAATCCATCAGTGTGTGGGTAGAGGCCCAAACTTGTGTCCTCTGCAAGGGGAAAAGCAGGCAAAACTCAGCTGCTACCCATGCTGCTCTTTAGCTGACACATGGCTCTGTTCTATGGCGTCAGAGGGACAGGGAGGGAGCTGAAGTGGTGAAATTGATGCTCATCATACAAGGCCAGGCTTTGTCACTGTGATTGCTCATGCATAGCATGCCTTTATCCAGACTTTGAGCCTTATGGCATGTAGACTTCAGTGTATACTTGTGTTTCAAAATAAAGCATCATGTCAGAAGCTCTTTCTATGAGTCATTAAAATGTAGTCAGTACTTTTAAATCCATTCAGTGACTTCTGTATCAGGCTATTTTAAAATAAATTGTCTTAACAACAAAAGTAGTACAGATATTCTTAGTGAAAAAAAAGTGATACTTCTGTGCAAGGGACTCTTGTACCATTTGTGAAATATGACCAATACTGTATTTATATTGCTAAAATGCACTTTCTGAGGGGAGCTCAACACAGAGATGATTTTCATCTAACATGAGAGGAAAAAGGTAACTTGTCAGCTGGATAGGTTATTCGCTGATCTATAAATCAGAATAACAATGCATTCTCTGTGTTCCCACACACTCCTGCTTGTCATCGCAAGAGCTCTTTAGTACCCTGAAATACAGCTTGACTATAAAAATTAATTGAAAGTGCGCTAGAATCATTAACTTTTGGAGCTTCACAGTTTGCCCATCCTTAAATAACGCTGGTTATAAAATCCTGTTTGCACTACAATTCCTTGGCTCTGTGCCATGTAGCATGTAGAGAAATCAGCAATATGTGCAGCAGGGACTTACTTCGCTGGCTATAATACGAATGCACATAATAGACTTTCTTCTTTAGCTCAGCAGCAAAACACTGACTCAGATCTAGAGGCCAGTTATAGTCCCAGTGGTGTTTTCTCCGTGTAATTAGCAGTATCAAGTGTGTTGTCTTTTGGGTAGCCTGATTGTTTCCATATGCATGAGTACCTTCTGTGAACTAAGACAGGGCAAGAAGCAGACAGCACACGAAGCGCACACGGTGTTACAGGAAGCACATATGTTTTAAATACCTTATCTCTACAATTAAGAAGAGTTTAGAAATTGGTCATATAAATCTTGGGAAATGGGGCCAGCAGAGAGGAAAAAAAGGACCTTCTTTCCAAGCAAGAGCTTTGCCTGGGTAACTATTTGAACCCAGGTGCTGGGGATGGCGCAGACATCTCCCTGCTTGCTGATGGGAGAGCAGCATGAATCAGTAGCTCATGTATTGCTCCGGGAGGGAGAAGGCTGTTGATGCTGTGTTGGGGCCTGGAGGAAGATTGGGCTGGCATTCGAGGTGGGGCGTGCCTGGGAATGCTGCACAACATTCATCTTAGGGGCAGGTACTTGCTGAAATTCCAATTACTGAGAGAGATGGTTGAGGCAGAGTGAGGCCTTGCCTTTGCCTTGCAAAGAGGTGAAGTTTTTTTTTTACCTCAAGCTAGTGTTTCTGACCTGTCCCAAGGTAAAAAAGCACTGAAGCCAAGCAACTCCAGCCCCACTGCAAGGCAAACCAGGCAAGGTCAGGTGGGGGCTGCTGCTGGACTCACATCAGCAGCAGTTACAGCACGGTTTAAAAATAAAAAATATTAAAAAATCCTTGAGCGCAGGGAAGACAGGCCCTAATGCCTGTTTTGAAAAAAAAGAGTTTGAAAAAATATTTGTTTGGGCTTTTTTTCCCCTTTTTCTCCCTCTCCCTTCCACACCCCCAACACTGCCACATCTGTCAGGCTCTCTCACCCCAGCCCTCGGGCCTTTGTCCCCTGGCTGGCAGCATGGCTGGAAGCTGCAGGGAAGTGGGGAGAGACAAGGAGAGCCATTTCCATTGCAGGCTGGCTCCTCCTGCTGCGTGCTGTCCTCAGGATCCTCCACACACCTCTCGTTACAGCAGGGCCCCTCTGCACCTCACCCTTTGTGACGGGGCGCCTCGAGGCACGCCTTGCTCATTGGGAAAGGCTCTCCCAGGATATTCCCTCGCACACCTCTTTTTATGGCTGCAGTAGATGCCTGAATAAAAGCCACCTTAAGTAACTGTCTTGGGCTGTGTGCTCCCATCCCAGCATCCCAGGACAGCCTCCTCTCCATGCTCTGTGCCTCCCAAAGCCTCCTACATGTGCATCTGCTTTATCACTTTGCTAACATGATTTCAGTATCTGTTCTGTAGCAAACCACTCAATCTATAACCTGGACTTGCCACAGGAGAGTGCTTGAGCAGGATATTGCAACTACTTGGTTGTCATCCTTGCCACTGCAGATATGGTAAAGATTTAACCTTAAAACTTGCCTTGCAGTTCAGAAAATACACCCTTGCAAAGCACCTTTAAATTTGAGCAAGTGCAGCTAGGCTTACTGGCTGTACCAATTTGCATCACACAATTTCACTTTCCTTTCTCTGCTACCTCTAGGAACTATCAAAAAAGCTCCCCAAGCAAGCTTTTTAATTAATAAATCTTCCCTGTAAAATACTACAAAGCAGTATTATATACAACAAATCCAGACAAAACATTCTTCCCTACATGTCTTCTTGAAAATATCTTGCAGTTTGTGATTTGGATCCAATTCTGGAAGCCTAGTAAGAATAAAATCTTTTACTAAAGAAGGCATACGCTGCTCATTGTTGCTCATTCATTAAATAGCCTAGCAGTTTGTTTCAATCATGTTTTCTGACATTAGGAATGAGGATGCTACTATTTTAATAATAAGCTATCAAACTGTTTTGCAAGTAGTCACTGCATTTTGATGTCTTGAAAAGCTCTGAAAAGGTGAAAAATGCACTTGCAGCACAGCTACTGCTGTTTATTCAGAAGTGTATATTCTTTCAACCACAAGATTTGTTTATCTCAGTGAAAAATGCTGCACTCAAAATTAGTTTAGTAGTTTTTATATCTATCACTGTTGGCATTCTGCATTTATTATTTTCTTGGTGGTTCCTGCCAGGTTTTTTTCAATTTTTTCTCTTCTCATTTCCAGTTAAACGTCTGCCACTGACAAACACACTTCAAAGCACGCAGACACTGTCACTCCTGGTCACGACAGATGCAGGGAAACCCAGTGTAATCACTCAAACTAAGAAACTTTTTCAGGGAGTGAAATAATCTGTGTGCAATCTGTGTCCTTACAAACCTCCCTTCGGGTGTGTAACTCTTCCCTAGTGCAAGGAAAGATTAAAGATGTTTGAGGTACTGCTACCAGCAGCATACAGGACAGTGCAGTGCTATTTTAAAGCTTACATAAATGAAAAATATATTTTGTGGCCCTTTTACATGTAAAATGTTAGGTTGATTGAGAAGTATGAACATTTAGTTCATATTTAATAATTAAAACCACAAATGTACTTCATACCGAGTACCTAGACCTCTCATGCACATTTATACAGAGAGAGAATATCTGGGAAACCACTGTTTCCGCTGTGATGGAAATAATATACTGTTTATGTGTCATGTTATTTTGAGTCATTATTAATCTATTACTCAGCCAGATTTGTAAATGTGGTACAGCACTAAACATGTAGGGTGACATTGAAGATTCCAGCCCCAGACTCCGCAGATGTAAGCATGTGTGTAACATGTGCTGAAGTGCTTACAGGAATGGAGCAGAAATATGTATCAAGCCCAAACTTGAAAACAGGTGGGTTTAAGTTATACAAGGACAAAGAACAGTAAACTAATTTTTAAGCAGACACTTCTTGCTTTTGGAAATTAAATGGTTCTTTTTATTCCCATCTCCACCACTCAAAAAAGAGCCCCAAAAAAGAGGTTGAGAGAGAAACAAGTGAAATCTATATCATCGTTTTAAAAACTGAGTCTGCTTTTTACTGTGGAGGAGGTGGGAAATCACTTTTTTGCTTTTGCCTTTTATTCACCCAGGACTGCCTATCCAGCATCAGCCCATGTCCCCAGGCTGCCAGGTGTCTAACACTGTGGGACACTTCCTTAGCACAAACCAGGGCACTCCTGCACGCTGAGCTCCACAAGGGAGCCATAGCCCGTATTTTGCAATAACAGGTCTGAAAAATAAACATTAAAAAAAAGAAAAGTTAAGAAAGGTTTGCACGTCTGGTGGCCACCATGGTGGGCTGGTGCGTGTCCCAGCAGCTGGGCTCCTCCTGATCCCGGCAGTGCTCCCACCGCCGTGCCCTCAGGCCCGGCACATCTGCATCCTCCGGGAGCTGCCCCTTCCAGCTCCCGAGCCCAGCAGCTGCTCAGGGACCCGAGGGGGCTGGGGGCCACCCTCCTCTCTCCTGGCCTCAGGCACGGCCCCGTTCCCTGCAGAGAGCCAGGAAAGGCGGAGCCCCCGTCCTGGACCTCGTCAGCCCCAGCCACATTCCAAACGCTGGTCCCCTCAGGGTGGCACCTGCCCCGGGCTTGTCTCCATCCCCTTCCCAAGCACCAGGGCCTCCCAGGGCCTGCACAGGCCGCGGTGCCCGCGGCACAAGGCCGGGGATGAGCGGGCAGCCCCGCTGGCGAGGCGAGGTGAGCTGGGGTGCAATGTCGGCCCCAGCGTGGGGCGAAATCCCTCTCAGCTGCCCGCAGGGAAAGGGAGTGTCCCTCCCAGGGGAACAGACGGAGCGCCCTCCTCTTACTCACCTGCCCGCCCGCCGCTCGGGCAGGCGGGGGGAGGTGTTGCAATGATCTGGGGAAAGGGACGAGCCCCGGGAGCCTGGGAGTGGGAGAGGAATGGCGGGGTTACATAAAGGAGGTGGGCGAGGAGGGCAGCGGGACAGTCAGGTGTGCGCATCCCGGCTGGTCCGGGGGCAGGGGAAGGGGTGCTGGCACAGGGAGCTGGACACTGGCCCGAGTGCGGCTGGGAAGCGGAGGGAAGGGGCACAGCCTCCCGCTGCAGCTGGCGTGGCATCGCTGCGGGTCGGGAAAGGGCAGGACAAAGGGCAGGAGCGGCGCACACAGGGTGGCGAGAGGGAAGCCCTCCTTTCCCGGAGATCCTCCTTTCCCGGAGATCCTCCTTCCCCCTCCCGCTCCCCGCAGGCCGCTGGGGAAACCTGCGCGGCCGCTGCCTGCTGGGAGACAGCTCGGGGGCTGCGGGTGTGCGAGGCTTGCTAAATGGAGGCTCGGCTGCCCTGCTGGTTGCTGCTGTGCTCGGGGAGGGAGGAGGAGAGGGAGGAGGAGGGAGAGATGTGAAAGTGGGTCAGGAATGTAACTAGACTCTGCCCCCCTTGTTGCAGGCGCAGGCGGCGCTGCCTTAGCGATGGAAAGCAGGCATTTCAGTGTTGATGTTCCCCAGTCCTGCCGGCTGACGGTTACTAGGGGATCCTGAAGGATGTGTTTCCCTGTGACCCTTCGAGAAGAAAAACTTAGTTGCCGCAGTAACCAAGTTTGGCTTGGATGCAATGATGCAGTAAATAAGCATAGGTGAGCCTGGCTAAATGGAGGAGGAGGAGGAGGAAGCTGGAACTGGACAGGCTGGATAACTCTTGCAGTCGGGTCAGGAAAAGTTTAAAAAATATCCCAACAAACTGTATTAGTTAAGTGCATGACTTTTACATTTTCTCATGCAATAAAACTCTCAGAATTTATCACCTATTTATTGTAAACTACTAGGAAAACAGAAGTAAATTGCCTTTGTGATGTAGCTTGAGGTACAGAGCTCACCCACAACTCTGCAGTAGTCCTGAGCAGCCCTTTTCAATGCAAAAACAATTTTGTTTGATGGCCTGAATTTGTTAAAGTTAAGGGGTGTGAAAGGTGAAGGCTGACTCAACACCTTAAGTTTGTATCCATTTTCTTTTTTGCATTCTTACTTCAGACTAACGATTTTCAATATTGTTACTTAGACTAAAAGAGAGCCCATCAACCCTACTCCTAAAGAAAATCCACAAACTATTTTCAAAGTGGAAAACAAACTAAAATAACAAGCAAAAAAATTTAACTTGAGGCCTCATTATGCATAATTTGTCCCTATTGCTTCCAGTTGTTATCATCTGATTTCTATCTTCCTCTAACAGAGAAACACTTTCATTCACAAGAGTGGGAAATCACTTCTCAGAATTGGAATGAAGAACTGAAGGGAATCACAGAATACAGATACTGTGATATATCCCTTTCTTCTTTAGTTTTCTTCCAGAGTTGTGTCTTTTCTAAAACATGGGTGTACTAAAGGAAGAATGGGTTGCAGTACATGAGGCTGATTCTGCTCCCAGCCTGTGGATCCACAGAGGAGAAGTGAGCTGTCAAGCTTACAGATACATCAGGAGTGAGGGGACAACAGACTGCCAGTGCAGGCCACACAGCAGATAGGGGTGCATCCAAACAGTGGGTGAGGGTATTTGTGTACATTTCACTAAGGGAACAAAAGTCACTGGAGCAAACTGTGCAGCAATTCCTTTTACTCCTTTGAATCATTTGTCAAGGAGGTATTGCTGCAGATAAACATCCCTTTAGCTTATTTCACCTCTGAAACTACTCACTGTTTCAAAGCATACACGCCCTTTAATTCAAGGACATTCAAAGATGCATGATGAATGTTACTCTTTCTACTTTTTCCATGAGATAATTTTTCCAGTTGATTGCCCCTATAATTTTCTACTAAAAGATGAATTTAATAATAAAAGATACATGGATATAAGCAAGTTGTGGTGAAATACAACTAATATATTGTACAATTACTCCTGTTTTATGAAAAAAACAAAAGTAGAAACCAATAATGGTTTAAGAGCTACAGACCACAAAGCGTTTATTTAGCAGTGGAGGGCCTGGGAGACACCTTATAGATGAAAGTAGCCTATTGCCTCCAGTAATGGAAAATATTTAGGCAGTCTTTGTCCACAGTTCTAAGATCTATAATGGCTTAGGTATGTCATGCTTATTTTTTGGTGGAACAGTATTACTTGCTTTTGTCTACTTTCCTGGCAGTGCAAGGCAGTCAGTGGTCAAGTCTTTCTTGCCATCTGCTTGCAAGGGCCTCTGCCACTGAGCTGTCTTGCAGATAGGGACAGGGGGATCCCACAAGTCTTTGTCATTGTCAGTGAAAATGTCAGGTTAGAAACTTCCTCTTTGGGGACTGACACAGAAAGTTTTGATGCTCCCACCTATTACCAGCATATTTTCCCTGTGTGTTGAGGCAACCCAGTGAGCTGGGAAAATTAAACATTACAGAAGATGCACTTGTGCTATTAACCATTCCTTCCCTTAGTGGCAGGGAGGTTCTGGTTCTGTTGTTGGTCTGGGGCCCTGTTTCTGCTCCTCTGACCAAGCAAAGGGCACGCTAAGCCTTATGGAAAGTCACACAAAAATCCTCCTGTGCTCTGTGCTTGATGTTTCCTATCTATTCCCCCCGCCCCTCTCTGTAGGGATGATGTGATGAAGGAGGTGTGGCCAGAAAGTTGCTGCTTTCTAGTTTTTCTTGGCTCTGGCAAAGGCCTTTCTATTCAAGGGTAACTGACAGGGACCTTGACACCCCTCTAAATCTGCAGGGATGTCTTAGAGGTCCCCAGAAGGACCAGATAATTTGCAAAGCATGCAGCACAGCTTAGGTATAACAGAGAATTTTACCTTAACCTGTGGCTACTTTGAACAGCATCTCAGACTAGACCTCTACTGCCAAGATTTGGGCATGGACTTAGTCTGCAGTGAGAGGTGGTTAATGCACAAGTGTGGGAAAAGAGGCATGGGAAAGTTCCAAGTCTGATAGCTGAGTCCATCTGCCTAAGTATTTTTGCTTTAACTTGTACACTGGAAAATCAGGAGGGGGAAAACCCCCACTTTTTAAATAGAGCTTTTTCTAGCTCTGTTCACCTGAGTCCCATTGTTATTAGAGAGAGAAAAAAAAAGATGTATTAATTTTTACTAAATCACGTTTGCAAGCTAGTGTGCATGGTTTAGTAAAATACTTACTTTCTGAGTAATTTTTTAGCATGTCCTGGCTTTTAAAAGCATAATTTCCAAAATAGATAATAATAATTTTTAAAAATATATTAGGTCATCTTGCTTCTACCTAGCAGAGGAAACATTTTGCATCCCACTAAAATGCCTGTGTGGCTTCAAGGGGAGGATAGACTGGAGCCTATTAAGGTAGACTCGAAGATTTAGCCACATGCTATTTTTGAGTTTCAGTTCCTTAGTTAGTATCTTGCTCTCACTGAGCAAGACTGAATTGCAGAAACTTCTTTGTAAACAGGATGAAACAATAGCAGCAAAGGTAGGATGCCATACCAAGCTGAATAAGGACCTCAGAGCCCATTACCATTTTAATGATGACATTGTTAAGCAAAGTAGCCTCAAGATTAAATCGTTTACTTAATTAAGAAAAACTAGCTATTTATCGAGAGTTTTACCTCTAGCAACCAAAATACAGCAGTGTTTTCTTTTGGAACTCAGCTCATGCAGTTTCAAAGCTGTTTGCAGCTGAAGACTGTCAGTCAGTCACTGCACTTACGAAACAGGTTTAAAAGCAGACAGGAGTAACAGGATGTGACATAGGCTCTCCTCAGCTCAGCATCTGACGCATCCCTGTACTTTTCTAATGACCTTGAAAGAGGCTGCTTAAGCTTGGAATGCAACAGGTCTCCTTAAAGTTTGAATCCGACAAAAAATCCTTAAGAAAGGGATATCCCCACGTGTATCTTATTGGGAATTATTTCAGTGAACTTTTGCTTATCAGTATTGAAAAGATGTGTTAAAACCAGTCTGACAACTTTTTTTTTTTTCGTAACGCCATGTGCTGGAGGGCCTTGAGAAAACAGTTTTGAAACAATATCAGAGCTAAGCTACTGAAATGCTTTGAACAAGAAGAATGTTCATTAAACATATTTCTCTGGTTTTTGTAGTGTCCCAAACAACAAAAGTAAGATATTTTATGATTTATAGCCCCTTTTCCAGTGAGATGCTACAGCAAGAGCTCAGAAGATTTGCATCTTGCAAGTAAGAACACGATGGATTTAAAATGCTTAACCTACTCTGCTTTTTTTCAAAATTTTAGCTGTGAATTTACTGGATCCTGTTTCAAAACATGCATATAAAAGCCTTAATTACCCACCCAGCTCCCCTTATCTTAATTCACTGTAAGTCAGCCAACACCCACGGGAGAGGCTCTGTAGTGACTGGACCATGAGAGATGCAGACATTTCGTACTTCACTGGAACAGTCACTGTGGTACAACCCTGCTTTCTCCGAGTTCCTATTAACTAACACTCCTTGGAGTGAAATTAGGTTTCATTGCCCAAGGCTGTACTCTTTTCTCTCCTGCAGAAGGGCTGTGCTTCAGGTCACAGGTCTGTGCATGGGTCCTCCCACCCAAGCCCAGGGCACAGGCAGAGCAGAGCGCCTGCCTGACAGATCAGCTCCTCTGCAGCCACCTGGCAGTGCCTGTTCTGCACTGAAGATCTGAGGAGGGAAGACATGGATCCAGAATTCACAGGGCGCACCAACTTCCTACTTGATTTCATGTTTTTTATTGCAACCGCAGATTTCTCAGTATTTCTCAGCACCTCGTTTTTTCATGACTAGCAAAGCATTTCAGGTCTGAATGGGTTATTCAGCACCTCTGAAAAGCACAGTCTCATTGCATACAGCTTGCTCTGAAAAATCAGAACTGAATGCCACAAATCCAAAAAAAAAAAAGATTTAGAAGAAATCATAGATGTCATTTTGCAGGAGATGCTTCCTGACACAAAAGCTGATGCAAACAAATAGTAGCATCATGTAGAGTGAGGAGGACTGGGTTTGAAGCATACCAGCTAAGACTAAAAATTAAATTCTTTTGGATGGCAAAAGCTTTCCAGTACAGCTGGTCAGCAGCAGAACAATTTAAGAAAAATCAATATTGAGAGAAATGTATTACAAAAATGTAGGGCCCGACTCTAAAACATTCGCTCTAAATGCTACCCAGCAGGGAATGGCAAAGGAAAAATCATCTTTACATCTAGGGCTGTTTTGAAGATCTGCCATTGAAGGAGCTTCCTCCTAGGCATTCCTAGTAGCTGTGTCTGTTTTAGTAACTAGGAAATAGATGGTGGATCCTGGTATTGGCAGGACCTTTTACACATCCATCTTGGTATTTTCTTTGAAGTCTTGGGTAATCGCAAACAAGAGTCTCTGTAGAGATGATTTCTGCAACACAGGAAACACCTGTACATGCTCCTCAAATTATTTCTCCATGTGACAAACGCACACCAGCTCTGCTGTGTCACAAGCCCTTTTCACCCTAAAAGTTAAGGTCAGGAGTGAACCATACAAAAAAAAAAAAAAACAAAAAAATACTGGACAAGGCAAAATCCTTCCCCTAAACCTTTCCTCCTTATGCCTCCTACTCTGTGGGCTTTTTCCCCCTGTATTATTTAGCCCACAGCTTGTCTTCCTAGAAGCATCAATCCATCATTCCCTGTATTTATTTTTGTGTCTGTTCTGAGTTGTTAAAGATTCTTTGACCAGCAGATTCTTTTTTTACTACCAGGTGTGTGTAGAGTAGAGGTCCAGCTACAGGCTGTTTTGCATTCAGAAGCTGTAAATGTAGAGGCGTACCAGTCAGTGATGAGATTTCTGCAATTTCTAAACCCTTTTCTTTAAACGTGGTAATACAGCTCACACCTCTCATCCTCATTTAATGGGAGCCTGCTCTATTTCATGCACTAAAGTGCACATTTTTTATACAAGCAGGCCCAGAGCTAGGAGAGGGGGCTCCTGTTTCTGGCCTTCCTACATCTTGCTGATTAACTGCCCTGTCACTGCCTCAGTTCCTTCAGCTCTGCAGTGGTGCTCCCAAAACTGTCTGTTGTACTATAAAGTGAGTTAAGAAGCTTGGTGAAGAACACTTCATGAAATTAGACAGTGAGAGCTGTTGCAGGAGGATTACATACAACTATCATTGCATGGAGAGTTCTCCAACACCTTATTAGTACATACAAAGCAGCAAAAGTTTATTCAAGGTTAGCAACTTCTACCTTTAAGTGTGGCTGTGGTAGAATAGCATCTTAGATAAGAAAATATTTGTGCAGCGTGATATCATTAGTGTGGTCTTCTTCAGATCTTGTCAAGATCCTGGCAGAAATATTTGCAAAAAAGCTATTTCTCTTTTAACCAGCTCTAGACAGTATATACTTGTAAGTAGGTAGTAAATGTCATACAAACAGCATCTCTTCCTTTGTTCTCTGAAATCAGGATAGTTTCTAGTAATTTAAGTGCTATTACTTTATTACTAAGTGCTACTGTATATCTCTTAATATTGTGCAGAAAGCTTATAGTAGGTGAATTACAGAGTTTTGGAATTCCTTACAGTTATATCTGTAACTTTATATTTTCTCAGAGCAGGCCTCAGAAACTAGTCTTGTGGGATGTAACAAACATTGAATAATTGAGGAACAGTTTTATAAGCACTAAGATCTGTCAGTTACACTGACTTATTTTCTTGCTGTTGAATATGCCCAGCAAGACACTGAGGGTTATCTCATGACAAACACAAAGTAACTTGGAATTAAAATCTTCGCAATTAAAAAAAAAATAGTAATTCATTGCACTGGATCTTGTAAACAACTTTGATACCAGAGATGCTGCTTCTTAATCTGACACCTGAATTTATTAATGGTATTTTCAGTTTAGTTTTTAAAGCAACTGAAATGCACTTGAAGATTTAGGGTTCTGGATAGGGAAGGAAGGTGATTACATTGCATCTTCACTCTTCTCCAACTCATCCCCTAAAATACAATTTTCTTCCAAAGCAGCACTCTGTGGAAGATGCACAACAGTTGTACGTGTTGTTCATTTTATTGATCTGAAGCTGAGCCTTTTCATCCTCACACCATTTTACCTTCAGGTCCTGGCTGAGTCAGACACATGTTTTCCAAAGAATGCCCCAGGAAGGACTAAGCAGATGATATTAAAATTGTGTATATTCCTACAATGGACCAGCATGTCTGTGTAATGGGATGGGGAATTTTGCTTTGGAGAGTTAATATGAATGCCAAATGATAAATAAAATGCTGAAATGAGAAGAAAGCATTGTAATAAGCCAACATTTATCTTCCTAACTGCGGGTGCTGTGAGGTCTGGATGACACACAGCCAGCAGAAAGCACGCAGCATCATCACTATGAGCAGGTCACCAGAATCTTGCAAAGTCACAAAGCCCACGGCTGTTCAATGCTTAAGTTAATAACTCATGGAGCCCTGTGATATTCAGAAGCATTTGGCAAACATCTAATATTACAGGACTGTTTCAAGGTGTTTGTAGGTCACATTTACAAGGGGATGCCTGTTGTGCAATATTATTAACAGCTCTTTTTGCTGTTATCTGCACATTAACCCCTTCCCACTGTACCAGGAAACTGTATTCCTTTTTTAGGTAGCTGACTCCATCCTCTAATTTTTCATGCATACAGGAAGAATATCTCTTTAGAAGATCACTTTGTCATTCTGTGTACAAATCATTATTGGTGCTTGATAATCAAAGAAAACCTTACTAAACATATAATTTTTTCAAATTATCTACATAAAGACCTTTTTACTTATGGCACTCTTCTTTTAAGTTCAACTTATTTCTTCATTATATTATTTGCATACTGAAAGCCTTTTCTTTTGCATTCACAGCAATCTTCCTATTTCCCTTTAATCACAGTGGTCCCACCACTTTTCCCAACTGTTTAGAACTCATTGGGAAGAATCTAACTTGTTTTCTCAGTAATAGTTTTCCAAGTGCTTCAACATGCTGCAGCATATTTTAAAAACTGTAGAGGCTTCAAAATGAATATTTCTCACCAAGCTCCACTTTTAAACTAATCCCAAGACACAGGAAAGTATTTCCATTCATTTTCATCCTATTTTCATCAGAGAACACAGAACTGTTATATTCATCATGCTATTAATTTTTAAAATGGGATGGCTGTAGTTTGGCATCTAATTCGTGCTCACGTGCTTAAGTTTCAGGGTTGCTCAGCAGCCATAGAAGCAATGAATGTGCTCAACATCTCTGAAAATCAGGCTGTGTAGGCTGCCTAGAAAATACAGAGTCTGACTACAAGCATCCTAATCAGAAAAAAACACCCAAACAAACCTTTAAAATTTATGGAATGTGGGTGAAGTATTGGTTCCTAGCAGAAACAGAGCATATGACTTAATGAATCTCATGCTCATTCAAAAGTGACAGATCTGATATGAAATTTATGATGTCTAGAAAATGTAATGATTTTTCTGTTTAAAAACTGAAATGTAATTACTAATCCTACAGTCTGATTTTATATACTTGCTTGATTTTTTTAAATTCTAAAAAAATGTAGTGTTATGTTCTGTAGAATTTGCAGAGAAACAGCTGGCAGTGTGACTTGTGACATGATGTATTTTACTGATCCTGAAAGCATAGTTTAGGCCCTCCTAATTACATGAAGTTCCCTCTTCTCACATAGCCCTGGGATAATTGGATGGTATGGCATTCCAAAGCCTTTGGGATGCTAAAATAATCATGCATTAACCCTATAAACATACTTGTGCTTTGATGTTCTCACCACTTCGCTGCTAGCTGAATAATTACAATTCACTTGTGATCGACTTTCATATGATAAGAGTAATAGCAATGATAAAGAGAATGAAAAAGTTGCAAGACACTTGACATGTGTTTTCAGTTCATATGAAGAAAGGACATCAATTTATAGGAATTTAGGTGGAGCACACCATGCAATTAAAGCTTTTGGTCCCCATTTCATTGCTGGAGGGAAGTGGGGTTTGTGCTCGGTGGTGGGGAGCAGCCACAGGAACTGGTTGTGGCTCTCTGGCTGAGATAAGTTATGCTGTTCCCTTTGGCAAATCATTGTCTTATAAATTCCTCAATGCTTTGTTCAAAGTACAGCTGTGTTTCAATAATAACTTATTTCTATATAATTCCAGTTCAGTGGTTTTTATTACATATGCTACTAACATTTTCACACGAGTACCCCAGCTGCACAGCAGCCCTCTGCAGTCAGCACTAGCCCAAAATCATGCCAGGAACTGTCTGTATTAATTTCCATTCTACCAAACTTCTGTGAACTCAGCTAAGATACACCACTCCCATCTTACTTTCTCTTCATTCCACTGTTGTCCAAGCTCTCCAAAACTCACCAGTTTTATGCCAATTTAACCTCAATTTACTGCCACAAGATTTTGCTGTAGTTCCTATTTATATGCAATATTATCCAAGCACCAAGTTTTGCAACAGCTGTCAGTTTCCAGATAGGAAATCTGAGCCTGCTCATTCTTTTCCAGTGTGGTTGGGTAATGTGGTGTTCATCATAAAACAGGACTAACGATACCAGCTCTACTGAATCACCACATTCAGGCTAGCACAGGGAATATTTCCTCTCTCTCGAAGTGTCAGTAACCTGGAGTCTAGACTAGGAACATCATCTGTGGATCTGTCTTTGAGATTATCCCCAAAAAACTGTATGGAGTGTGGTGAATTCTGTCCACTGGCTGGTGGACCAGGGATCAACAGAAAAACATAAGGCAGGATTACTGATTAAGTCTGTGCCTAGAGAACAACAGACTAGTTCTTCTGAGGTGAATCACTCCCATTTGCAGCAGAAGCCACAGTTCTGAATCTCAAGTCACGTAGGAGAATATTGACTAAGCAGTTCTTTATTACATATTACCATAGCAGAACTCTACAAATACCAGATAAAAATAAACAGAAAACAAAAGCAGTCTTACTTTTAAGTCAGAACTCTCTTTCTAATCAGCTTTCTAGCCTTATTTAGCATGTGTGTGTGTGTGTGTGTGTGTGTGTAGGGGGATAAGCAATTGTGGATGGCAGTAGTGTCTTTTAACAGAAGGTCCTCATTTTCACATGAAGACCACTGCTCTGAAGGCTCTAAGATGAATTGATCACATTCATTTTTATGTGTATTTTAAATCAGGCTTTATATCCAAATCTCAAGAGGTTAGAATACAGTGCTCCAACCCACTGAGCCACTGGGCACCTTAGCAGTGCTCTCCTCAGCCTCCTCTTGACTGTCTGCTGTATAACTCTTCTTCTAGTGACATTAGGCTCTACCCTCAGGACTTTTCTTGGATTTTTGGTTGTTGTTTCTTTGCATTTAACCATTTAAAAAATAACTTTGCTGAATTATTCAGGCTGCTCATTTGCACTCTAAGAGTTACCTTCAGCCACTTCTGAAAGGGAAAGGACATAGAGGAAAACAGCCTAATGAAAAAAGCTCAGAAGGTGTATGTGAAGTGAGTGCAAAAGATTGTTCAGGAAATTATTAGAGAAAATCCTATTTTAAGTTACCATTTGATCAAAATTTATAGGTCAGAAGATTATTTCTCTGCTGAGTTTAGAGAGCCACAGCAGTCTAATACCACTTCACAAGCAGTTGCAGGAAAAGTTTTGCATGACTGTTAGGATTTCAGGATATTTTCATAGATGTTAATCCCAGATTTATTCCTTTTCTGTAAACACTGATTGCAAGCTGAAAATAGGGAGTTTCAATGTCTCCTGCCCTTTCTAGTTACTTGGAGTTCTTTTGAGGAAGAGGCTGGTGTCTGTGCCCTGTTCTTAGAAATCACTTGTTTCAAGAGTTGAGATTTCCATACAGTGAATCCTTTCAGGTAACAGCTCTCCTGCACTCATTTTGATAAAGTGGTTTAGGGTTTTTTTCCTTTTCAGGTTTCATTTCAGTTAGAGTACAGTCCCTTCTGACTACCAAAGTAACTGAAAATAACAACAAAAAAAGAAGTTTATCTAGCTACCAAATCTTTCCTCCCTATATGCTAATTAAGAGAAGTTCCACCTTCTTTGTATTGCACAGAAGGAAAGAAGATTATGGAGCATATTATCGGTTATCCAAGTTGAAGACAGGAATGCAGAAAAATGTATTGAGAATACTTCTTCTCAAGAATCCTTTATCTAAAAACAAGTGAATGTTGAATGAAAAATAAAGGTAACAGGACTTAAATTATCTTATCCATTTTACTCTAATATTCAGACACTTTGCAATTACTGAGTTTTCTTTTTGTAGAAGCAAATACTTTCCTGTATGAAAGCTTCAGAAGTTATCTAAAATATGTCTGTATCTTACACCCCTCTGGTCTAAACAGCTATCTTCTTCTGCCAGGAAAAACCTTGTGCTGACAGTTTTTGCTGTGGTTGTGGAAGTTGTGTCAGTAGAATTCCTTTTACCTCTCTTAATCATGTGTCCATTATGGACAATCTGTTAACAGAGCATGACTGTTTTGACATGCAAAGTGGTCTCCTGGTGTAGTTACACCCCTGAACTCTGCAGCAGAGGTATAACTACCCCCAGCACAATTTACAACAGCAAAACTGTGCTTTTGCCAGCGTGGCTTATCTTATCTTGTCTTAATGACACAAGCTGTACTGGTGAAAGTATGGTTCTGACTAAAACTCTGAACATTGACGGGTTTTGGTAGCGCAGCATGGTTTTAGCCTCCGTTGCAAACCATATCCCTTTGCACATCCGACCAGCATAAACATGCTTACAGAACTTCATGGCATTGATCCGACCCAATGCAGTTTTCCTTCCTGTTTAAGGAGGCACAAAGCACAATTTAATAGGTACAAAAGCACAATGACTCTTTTCATGCTTATTTACTTGAGCCCTACCATTTTCTTCTGCCTCCTACTTGATTCTTTGCCTACTGCATCCACTGGCCATTTTTTCCTGGTAATTCAGTTCCTCCCTCCTCTTCCCCAAATCCTGTAACTGCAGCCTCCCCCAAGTTAATTAATCTCTGCCCTTGAAAGTTCTCCTGCTTTTTCCTTCCCTGCAGGGTAACTGCTTCCTTGCATACTTTCTTCATGACTGCTGCCTCACTTCCTATTTCTTCACTTCTCTACTGCTTGCTGGCCCTCTCTGCTGCTTTGTGGGTGCATCTCAAAGCACTGCCTTCCACCTTCTCCCTGGGATGGTGGGTTTCCTTCTTCCCCATCCCCTTTTCTGTTTGCACCCTGGAAGCTATAATTAGCTGTGGCATGAAGTTAAGAAGATAAAAATGCAAGCTAGAAAAATCAAGAGAAACATCCTAACAGCAATTTCAGCAAAGGTACAGCCCAAGCTCCCAACAGAAACTTTTGAGTCCTCCATAATTGAGGATACTTAAAGATAAACCAAGACAGTAGTGAAAAGTATACTGCATAGAGAAATACTGTGTCAGCCTCAGGGAATGGATAGCAGGTGTTTTCCATCTCTAGTCTATGATACCAAAAGATAATAAGCGATGCTTCAGCTGCATATTGCCACCTTCCTTTAGCTGCCACTCTCTCCTCTGGTGCTACTTCAGCCCTTTGAACAACTGAACATGAACTTGCTGTTAACATGAGCATTTATTTTGTTCGTGAGAGGTTTCAGAATCCACTCTGCCTAGCAAATGAGACAAGGGGAAATGCACAGCTGGCTTACTACTTGCCTTCAGGAGGGAAAATAATCACATTTAAGCTAACAATCAATTAGGTGTGAGAGGCTGGGTGGTCAATAAGAATGAAACATATCAGTACCAAATCACAAGCTGGGCATTAAACACTGACTTCTTTTTGCACACCTGTGTTTTTTTGCATTGCCAGGCAACAAAAGCTTCTGGGCAACAGTGCAAAGTTTTAAAACAAGTGAAAGTATTGCACTGGGTTGTTTTGCTTATTGTTCTTTTATTCTCTCTGTCTCTACACAGACACACTTGCACTTGGATTATACAACCTGTTTCTGAGGCTGTACCTTAGTGATCACAGGAATGCCTGAGAATGTAAATGTCTAACATCTGCCTCCTAGTCTTTTCATGCTATGTTTTAAACAGTCTATTGAGGAATAAGTAGGCTGCACAGTTAAAAAATTTGCTAAGTAATTAAATCTCCAGGGGGGAATCTTTCTTAGTTTTATGCATTTAAAACATACTATTTTTAAATACTCCCCTTTAAAAAATTTTGTTTCTAAAACTGTAATAACACTCTTGTGCCGCTGTTGTTTGTTTTGGTTAAAAGGCTGAAAGGTATGTCAGTTGAGTATCCTTTTAGCCATTCTCAAGACTTATGACTGTATATCATGAAAGAATAGGTTTAGGTTGGTGAACTTCCTCTGAAAGGATTAAGAAACACTGGTTATTGTTACAATAGTTTAGGGGAATAGTTTATGCGACTTTTTACATCCTGAAAATTAGAGCTGGGGAAAGGGACTAGTTCATCAAGCTGGTCCAGTCCCAGCAGCAGGGCTGCTCTGCATTGCATCCATCTGCTTCAGACTCCCACAGTGAAAAGAGAGAAGGAGATGGGACCAGCAATTATTGCAGCCAGAAACTTCAAGCAGTCCTGCAATATGCCCTACAGGCTGTGATCTGTGAGGGGGGGGGGGAAAGTGGTGTGGGTTTCAGAAACACTATCTTCATATTTCCATATGAATCCTTAGCCAAGAGGTAGTCTTGGCTGGCTAGGTGAGTCAGCTCAAGGACTGTTCAGTGCTGTTGAAATGTCTCAGAGCAAACAGGGAGCAAACACTTGCACTCGATCTTTTACTTGTGCTGTTTGTTATCACTGACATACTGTCTGCTGAGAAGTCACCCAGCAGAGTGGATTGGCTTCGTGCCTGGAGAACTACACTGGGATTTTGGGGGAAATACTGGTTTTAATTCCAGCCTTGACACTGACAGCCTGTTGGGATGTGAGGGAAAGTGTTTAAGCATGCTGGGATACATCAGCTTTTCTATCATTCTATAAAGGCGAATGGTAAGATAAGTTTGGACTAAAGCTTTGGCCTGCTCATCCAAAGCTGCCCTTCGATATAGTGGGTGGGGTTGTTGCAGGAGCAAGTTCCACCACTCCCTTGCTCCCCAGCTGCCCAATTTCCAGAGGCCAAGGTAGCTGAGCATGGTGGTGCATCACATTTCCTTGCATGGAGAAAATGGGAATGCTGTAGGATGCTGTGTCTTCAGGCAAATGTTCTGAGAGAGTTTGCAGCTTATGTATTATGCTTTTCTGTGTGGTTTCTCAGTGCATAAATTCATCAAGTTTAATTTTCCAAGCAATTAATAGGAAATATATTTAATTGAACCTTCCCCGTTTTATTTCGTATAATTACCATGCCTCTGTGGTGGTCACATTTTTCAGTTCTGCATTAGTTCCAAAGGGATTTTTGATCCAAGAAACCTGTGTCTCAATTGGAGAAAAAAAGCAAAAAACATCAACCCATGAGGAGACTCAGCACTGGCATGCTTGTTCGTTTAAAGAAATAACTGGTTGAAACATAAAGGAAATTCAAGCATTTCTTTTGGTCTTAGGTTTTAAAAAGACTTATTTCCCAAAGCCCTCAGGGCTGTATTTGCTGATCCTCCAAGCAGGCTTTTCCCTGCGTTAGTATGTCAGCCGAGTTCTCCCTCTTGGCACGAGTGAGGACATCAGGAAAACGATGGCAGCAGGAGGACTCTGGATGCTGTGCAGGCACAAGCTCAGGCAGGGCATGGGGCCTCAGATGTCTCTGACATCCTCTGTGGCTGGACAGCCACACGTCAGGGTGAGGGAGCTGCCCTCACCCAGCAGTTGTGAGTGGTTGTAAAGTCAGGGCCAGTCCTGCCTCTTAGCATATAAAATACTCCTGGTTAGTCAGAGAACTGCCTTACTCCAAGCTGCTTTGGCTGAAAGGGATGTGTAAATTTGCAAGAAGTTACAGTAACTTCAAAATACCATGATCTAAACCAGAGAACACTGATAGTGTCTCATAAGACAGGGGAAAATTATTTTCTGGCTAACCTTTAACTTTTCTCTTAATGCCAATGTTAGCTTCAGTCTCTGTTCTCTAAGACATCCTCAAGTTGTGGCCATCATATAAGTTATACATCCTGTTTTTCTTCTCTCCTTGAATACCTTTGATCAGCATCTCTGATATTTGAATTGTGGGAGGGGGCCGAGTTATCCTTTTCTTGGGACCACAGCAAGGTGGCTTTTGTCACAAACATTGCTACGTCACCCAGTGGTGTCAATGAATTTGATAACACACTAAACATTTTCATGAAACTATAGTTTTTATTTCTACGATTGTTCAATGTATTTAACATGACTGTGAAGGATAGAAAGATGTGTGAGGGTTACATAGAAGCTGGAGGAAGTCTTCCTGCCCTTAGTGAGTTTACCATCACTGTGGGTATTCAAGTTTCAACATCCAGAAAGCATAGAAAATATGAATAGTAAGAAAATATGAATAGACTTAATACTTATCTTGTCACAGAGTGGTTAGAGGAGATGGGATAAACCACAGTAATGCAAATGGGGAAAAGTGCAGAGTGAAGAGGATAGCTGTATCATGTAGGTCATGTACTAACATTTTGGGAGAGTCATTCATAAAAGCAGGGCTTATTAGACAGAAATTACTTCTACTTTCTCTTTCACTGTAATAAGTAATTAAAAAAAGGAACCATTTGCTCAAAACTTTACATACAGTACTAGACCAAAGTGGATTTTTACCTCTCTGATGCATTATAAAAGTTCAAATGACAGAAAGCTGGAAAACTGAATTATTTTAATTTCTCTAGCCCAGCAATAGCCCAGAATTAAAATTAATTCCTAAACTGTTAAAAGACATATGACTTTTTACCATTTTATAAACCCTGGTAGTTAATGGGGTTTTTAAGTTATTACATAACTTTTTTTCATCATTAGGTTTTTTGTTGGTGGGGTTTTTTAAATTATTAGCATTAATGTAGTACAGTATGTACTGGTTCATTCTTCATTCGATCTTTCTGAAAGAACAGGAATGCTAAAAACATAAATGCTATAAAAAACTGGCTGCATATTTTCTCCAAACACTAAAATCATGATTTTTTTTTCCAATGTGAGCTTTGCATGTCCACCTTTCTAGGGCAGATTTCAGATGCTGAATTGAGAAACACTTGTTCTTCTATTTCATCTCTCTGCTTGCCAAACTTTCCACATCGAAGGGCTCTCTGAGCACCTCCAAGGTTAAAAAATACATTGAGGATGGGAATCTTCATGTGGAGGTAGTTCAAAATGTCTCAAGACTATTCAAGAGATAGTAGGCAGAGGTCAATGAGACATGCATTGCTAATCTCCAAATATGATTACCCATACAGGAATTTTCACCAGTTTCAATTGCAGCCATTTGTGTAACTAAATGGCTGTGCAAACCAGGCCCAGTCTCCATGAATTTGTGTGTGTGTGCCACACAGGCTTAAATCACAGCAGTCTTCCAGTGTGAATAGAATGTTTTAAGGGCTGAGCCTGAGATAGATAAACTGCTCAAGTTTTTGATTAATTGGATGCCTGACCATAAGAGATACTGAAGTGAAGATGCAAAACTGCAAAACTGCTGAACTTACCAGCAGTTCTGCCACTGCAGGTTGGCAGGGACAGTGGGGAGATGAAAAGGTTAAAGACACTTTCCTATCAGTTTCTTTTTAATGGCTTCCCCTTGATTGCTTTTTGGTAAAAAAGAACCTCAGCACAATGAGAATGTGCTTTCTCATGTTTGTTGCTAATATTGTGGGGTAAACTATGATATATTGCTCTTCTGTCATTCAGCAGCTCCGCTTGGTTAGTACTGCACAGAACCCAGGACAGAACACAGATGACAAAAAAATCAGCCTGCAAAAACCACCATAACAAACACACACAGGTTGAAGCTGCAGTTTCGTGTTCTGAATACACGTTTGCTACCTTTCGGTTTTGCATTTGTGGCATTTCCAAGTTCCAGTTCACAAGACCTGCAGGTGTTTTACTTGGGAGTCCAGAAGGGAAGGGGTTTATTCCTGATATTAATCACACCTCATGTCTTTGAGACAGGATCTGTGTATTCCTGACTTGTATGCCTTTATCCAGTATTTGAAAAGAATGGTGCAAATGAAGTTAATTAAAAGCAAGACTGTGAAAACAGTCAGTTGAGGGCTTACTACCACATAGCTGGAATTTAGCATTCTTTTCCATGTGAATCCCTTTTCAATCAGGAGACAGGATACCATGTAAGCTGCCACAAACCTTTTGCCTAGAGGCCATAACTTGATTTCTTTAAAAAACAGGCAGAGACTCCAGGTTCCACCTCACCAATAACATCTTTAAAAGGCCTAGTTTTAGTAGCTCTAGGTATAGTGTAAATAACCATTTCCTTAAAAGTAAACTGGTTCCTCCTATACTCAGTAGGGCACTCCTCGGAAGCAGTGTCAGTTTACTTTTTTTTTTTTTTCCCACAGAGCTTTCAGGATGGAGTATTGCCAGGTATTTTGTTTTTATGTACTGTTTTTATTTGTCACACAACTCTAAACCAGTACTGGCTTTACAGTGAGATCCTCACTGCTCTGAACACCTCTCCATCACTTGTTGAGCCTCCTACACCTTTTAACTTCCACTGCACGAACGATGGTGCGTGCAGTGCCATGCATAGTGCAACTACCTGTACGTGCAAGTGGCCGCATCTCGCTTTTGATTTGACACAGCCTTTGCACCTCCTGTTCCTGTGATGATGTTCACGGTCCTGTTAAACTTAACGTGTCCTTTAGGTCTGGATGGATGACTGATCCCCGCGGGGACCCAAATCGCGCAAGGACGAAAAGTTTCTGAGGAAACAAACAACCAGAAGCTGACTCCTGCCCGCGGAGCAGCGCCCGCTGTACCTGGTGAGGCACCGGGCCGGGAGGGGAGGAGGATGCACAGACATTTCCACGGCAGCGGAGAGCCCCGGTGAATTCCTTAAAGCCGGCGGCGCGGCACCGCCACCGGCGGCTCCGGATGCGCTGCAGCCCCGCTCCGGGAG
>JAHLSL010000006.1:9162064-9192550 GCA_025920805.1 Petroica traversi | reverse complement strand
GATCTGGTGCCCGCAGCTGATGCTCTGGTCCTGCTCGCCCAGGAGCCAGCATCCTGCCCGGGAGCCGCGGGGCTGATTGCTGGAGGGAAGGCGGGGGCCGGGGGGGCAGACCAGCCATTCAGTTTTAATCCCAACTCCCTTTTTCGCCTGTCTTCTCTTGGAGATAAGATCAAGTGTATTTACTTCTTTGAGAAAGTAAACATCTAGTTCGGTGTGGTTCGGGGGCAGTGGTCTAGGAGAGACAGCAGATGCAGTGGATGTTTCCTGCCATTCCAACATCCAGCCCCATGCCTTGGAAAAGAAATTGCTCATTAACAACGGGAGCAGTTGCTAAATAACGCCGCGTTGTCACCCCTACAGTGCACAGGAGACAGCTGTTATGATGGCTGAAGTTTTTTCGTTGAGGTCGGTCGTTTTGACACAAGCACTGAGTTTTGTTACCGCAGTTCCTGTTTTCCACAGGGTCAGCGTGCGTGAAAGGGATGCAGTGACTCAGGGTCAGGCCAGCCATATTTGTTTTAGGTTTTAATTTTCTCTTTGAAGACTTAAGGGTATATAGTCTTTTCTTGGTGTGCCTGCATAATGCCGATTAGCCTTAACCAGAGTTGGGTACATCCAGGAAAGAATAGGCCCTTTTGTTTGTTAGAAACCCAGAAACAGCATGAATCCATCATCCAATCAATCAGAGTACCAGGGCTCTCCCTCACCTGCCGGCAGGGACACATCCAGCCTCTCATGCTGCAGGGCAGCTGTTCCCGACCGAGTGTGGCCTCTTTTGCTCCCTCACCTTCCTCCTCCTGGCATCCGTGTTTGGAACTGAATTCATATCATGTAGTTGGAAAAACATCATCCTTTTAAGTGCAAGCGAGTTAACTTTTATTCTGCTTTCGTTTCACAGACAGCTTCTAGTTGTCAAACTGTTGTTTGCCCATCAGAAGTGGCTATTTATGTAGCCACTCTTACACATTTCTTTTGAGAACTAAAAATCCTAAAGAATATATATATATAATTTGGCTTGGTGTTAAGACATAGCAAGGTGTCGACTGGTTTTTTGGGTTTTTGGTTGTTTGGGGTTTTTTTTTCCCCACCTGGACCTGGGCGTTTGAAGCTTCACCTGCAGATTTCTGTGTAATGAAGCATCTTATTCTGACTTAGCTCACCGAGGTTGTGTGCCCATTCTTAATTCTTTACAATATTCAGTGACCCTCTGACCAGATGGCCTTTCTTTTTGGTTGAGGATTGGGAAATAACTTCAAGTTTCAAAACTTAGGAAACTGAATCTCTTAATTACCTGTCAGAAGTATGTGTGGTCTCTTTTGGTACCAAAGATAAGTGCAATGTTTCATGTGGAGCTTTCCTTATTCCTTTAGGATATTATCACTTCGCCTATGTTGAAGTAACACTACAGTCATAACAGTAGCTTGACTTTAGTCTGTGAAACTTTCTTCTTAAACAGAAATAGTTTGAATTGCTCTCAATTGGATTGGATTTCTCATTTAAATAAAATGGGTGATGCACTTACACTGTATAGATTAAAAACATATAGATAAATCCCTTTGGTTATATTCATTATCCCTTGTAAAAGTAGGTGGTGCTTAGAAGGTCATAGGATAAGTGTTGCTAAGCAGCTAAACAGAAGGATGCTAAAATTAACCTGAGTGTTTTTGAAAAGGATTCACTTTTTAAGTTGCAATAATTTTTTAATTGACTTAAAATACACCTTTTGCTAGTAAGACACCTGTAAAGAAATACTTAGATGCCTAAGTAAAGCTTTCCAGGGAACTCTGTCAAATGTTCAAATTCTCTACATATAGAAGTAATTCTACCCTCCCCCAGTATGTCTAAATTTTGCTAACATCGGGCCCTCGATTTTTGCCCTTTGCAAATGTCCTTCCACAGTTATCTGTTGCTCCAGGAGCATCTGATGTATGTTGGATAGCAGCCTGTAGGGACAGTCTTGGGAAAAAAGAAACTGCAGAGGTTCCCCAGGAACAGGCAGAAAACAAGTAAATCCTGTTAGTCTGAAATCTATGCATGTGTGGAAAAAGCCCCTTTTAACTTTTTGATGAATGATGCCTAAGTTTGGAAATCTCTGTTTTAGGTGTACACTCTTAAAACATGTGAAATCATGTCTTCCTCTTTCAGCACGATAAAGGTTGTTTTGAAATGAGTGTTACTAGACCAGTTTGCGACGGCTGCCTTGTTGAGGTGGTAGCTCCTTTCTTGGGAGGTAATTGTCTGTAGAGGAGGATGGTAGTGCTGCTTTTTGTTCTCCTGAAGGTAGTGAGACTGCTTGTTGCTCTCTGTCTTTTACCTCTTTTCTGAATTCAAGATGGACAGTCACAGGATTGCAGCTTTAAAATATGCCTTTTCAACAGCATTCTGCAACTTGGAAAAGGGCCAGGAACTGCTTCGTGTTCTTTTGAGAACAGCTTTATCATGGATGGAGTGCTCAGGTACCCTGCAGCTTTGCTGGAAAGTGTCTTAAGGAGCAGATGTAAACTTTGAGGGTGAGAAGGAGTTGCCTTCTGAGACCGTGCAACAGCTTTTTTCTTGCTTTGGGGTGGGAGATTTGACTTGGCTGGTTGTTGTTCAGCAGTTAAGCAGATTTTCTTTGGGGAGGCATATGAGGAATCCTTTCTCTGTGTGCATTGTTTCATTTTGTTTGCTTGTTTGTTGCTTTCTTTTTAATATCCTACATAAACCAGCACCTGAGGGAGCTGTGGCTTCCCCCTCTCCCCCACGCACATTTAGAAGAATCTTTACAGGCAGTGATTTCAAAGGCAGGACTTGGGTATTTTTGGGAATGCCACTCTCTGGTGATACGCTGAAAAGTCAGGCATTTGTGTGGAGCCAGGACGGGCTTGAAACTTGCAGAGCTTTGCCAGGCCAGGTTTGGTTATCAGTGTTTGATTACAAATGAACATAGGTGAGGTTGGCTGAGGTGGGAAGTGCTGGCTCTGTTCTGGGGTACTTCTGAACAGGAATTTCAGGAGCATTGACTCTTTGTTCTTCTTTGGTGCAAGAAATCTGATGATGGCTTATCTTTGATGTCTGCCAGTGATGTTTTTCCCACCTGAAGGTGTTCCCTCCACCTCACCCTATACCACTCTGTTTTGAATAGCAACATTTGAGGGCCAGTGACTTAAAAGAGTGCAAACTTCTGAGACAGCAGTACCGCAGCATCTCAGGCTCCTTCCTTCAGCATTTTACTTGGAGCAGGGTGACAGAACTTATTTAGAGTTTGTGCTAATGCTTTATTATGAAATGTTGAAAGTAGAAATAATTGCCAGCTGGGGCATATGCTCTGGACTCCTGTTGGGTGGCTTGTGTGGAGGAAGAGGGCCAGAACAAGGAAAAGGGCCTGGACAAAAGGGAGAAGAGTCAGTGGGATACTTGGCTTGTGGCTGTGCTGGTATGAAACCTGTTAGAGCAGCCTCCTGCAGTCAGAGAGGAATTGTCCTGATGTCACCGAGCAACGCCTGGACCTTTGCTTCCTTTAGAAACAACACAGGCCTTCAAGTGTATCCTGCTGCTTTTTTCCCCCTTTTTTTTTTTTTTTTTTTTTTTATAATAACATTTCAGCTTTCAGGTTGGCCAGCCTAGCAATCAATAAAGGTGGTTGCCTTTGACTAGGTGCTTTACAAAAATACGTAGTTGATGGGTGGTGACTGTTTATTCAGAGTGATTCAACTCAGGCTAAGGGAATCTGAATACCTCTTTAAAGATGTAGAGGGAGGCAGCTGTTTCAACAACAGGATTCATCTGCAGAGTCCCAGCCATCCACAGAGGTGTTACAGCAAGGGAAAAGAAAAACTGTCAAAATCCCCCAGGGCATTGTTAGGCTTCTGAGCTAAAGCAGATATTCCAAGGACTATTAAAGAGGGAGGCCTTTCAGGCCTTGATGACCTCTCCTGTCTCTTTTGCAGGTCTTTCTGTAGAAGCATGTGGAATGCAACTTTCAAATTCGTTTTCCTGCATCTAACCTTCCTGAGTAAAAATGTTTTTTGTTTAATCTTACTTAGTTACTTACTTATGTAATCTCAGGATTTCGAGAGATCCTTTTCCTTTTGAAGAAGACATCCCCACATCCTGCTGTCTGAAATTTCTTTGAAGATCCATTTGCACAAGGGATGTTATTTGTGTAGGGCTCTAAAAAAGTGTGGGAAAGGTGCTTGCACACAATGGCCAAGTGACTTCCCAGTGTAATTTCTGTCAGCTTTGAAAAATGGAATTTAGACTTTCAAGTCACTCTGGGTTAAAAATGTGTTAAGCATCTTGGAAATTTTCTGTGCTGATATGCCCAAGTGGCTTGTTAATTTGGTTCTAAAAGAGAAATGTATTTTGTGATTAATAGTGGAGTTGCCAGCCTCTCATACATGTAGAACTTCTCCACTTGGAATCTCCTGGTAGGTACTTTAACAGGTGTTTGCATGTGCTTTCTTGAAACAGCGCAAATGTACTCGTAGGTGTTTTAGGAATGGGGGCTTGCATCATCTGTCCTTTGAAAATGGAGGATGATCAGCCCTAGACAAACGTTTTTTAGTTAATTTAGGTATGTGCTTCCTGTCTGAGGACGAGAGAAACAAAATGTTCATGCTGAAGTGTAGCTGGCCTTTGCTTTTATTGCGTGTGATTAGCTGGCTTTAACTGGAGCCCTTGTTAGTCCTGTTTCATACAGCAGGTGATGTCAGTGTTCAGGTGTATCGGTACCTGGGAGTGCTTTGCTCAGAGCTCTTGCATCACAGCAATAAATTCCAGTGCTGTGTCCAGGCTGGACTCCTTCACACGGGTAACATTAGGGCTTGGACAAGGGAGAACTGCTTTGGATTTTGCACCAATATGCATCACTACTTCCAAAACTCACAGTTTTGGGTAGGGGAAAAAGCCTAGTGTAAGTTCCTCTTTTTGTTACACAAACTTTATTTTCTTCATTAAATTAAGTTCATCACATCTCATTGCTCTTTGTGTTTTGAGAACATGAGAAGCAGCCAGGTCATGAATACCTGTGTGCTGTTCCTCATTCAAGTGTGCATTTTTTTTGGATGCTGATGCAGTTGCCAGTGTATTGAGGAAGCACACAAGGTGTCTGTGGTGTCTTGTGCATGTGCTCACCTGCTCCATCCCCTCCTTCTCCCTAAAAGCATTAAGGTATCCTCAATGGGTGTTCAGCTGGTAACTTGCAGCACAGCTCACATACTTAGCTGTATGTACATCCTTATGCTTTCAGGTGGGAGGGAGGGCTGCAGAGGGAGGCTTGGTTTCTAAGCAGGACACTGAAGGTTCAGGAAGTGGAAGCACGTGCCAGCTGCTGGAGAGCTGTAGCTGGATTACTCAGGGCTTCCATTTGTGAGGTATTTTCCAGGGGAAGAGCTGTGAGTGCAGTGACAAGTGTTTCTCTACAGAGGTGTAACTTATGTCTTGTATTTAGTTGGACAGTATATTTCTGTTGGTCTTTTCTTCTAACCACTGCAGATATCATTTATTTTTCTTCCTTATCAGATGGCCCAGCCAGGTGTTGCTAAGTCCATCCTACTTTATTTCCAAGTAAGGTTCAAAACTGTGGTAATTGGCAATTTCTGGAAGAAGTCTTGAAACAACTTCCCAGCCTTTACAGCAGAAAGGTGTCTTTTCTGCATGGTGAGATCTGTCACTCTCTGGACTGTCAGGAGCCTGACTGTCCAAGGGTAAGGAGAGCTGTGTCACAGTGCCCCTGTTTCCCTGGTGTGAACTTGCTTTATTGTTGGAAACCAGTTTTGTTCAAAAGTGAAGAATTTATTTTCATATCAGTGTTACCTACACATTGTGGGAAAAATATTCTCCATCCTCTGTCTCCGTTCCTCCTTTTTGCAAAATGGCAGTGTCTTTTTGCTGAGCGTGCAGTGGCTGCCGTGGTCAGCCAAAGCAGGGGGTGAATTTCTAGGGGCGGGGGAAGTGATCTGTACCTCAGAGTGAATGCTGATTACCTTGGGAGGAAGCCATGCAGATTATAAACTCTGCAGGAAGGATCTGGTGGATTCTGTAAACTCTGCGGCCTCAGTAACTGCAGTTTCAAGCAGTTCCCAATCTCTACTTGTAAAGCTTTTGAAACTTGTAAGCTCTTTAAATCTAGTGACTGAGGATTTTCCATGGTTCCCTTTTCCCTTGAGAAAGAAAAAAAGTTAGAAATAAAAGTAAGGTTACTCATTTTATATGCTCAAAAACCAACAAACAGAAGTTGAGGTGTTCACAGAACAATTGAGTGGATCAAGGTTTGACACAGATCATGCTCCATTACAGTTGCTGTACCATGTTTCATAAATAAATAGATACATAAATAGTAGGTAGAAGTGAAAAATATGTCTTCATTTGAATCAAAAGCAAAATTCTTTCAGGCTTCTCTGGAGTAAGATTTTATGTGGACTTTTTTACAGCTGAAAGCTCTTGAGCATTCATAGCATGAAAGATGTCAGGAATCCCTAAAAATACCCTGAAACATTAATAGTGTCTTTGTATTTTTTGGTGTTCGAAATTCCTACAGGTGTAGTTACAAAGTCAGTGCATCTGTTTCAGGAGCTTGTTTGATAAACAGCAAATGGAATTTGCTGTATAATAATCTATTTTGACTAAATTCTTCCATCCAGGTTTTGGGCATCACTGTAAGTGTGGCCTTTGCTGTGTCCTTTGTTTTAAATCCTAGAGGTTGTGCTTTTACTTTCTTGAGTGTATTCAGTCTGGTAGGAGTAGGAGGAAGACTTGTCCTTCTCAGGCCTGTCCTTCCCTGCAGGAAAAGGAGAATGTAGAGAATTCTCCCCGAGGATGGATTTGGGACAGAGATGGCCCCCTGTGTGTTTGGTGCCAGAGTTTTTATTTGCACCATTGCGTAACTCTTAATCTCCATAGAAAAAGATGTGGGTTAGTGGCTTTGCAATGCCACATGGGCCACAGGCTTGCATGTGGCCATGCTCTGCCCATGCTCTGATGCCTCCCTGGGGTTGTTCTGGAGATTCAGGACAGAAGGATCTGCTCTTGCCTGCCTGACTTTCGACCTCGTGCATTGGCAGCCTCTCTCATGCTCGCACGGCCTGAATCGACTGACTTGCAGTAAATGTTTCCGTTTATGTGCTCGCTGTCTTTTCAAAATGATTGCTGAAAAGTATTTGGGCCAAAAATAATCTACACTGGACAAGAAGATGCCAGCAGCATGTGCAAATTGCATGCTGTAGTTACTGTCCCAGCTAGTAATTCAAACAGAGCTGCACAGATGTGGATTAGGAAAGTCCAGACTGCTGATATTAAAATTTCCAGTATTTCTGGTAATGGATGTTTATGTGAGCTGCCTAGTCCAAAGACCCAGGAAATGAACTGGTGGTGGTCTTTGTTTAATTCCTGGTATACAGATGCCAAGTGTTATGCTTTGATTTCCTACTCTGTAAACTCTTCGGGGCAGGGATCAGCATTCAATTACTGAGTTTTGAAAAGCCACCTAACACACTGTGGAACCGACCTGCACAGCACTACCTCAGTATAAATGTTTAATTATAACTATCTTCTTACCCCATAGTGGAGCCTTTCCAGATACCAAGGTAGAGGCATGCTGGGAACCTGCACTGCTCCTGCTGAGGTGTCTCCTTATAAACAGCTTTGGTTGCAAGCAGCATTTGGGAAGCTCTCATAAATGTTTTGCATGTGAGGGACAGATCATTTATTGATTTCTTTTCTAGGCAGTATAGGTGCACATATATTTACACATTCAAGGGTCTGCCTCTGGTTGGTTGGTTTAGAAGCAAATATGTTCCTAGCTTTAATACGCATTTGAAACCATCAGTCAAATCATATCCTTCTCTCTCCTTTTTGCTTTAGGTCTGTGTGTAAAAGTGACAAATGTCAAGGTTCTGAAATTAGGAAATTAGAAGAAGAAACTGGATGTCACCTCATCAGTGACATCACCTTTCCAAGGCTGAAATGAAGTGCAGTTGCTGGCTCTTACCATTCACTAAGTAATTTAATTCTGTTGCCTTGAATGTCTTGTGTTGTAGTTTTAAACTGAATTCTTAAATCATCCCAAAAGTGATGTAAGTATCATTCATTATGTTTGTACAGCATAAAAGCAAGTGGAATAATGGAAACATCTAGAAATTAGACCTCCAGAGAAGACTCCCATTTTAATCAGGTTACTTACTTGGATTAAACCAACCCAGATATAAAACATGTGGGCTCATGTACTAAACTAGTTGCACTTTCAGCACTCCAGGGGTCCGTCTGGGAGTTTATTGGGGCGTTGTTGGAGTCTGTTCCAGCCAGCTTTGCAGAAGCAGTTTGGTGTTACTAAGGTTGGAATAAGCTGATGTCAGATTTTTGTCCACAGTGCATAGCAAGTAGAGGTCAAACACTTGTACAGCCGGTGATACTATGACTTGTTAAGAATGTACGCAGCAGGTCGCTTTTCAAAACATCTTTTGAAAAGCAGCCTGTGAGAGCAGTGCCATGTAGAAGAGACACGCATCTTCCTCTGGCATCAGCAAATGGATGCATCCTATCACATTGGACTGCTGAGCATGTTTAGTCATGTTACTGTAATAAGCTCTGGGAACAGGAATGGGTTCTGCCCTGTTGTGTTCAGGAAGATTTGAATGAATTTGACTGGTTTGTTCCAGGGAAACTCGTGTTTCTATGGACTGCTTTTGTGCTCGGTACAGAGAAGTAAGGAGTCGAGTTTGTTTCGTGGCTGAAGGAATGTTTCTTTGTAGTATAGGATTGCTAACATTACAGTACTTAAATTCTTATTCCTTAGAGGAGGTAAAACTAAAAGTGTGACTCCCAGAATTATCAGTGTTTCTGGTGCTGATAGTGTACAGATGTGTTTGGTTTTGGGACTCTCCTTTGCCCAGATAAACTTGAGTATTAGGGGCCTTCCTTGTGCTTAGAGCCATAGCCCTCAGGCATCTCATATTTTTCCTGCCCCGGTGAATCATCCTCCAACATACACACATGTAAATTTTAAATGTGTTTTGGTGGGGGTTACCATCTTCATCTTTTTTTTTTTTTTTTGTCTTATCTTGATAGCTCTCAGGGTGTTTTCTAAATTTGCTGGGGTGTGCGTGCACGCATATGTCAGTGGCAAGTCTAGGTCAAGCCAAGCACTGATCCTGCAGACACTTTAAACACAGATATAATTCTGCTTAAGCAGGTTGTTCCTTTAAAGTCAAAATACTGGCATGGGCAAAAGTTAGAGGAAGTGTTTCAGGATTGGGGCCTGCCTTTAACTTTCAGAAAAAGTATTTGTGACACAAGCCAGAATCTTTAACCCGTGTGAGCCACAGCTCCAAATTCATCTCACCGACTTATAAACTTCTTCAAGAGGCATTGCTCAGCCCAAGGAATTGTCACAGCTATTGCAGCCTGAGAAGAGTTGGTTTTGAACAGAAGTGGCAAGAAACATCCCGTGAACCCAAACTTCTTCAGTACATGGTGTGTGCAAGAGTTAAATGAAAGTACTCCAGCAGCTCATGTGCTCTCTGTGTGCGCATACTTTCCTAATCTTGACATGGGGTCTGAGCTGCAGGCTCAGAGGGTGTATGTGAAGTTGGCTTGGCTGTCACCTTTTCACTCCCCGGATCTGGCTGCGGCTCAGCACAGGGACGCACTGCACCGCTGGGATTACTGGCTGCAGAGAGCCAGCTGCCTAAAACCTTCCCCCCGTGGGACTGGCTGGGCTGAGAGGTGCCCTGGCACACCTCTCCTGCCCTCACACTGCTTCCTGCCCTTCCGGAGAGCAGTAGAGGGAAGAAAAAGTGCTGCGGTGCCCCCCCCCTTTCCTGTGCCTGGAAGATCTCTTGCACCCGTCTTGTGCACTTGGGTCGATCTGGACAAGCTTTCAGCTCCTCTGCTATCATCATCTGGCTGGAGAATAGCTGCCTCCATGGATGGGTCTGCTTTAAAACAGGGGAACAGCTGTACAGAGTGGTCTCTCTGATGCTGGTGGGCTGTCTCTGCACGTGGGGAGAGGAAAGGCAGAGCACATGTTTTTCTCCTCTAGGTGACAAAGTCCTAAGGGCAACTTGGTCTTTGGCTCTCCGAGAAGAGAAACTGCAGTTCTTTCAATCCACAGCATGATGTCAAAAATCATCGAGCATTTCTGGCCATCGGCTGGAAATGAAAGCTGCCTGTCTCTTTTCCCACTTAGGTTTCTTTGGAAAGGCTGCCAGTGGCCACCTTGCCCCACCCTGCAGACGTGTGGGCGGCAGTGGGGGTAGCCGGCAGGAGGGAACATCACCAAAAAGGCAGAGTGATTTGGCTCATGGCCACACACAGGAGCAGGAACAGCTGCCTAGATGGCCCCCGGAGCCTCACTGATGTCAGCATAACCAGCGCTCCTTAAAACGCAGCACTGTGTGTGGGGGGTGACAGGGAGCAAGGCTGGGAGCAGCTTGAGGGGGTTAAGGAGTACATTAAACCAGCTCCAGTTCTTATTTTCACCCAGCTCTTCTAAACAGAGCTCTTTTTTCTATAGAAATGGAAAGGGTTTGGGTGAGTGAGAGTTACGAGAAATTCATAAAACTAAAACAAGTTACCAAAAGCAAAGAGCAGAAAGAATATGCATTGTAAAATTTGCATGTGGCTGTAACATGTCTGTTTGCTTGGGTTTTTCCTTCTAAGAGGAACGTGGCTAGGAACAGTTCGGCACTGTTGGATAAATCTGTCAGTGCTGTTCCCTTCTCTGCCCTCTGTGTTGTCTCTGAGAGCCTGTCACACGGTGACAGATCATCCTGTCAAACATCATACTGTGTTTGAAAAGTATCTGGCTTGCCTTGGGATGCTGTATGAAACAGGGCAGGATGTGGCATCCTGCAGGGAGCATGTCATGTGTGCTTGCTTGGCCTCCTGCGCGAGCTTGAGCAGAGGAAGGGAATGCACATCAGAAGAGCCCAGTTGTTCGCAGCTTCCTTCCACTCCTCTTGGTTGTCCCGGAGAGGCGGCACTTCACGTCACCCGTGAGGTTTACCCAAGCTGCCTTTCCTGGTATGTTGATAACCAGGTTCCCTGATGGAGATGCCTCTGCATGGTTAAGGGCGGAGAGGGAGCTGTCTCATAACTTCCACCACGTGGGATGCACAGCGCAAAATTGCCCCTGTTGTAGGTACTGAACTGGATGCCAGTTCCTCTCCAGCCAAAGATGGCTTTTTCCAGTTAAAATAGCTAACATAGCAGTTTCCAAAAGTCACAAGAGAATCTGACGTGTAGCTGGAAGTGCTGAGGGAAGAGGATACCAGCTTTTCCAGAACTGTGCAGCTCAATCACAGAACGAGGTTAGACTGGACATGAAACTGGATTCCAGGATGACGTGGTGATTGCAGCCTCTGCCGGCTTTGCTTCTTCCCACAGCTGGGGAGTTGATTTTCCCAGTAGGCCTGTGCCAGCGTAGTCCTGCTGATAGTCTTGTGGTGTTATCCCAGCACAGAAGTCGTGCTCAAATTGCTTGCAGAGTGGTAAGCAGCAGGCAAATCTAGGCGACAGGGGTGAGCCAGCCTAGCCAGGCTTCTTGCAAAGCTGAATTTGCAAAATGCTGTCTCCGTCAAGGGCGATGTAATAATAAGTTGCAGAGATTTTGTCTTGAAAAACAAACAGTGAAACGCAGGCGTTGGGGGAGGAGGGTGTTGTGCTCTTTTGTAAGGCTCTTGCTTTTTGTTAACTCAGGTTAACTTTACCGGTTGGATTAACTTTTCCCGTATCATTCCAGCATTCTTGTAGTAATTAGGAAAAATGACAGCAGGTCACGGCCCTCATACGTGGCCGAGTAAGCATCTAGTCACATTCTTTTCAGCTGGGACAGTGGCATGAAGAATTTCTTTACTGAAGGTCACAGAGAGAGGCAGTAAGAGAGGCAGAAAAAGAACCCAAATGCTGTGAATCCAGTCCTGTGTCTCTACCATTAGATCATGCTTCCTGTCTAGGCAGATGAACCCACATAAAAACCTTGGTTCACAGATGACATTCAAGTACTACCAGCATTGTAAAATACGGCGAGGACTAATATATTTGCTCTGACTTTCATCTTGAGTGCTTGGTGGAACACCTGTAAGTATTTACATTTTAACATGAGCTTTTGTGCTTGTGAAAGCAGACAATTTGACAGCAATGACCTCTCACACAAAAGCCTGAATAAGTGATGAACTTCCAACAAATCCATGACCTGAACTCTGCTGGATGCATATTGAAGGCGACAAGTTAATATGGCCTGTGGCAGTACCAACAAGGGGCCTGGCTCTGTGCTGGGCTCTTCTGCTGAAGGTGGTCTACAGATTAGCCTCTAACCACTGTCCCTATCCAAAGGCCTGGAAGTAAGCATGCCTGTACTCACTAGCTGGGTGAGAACCTCAGGCAAATGTTTGATGCAGAAAAAACTTAATTTTTTTCCAAAGGTTTATTGTCCTGCTGTTCTGCTCTGACCCTGGATGAAGGCCTTGGTTTATGATGCAGAGGAGGCAAAAGGGTGGATGTGTCTCCTCCCAAGCAGAGCACTTCAGAGTTTGCTGTGTTGAATTGAATTGGGTAGTAGTTAAAACTTCAATTATGGGCATCTCTGGAGTTGGACATGTCTCTGCTGCAAGCACAGTAACCACTGGCTGTCAGACAGGGATGACAGCCCTGGTACAGTAACCTCTGAAATCACCCTGACCTGAATCACGTTGAAGCTGTGGCTCTGGCGACGTTTCCTCAGGACTGCCCTGTCCTGGAATGAGCAGTTCCTGGTACCTGGTTCTGCAATGAAGCTTGGATTCAGAGCAGAGAATTCCTCCTCAAGCTGACAGAAATGCCTCTGAATCTGTTGCAAAGGTGCTTTAGTTCTGTGCTAAATTCTGTGAGTAATTAATGCTGCATTTTTTGCCTGCAAAACTGAAAACCAGAGGGAGTCTGATTGTGTCGTAATACCAAATCAGACCCAAAGCTTGTCGTGTCTGAGATGCTGGTCAATGTGGATTTATCAAAAGACAGTATGGCAAGAGGGCACCTATTAATGATGCTTTCCTAATGTAGTCTACCAGCCACATGCAGGTTCTGAAATCCCTTGAGCAAGGGGTATTTATGTATTTACAGTATTTAGGTTCAAGAATCCTTTTTTTGTGAGTCATCCGGTTGCTTTCTTGAACCTGTAGTGGCACTTACAGGTATTTTGTGATGGTGAATTTTGCAGTTCTAGCTGCATGCTCTGCTGGAGAAAAGGTGAAAAATTAATTTTCTGCACCTCTCATATTATGCTTTCACGTAATACCAGTTAGGACTTGTAATAAGGAAAATAGCAAGTATTCATTTGCTACCAACTTTCTCCACACCTATCAAGATTTTCTGGACCTACTGTATCACCTCTGTGGCCTTCCTCCCAGGCTGGAGTCCTTTATTATCCATTATTTTGATATGAGTATCCGTTATTATGCAGAAATTGTTCTATGCTTTTAAATACTCATGTTCTATACTTTTAAAGCTCATGAGTGCTTTTTAAAGTTTTGGTTTGCCTTGTTAACATCGATCACAGACACATGCCAAAAATACTTTATTTGCCTAGATATTTATTGCTCTAAGACATATACTTGGACAGGCTTTAAAGATTTCCAGGTGCTGCCATGATTCTCCAGCAGCTTTTTTGTGAAACTTTCTCCGTGCTGGCAAGTTGCAGTCAGAAGATGCTGATTGGTGAGGTTGTTTGTAGGTCTGGCTCAGTTACTTCCATCCTGATTGCTTGAGAACTGCCTGTTTAAATGGTGCTTTTCTTGCTGTTTTCCTTCCCAAATATACTGCTGGTTTCCATGAGCAGTGTCCCTGTATCCCCCCCACTTAATATGCCCCCCCTGCTTCCTCCCTGCAAATGGATGCCTGAAGCATGCCCTGTGTATCTAAAACCTCAGTGAATACAACTTACCACAGACAAGGGACATTTGTCCTTGGTGGCTCTGGGGTGTTTTCCTTAGGTTCTGCTTAAACCAAGAGCTATTGCTCACAATAAAGTTTGCCCACTTCCCATGCTTGCCTCCTGATTTGGGATGATGACTAGGATTCATCCATCAGTTTATTCTTGGCAGGTATCAGAGGAATTATTTTGAGCTCACTGAAGTAAAGTTAGCATATTCTGCAATTCTGTGTTTCCATCCCTTTTTTTTAATATTTGCTAGTTGTGAACCTACTTGTCCACCTGTAGGACTGACTGGTCCGTGTTGGTGGACTTTGAGATTTTATTTTTTGCAACTGAAACAATTTTACTTCAGTACTAACCACAGTGCTGGTATTTACTTAGATTGCTTTACAAATCAGTGCTTCCAAGGCTGCCGAAATGCAGCCGCTTGTAGAGAGTGAGGAAGGAGAGGTTTAGATCAGGTCATGCTAACCCCTTTCTTCCTCTGTGTGCTGCACATTCTTCACTGCTGACATGGCCTAAAAAGGAACCTTGGCTTTTAAAGCTCTACCTTAACCTGCCCACCAAATGATGTGTACTACTTGATTTGTGTTTAGCTGTTGAAAACTTAATTCCAGCTTGCCTGAGCAGGGAACTTAGTTGCAAGGGTGACACTAGTGATTTGAGACCTTCTGGTAAGGAAAGCCTTTCACAGTGAAAGCTCAGTTTTATCTTGGTTACTTACTCACTGTATTAAGCCTCTCAGGATTGGTGAAATTTAGTGGTCTTAGGAGAAACAAGCCCTCTTCATCAGGTAGCACTGATTTATGATGATAATCTTTGAATGTTGCTATGTGTAAAACCATTCTAATAAGCTTTTCAGCACTTAATACTGAGCTCTGTAGGCTCTGAATTATGTAGTAGTTGAAAGTAGCAAGCATATGTGTTTGGAGAAAGGAGGCAGGGGCTGTTCCTTTAAATATCAAATTGTGATTGTAGGTCTGATTTTTGAATTTGGAGCTCCTCTTGTATTGCTCTGCTGCTGCTCTATGCATTTAGTAGCTTAAATGTAAATTTAATATCATAAAAGTCCTGTGAGGAGCAAGGAATGGAGCACTAGCATGGCATATGCTTTGCAGGTGTCTCTCTGCTCTTGGGTGTTAGATCAGGAAAACCTAAAAATAAACAGATAATAAAGTCATTGTGTATGTGTAAGCAGGAGGGCATGTTTATGTTGCTTTAATTAGAAGTATTTTCTTGACTGCTTGTTTTCTTAGGGTATGTATTCAAAATAATAAATATTTTAAATACCTTAAAGGTATGCCTTAAAGTGCTAGGCCAGAAAGCTGATGAGGACTTTTTGTATTTGTTCCTCTGCCTTTTGAAAGTTCAGTTTGGGCTCATCAGTTCTCTTAGGAGACTTAATGTGCAGCTGATGTAGTTGTGCTACACAAGGAGGTGGGAGAAGAACAGAGGATGACAAGACATCTGATTGCAATGCAACTAGAACAGCTTTTAAAAGCCCATGTAACCATTATTAAAAAGACAATTACTCACACCAAAACCATCACGTCTTCCTTGTGAAGCCAGAGCCAGGATGAAAATTGGAAGAATCAAGTGGAATGCCTTTTACTAGGTTATCTTTGCAAGGTCCTGGAATCAACCTTGGATTAAACAAGATGCATTGCCTACTAGGATGGATCCTTGAATCATCAGCACTTGAATCAGTTAATGAATTCCTGTAGACAGAGCCTAATTAATGCTCTGCTCCATGGGTGAGGGGTGATCAGCAATGTCTGTTGTATCTGTCCTTGTATAGAGGAACTGCATCTGCTGTGGTCTTAGGATCTTTACTGGCTTGGAGTTGTGACGTTGAAAAAACCAGCACAACCATTTTGCATTTTTTTAAAGATGCTTCATTTTTAACATGTAGGTTCTTACCTGCCCTCTGACTTCCAGTCTACTTGAAGGTGAGAGTGAGCATTCCCTCCAAAGCTACTGTCAGTTCACGAGTGTCTCTGTACTGTGATTCCAGTAACTGTAAGAGTGGCAGCCTTATGTTAATTGAGCCACTTTCCCAGTACCTCCCCTTTTCCTTTTCCCACTTGCCCCTGTCTTTCAGGTACATTGTGGTGTTTGCCTTTAGAGGTTGTGTTTAACACCACTTGTATTCAAGCGTCTTCCCTCCACCACTTCAAGGCAAGTATTCTTCCAGGTATGTGACTGCAAACAATGCAGAGGGAAAAAATCTCAATTGAGATCTGTTCTTGATGTTTTTATCTCTTTGAAGATGCATTTTTTTAAGAGTCTTTTGATATTTAGGTATTTCCTCACAGCTTTCCTTTTTCTGGTGTGTCTTTGCCTTGGTAACTAAAAAAATTCATAATGACACTGAATTAGTGACTTCAGAACAGTTTCCTTGGCAACCTAAATGGGCATTTGACATCATAGGATGAAGAAGCAGTAAAACCAGCTTGAAGAGGTTCAGTTGTTTGGGTTTTTTTTTTCTAATTTGTTTACCCCCTCACCTCTAGAAGCTCACTCCTGCTGTTGTAATCTTCTGAGATGCTGATAGAAGTGTTTGAGGGGTTGCTCTGTAAGCCTTATCTCTAAAATGTTCTGAGTAGCCAGTCCTCTTTAGTTTTTTGTGTCTTTGAACAACCATACCTCAACAACTTCTGTTTTGATCAATAAAGGGGAGCTAAATCACAGGCTTTCCCTTGCAGGGAAATGAGCAGCTGAAGGAAAGGAAGAGCTTCTGGAGAAATGTTGACCTCAGTGCAAGCAGCACAAAACTACACCGTTTTTATCAAGAGGCTTGAGAGTTTTGGGTGCAAAGATAGCCTCATCTTCCCACCTTATCACACATCCTTTGTTTTCTCTCTCGATGCAAATCTTGTTACTGCATTAGCTGTTAAAAAAAATCTGGAAATCAGGTCTTCTTTAGCTGTTCTTTCTGTTTCCAAATTAATTTCCATCTTGAGAGAGTATCTTTCGTAATCATGCTTGATATTGTGTTTCATAATGTAAGATTGTGGTCCAGGTTTTGTTCTGACTGGACTGGTACAAATCTGGTGCAGCTTTGCTGGTGTTGGTGTGTCTTTTGTGGAAGAAGTCAGTTTGAGTAGCCAAGGGGCAGAGTATCAGTCACAGGCCAGAAATACCAGCTTAAGGAAAATAAGAGTAAAGGCTGATGTAGGTTTTGTTCGAATGCCCAGGCTTCTATTGTAAGATATGAAACTAAACAAATGCTAAAAGCCAAGTAAGTACAAAGACTGCAACAGCACATTTCCAAGAAACTTGTCTTGTTGCAGAGGAGCATGGCCTGTGAAAGGGCCTTATAGCATCTGCACATTTAATACAGGCTGTATCAGTAGTTATCATCGGTTACAATAATCCCACTTGTTTTTAGATTTCTGCAGTTTTGTGGGTTTTTTTGTAACTGTTTGGGATAGTAGCATACAAAACAGGGCAGCACGTAGAAATCTAAAACTCCAGCCAAAAGACACCTCCTTTTTGTGTCTACGTGTTGCAGCTGTCTATCTCTTGGCAGCAGGCAGTCTGTGTAGAATGTGAGGTTTTAGCACTGAAGCGTGGAAGAGAGACTTAAGGGGTTCTGAACTTAAAACATTCTTCTTTTCTAGAGAATTTCAGTCCTCACCATTGCTTAGGTATTTGGGAGACTGTAGGGTTGGGTTGTTTGGTTTTTTTTCTGTGGCTCTTTGTATTCACAGTATGATAAACTGAGGTTGCTAACTCTTCACTTTCCTCAGTTGTTCTGCCGTTTAGTAATCAAATGAATTGGAGCCAATTGCATGGATACCCAGCTGGGAGGAAAGGCAAAAAAGAATGCATGCATGTATTTTGTTATTGGGTAGGAGAGGAGGAAAGGAGAGACTTCACTTTTTCACCATGAAACATTTTTGTAAAAGCCAAATAAATGCTTTTTTATAGGGATGTCAGTATGGGACATTTTGTTTCTCCATAAATTATGGATAACATCATAACACCTTGGGCATAGCTGCACCTTTTAATCTCCCCTTGTTCCACCTGGAAAGGCAGAGGATTTTGTGAAATGAGTCAGTGCAGGAGCTCCCCTCTATCAAATCAACACTGAGTTTTTTGCATTTTGGAGGAAGCAGATGCATGCTTTTGTACCAAACAAGCAAACTGAAAAGGAAAAAGTGTAATAAGACGCTGTGAGACTTTCCATTAAAACCTATTTTTTTAAAATTACTTGGTGCATTCAGATATGCAGGTGTTGTCAGAATAGAGAATGGAAACCGCGTACTCGATGCTCTGAGAAACAGGGTTTGGGTGCTGATCTCCATCTTCCTTGTAGACTAAATCCTTGCCTTTTGCCCAGGGTTTTCTTTATTCCAGCGTGGCCTGCGATGTGGTTTTCCTTTCAGCCGAGACATCAGTGTTGCTGTGGTTGTTCCATCTGCCCTGGGCAAGCAGAGAAGGCCAGCACGGGCAGTTCCATACCCTGGTGGTACTCCTGCCTTGCTGACTCGGGCTGGGCTGCTGCTCCCACTTAGGAAAGTACGGTTAAAGTTGTTCAGCTTTTCTGTGCAAGGATGAAACCTGACTTTTTGCTTCATAGAGAGCATCCAGCCTTTCTGAGTCTTGTAAGTTCTGGTGTGCAAAGGCCGTGTGGCGGTGCTTGAGCAGGTTTCGGCTTTCTTTTTGTTGCTGCTGCTGCTGTTGTTCACAACTGTGACACGTAGCTTTAAAGGCCCTGCTGCTGGGGAGGCTGGTATTGAAAGGAGTGGAAATCATCCCGGGGAGAGGAAAAGGACAGGCTAACCTTGGCACCTGGGGCCTGGCTATTATGTTGCACTTCCTCTGCGGGGCGGCGCGGGGCGCGGGGCCGCCGGAGTGATGTTCTCACAGCAAATGGAGGAAGTTCCTCCAGCAGCAGCAGCGCTTCTGGATCTCCTCTCGCCTGGGGGATGGGGCAGGGTGCTGAAAGAGGGTTATACAAAGCACCGAGGGGAGGGGGTGGGAAAAAAAAGGAGCAAAACAACAACGCGGTTCCTTCAGCTACGTGCAAAGCTCGAGAAAGTTTTCGCAAAAGTGAATACTTGGCGTGTTCACCGTTCTGGGGAGGGGCTGGGGAGCGAGAGCGTGTTCCTTTCCCTGGCGCTGCTGGCGGCCGGGAAGGTACCACGGGAAGGAGCCGGGAAGGATGGAGGGGGGCGGCCGCTCCTCTCTCGCTGCTTGCTGACTAAACAGTTCTGTCAGCTGGCAGTCGGCGCGGCCTGGGGATTTGCGATAGAGCTCCTGGAGGGTGGGGGCGGCTGCGCGGGGGGAAGGGAGGGGAGGGCTGGCCCTGCTGCAGCCGCTGCTGCTCCCTCGCCCTCGTGGCAGCGAGGCCTGGGTGCCCTGGGCACGGCCACGAGGAGTTCTGGCGGCGATGCTGGAGCAGAGGGAATGTGCCTGCATCCGCGTTTGTCCGGGCAGTGGTGCGGGGCCTTGAGTAGCCGCCCCAGCCCGCTGGAAGCCTGTCCTGTGCAGGAGCGTGTTGCCATCCGGCTGGTAGCCGCGTTTCTTGTGCCAGAGCCCTCCGCCAAAATTGCCAGAGCCGGCTGCTGGGGCGCCAGGGGCGCGCTCCCATCCCGGCTCGGTGCTGGTTGCGGATGCTGGGACAGAGCTGTGTTTGCCCTTTGGCCGGGCTCGCAGTGACAGAACCAAGTGCAGAGCAGGAGCGAGGCTTGGGCAGTGCCCTGCCTGTGCTCTGCCGCAGGTAGAGACTGCCCCATCCAAGCATGTTAGGAAGCAGACAGGGAATCCTGGCTGCTGTTCAAGTGTAATGTTTCCTTTCTCGGCCTTGAAGGCAGATGGAGCCCAGGGTAGCCCTTGCGCAGAGCAGGAGGTATTTACAATGATTCTTTTAGGTCAGTAATGTTCAAATCCTATTTTTCTGCTCCTCTTGTTTTGTTTTCCATAAATCGTGTGCTGTAAAGTTGGAACAGCCTTGGAACAGCTGCGGCTTTTCACCCATATGCTTCCCTCCCCTCCACCCCCTATTAGGAGTAAGTGAAGGATGGGTTGTATGTGAATCACCTCCATACATATTTCACTTCTCCTGTCCCAGCAGTGCAAGACAGAGGAGGACCCTGTCCTGACAGGCAGAAAGGGTGTGTGTCTCAATTGTTTGAGGTCAACTGAGTTAGCCGAACACAATTAAAAAAAAAGCAACTCTCTTGATGCTCCTTAAGGTACAGCCTACCATGTCCAAAGTTGTGTTTGTGGCTGTGCAAGACCAGTTAATGTGTTAACCTGCATCTTAATGAACATTAAGATAGGTTTTTAGTAATGTTAGTCTGACTCAACTGAGCTTCCATGGTTGTAGTCATGAGTGAACCTGTCCAGCCCAGATGGACAAGCTTGCTGGAGGCTTTAGTTTGCAGGACAGCACCAGTGTTTCTGATGGTCTAAAGGTGATTTGCCTTCTCTTTTTTTCTTTTTATTTTGCCAAAGCTGAGCGTGCTGTGAAAGATGAGTGAAGGCTATAGAAGAGTGTTTATATTGTGATGTGGAAATCTGCAGATCTCGCCCAAAAGCAGCTTTGTTGTACCTTTGTACAGCTCTCATCACCTCAGTGCAGTTCTCAGCTGGGTGTGTTGTGCCTGGCACTCCTTCACAGCACACCTGGATGCCCTTTTATGCACAAGTCAAGCAGCAGTGTGGTTTTGGGCCTTGCAATCCTTTGCCAAGTGGCCATACGGACGAGCTGGGCAGCTGGACTGCTGTCAGTTTGCTCTCTGCAATGTAGGTGTCTGCGAGCTGGTGTGGGAAGGTTGTATAGCATTGAAGTGTCTGAGTGATGCCTCAGCCTCCTTTCTGCTTCAAACACTCCACCTGCGATAGCCACAAGAGCAAAGCACTTTGTGAGAGTGTGTTTAAATTGATAAAATTTGAATCCTTAAATATTTAGCATTTCCCCCTGGTTATTGTAGGTAAAAAAGACTTATTTGGTACTGGGCTTTTTTTTTCTTTGAGCAGAGATAAAAGTCTCCAGGAGACAGGAAGCCACTGAGAAGTTACTGTTGAGCCAGATGCACATAGTCTGTATTTTAAAGCAGCAGATTGTCTCTCTGAAAATTCAATTATTTTGAGAGGGGAGGGGTATATAACTGTTTGAGTGCTTAGGCATACGGTCTGAAATGCTGAATAACCGCAATTCTCACTAACTTCACAAGGAACGCTTCTGGAAACGGCTCTTGATGCATTGGGTACAAAGCACTACAAGTGCGGGTAAACAGTTCTTTAAAATATTTTGGCACACTGAGAAAACTTCAGAGAGTGCTACTTGGAAGCTGAACACTTGACTTTCCGTGGATAAGATCAGTTTAAATAGGTGTGTTTTTCTTCCTTCTGTGTGTATGAGCGAGGGGAACAGGAGGGCAAGTAAAAAAATCAGAGGAAAAGACCTCCTTGCTGACTGGGGAGACTTGTTTGACCTTCTGAGCCCTGTGCACTTGTCTGTGGTTTGCAGCCAAAGGCTCTCGCTTTGAGAGCGCCTTGCTCCTCGTGCTGAACTATTTTTTGACGCACTGAATGAATGCAATATGTTAACACTCCTGTAAGTCCCAGAATTGCTTGGCTGCCCCTTGCCCTGCCTGCCTTGTGCTGGCTGAAAAGGTACCATTGTTTGTTCTGCAAACAGTGGGTGATGGTTGTTTCCAAGGTGACTGTGGCACTGTTGCTGCCCTCTAGTACAAAAAAAAAAAAAGTCATTAAACACCTGAGAGCATCCCACTGTCACCAGAGACAGTGGGAGGGAGGAAGGAGCTATCTGTAAGAGCTCTCTGGGCTGGGTATTAGAATACAGATGGATAAAATGCCAGTAAGCTAAGGGGCAATGCACATGTTTAGTCTGTGCTACAAACCGTTCTTCCTAAATAGTGCATGGATACAGCTGTTGAAAATGCTGATTGTTTCTATATCTGTGTCTCTACTGGGAAGAAATTATGATAAATTTAAAGTCTGAATCATACTGATCAACTGTTAATTGAAATTTGAGTTTACAGTAGTAATGTTCTGCTTTTTCACGTAGTTGATAGGATGTTTTGAAGACTGCTCAAACCAAGGATATATGGACTTGTACAGGGAAAACTAAAAGGAAACAACAGTTCTGCTAGACTTGTAGGTTTTCAGACTGTTTTGGAAAACAATTATTTGTGGATAAAGTATACATCCCCCAGAAAGAGAACCCTAGTAGTTCTTTCATGGCTTTTGTGTATTCTTGAAAGGCCTGTGGTACTCAGGACTTATTTTGAAGTGTCTGGGTGGATGGAGTAGAAGAATTTTTTCAGTCTTCTCCTTGTACTGCCTGCCCATCATGCAGGGGGGGATGAGTTTAAAAAGAAAAACAAGCTAACACTTCTTTTTAATTGGTCGTGGATGCTGCTAGCAGAACTTTGCCTCCCCCTGCATCAGGTTTAGTACAGTTCATACGCAGGTTTCAGTAAACATTAACCACTTTTATCAGAGCTCGCAGCATGCTGAATGGTTAGCAAAGAGCATGTACTGAGAGAAACAGAGAAAATGAACAAGTCCAAGGTCAAAAGGATGGTAGGTTTTCCTTTATTAAAATAAGGGGTGGAGAAGGTTGCCAATACTGTGGAAAAAATAGGCCTATGAGAAAAAAACATGGTTCTTCTCCTTAAGCTTTCCTCTGGGTGAGAGTATGTGGGGGTACTGCAAGGAGGATGTGCATCTTGAATTTTTCTTCTGCTCCAGTGAGATGACCAGAACAACCAGCCCTTCTTGCACTCTTGCTGACTGACAGCTTGAGCTCCTCGTGACTCAGATCAATCCAGAGCAGAGTATAAGCTTTGCTATTGCTTGTTGCATATTTGTAGGGGCCTGTTCCTACCCAGCATCCACAAAGATCCCACTGACTTCAGCAGTGCACAGTCAGAGATCACAATTTCCTCCCTTCCATGCCTGCAATGGAAATACAAAGCCATCCTGGTTTTGTTTGGTTAGGAAGGGTGGTTAAAGAACTGTGGTTTAGCATTTTGCCTCAGCTTTCTTACTCCTGGGTGATTTGGATGTTTGTTCATTGTATTTGAGGGCTACAGTGCTTCTAACTTTTCTGCAGAATGAATTGCTGTAGTGATTAAAAAATAGTTGATCAGCTTAGCAATGAAAATGAGGTAATTTGTGGGTAAATTAATGAAATTATTTTAAGTTGAGGTCTGGAAAAAGGCATTTTGAGAAGAGCATGTAATCTGCCCTAATGAAATTTGTTGAAGCATCTGATGCCACAGTTCAAATTGTAAGTTATTTTTAATTGTGCAAATCAGCATATCCTGCCCCTCCTAGCTCCATTCAAATGATACTTTGCAAAAGAAGTAGCAGCATTCACCTACGTATTTCCTAGAAAACAGCATCACTGAAAGGTTGTACCTCATTGGAAAAACACAGATTTAGTTAAATGATACATCAAACACAGAAGAAATCCAAACCGTGTGTGGCTGGTCTGACAGTAGTTTGAGAAACACCCTCCACTGCATGCCCCTCAAATCAGAAACGTGTGCGCACAGTTAAAAATCTCATCTTTGTGGTGACACAGATGATTCAGTGCAGGAAACGAGAGGAATTTCATTCAGCGGTTAAGCATTTGTGGGGCGGGGGTGTGAGGAGGTCATAGTGTTCAAGCACCCGGTTAGAAACCTTCAGGCTCCTTTCCCTACTGCATGTTATATTGATTTAAATCAGGGTGATAATGGAGGCATCTGCACAAGAGGCATCCTATTTGTTCCACCTGGATTGGACAGGAAGTAAAAGAAAGGAAGGAAGAGACTCTTTTGTTGCCTTTTAAACTCTACCTACAGACATTAGCCATCCTGTTGAAAATCATCCCTTGTCATGGGAGGTGCAAGGACTCATTCTCGCATCCTTCTAGAGCTGAGCTGTGGGGTGGCTGAGTCAGTGCATGGAGGAGGGTCACCACCAGGGCTGCAGTGGTGGCGCACATTCTTCCTTCTTCAGTGGCTACATGGTCCCAGGGCAGGCAGAGGGAGAGCTCTAGGTGCAGGCTTGCAATTACAGCTTCTTGAAAGATGCCATAGTTCATCTAAATATAAAATATGGACTGTGGTTTCAGTCTGAAATATTTGTGGGATTTTACCAAACCACTACAAACAAACAAAGTAAACAGCAGCAAAAAAAGTGACACATTTCAGGCAGGACTTTTTTTTCTTTTTCTTTTGCAAGGTGATGCAGAGACTTATATTCTGTCATTCTGTTCAAAGGAAGGACATTTCTCAAATGGAACATTTCTTTGTTCATCTCATAATCGCAGACTTTCCTAAGAGCTTTAAAGGTTTTCAGGAGGCCAGGATGTAATTTTCTTTTCAACTTTGTTGATGTTCTCCCCCGGTTTCTCAGGTGTTTTCGCTGCCTTCTCCAAATTTAAAACAAACAATTTCCTAGTAAGTCAATCATGTGTTGTATTAGAAGCCTTTGTAAAGCCTATGGAGGGAAACCAAATCATGTGTGCCACTTGAATTCTAGAATGCATTCACGTAGTACTGAGGGCAGGTTTAATGGGAGCATGTACAAAACATTACATGTATGTGTAGACTTTTGCCTTGCCTGGAAACAGACCAAGGAGTAAAGCCAGACAGTTTTTAGATTGCTTTGATACCTCTGTAAAAGCTTTTGCAGTTTCATATTTGCTATAGGTCTCCAGCTGATAACCAGCATTAATGGAATGGGTTTTTATACAGTCTTATGAAATTACTGATGCAGGCTTTCTTGCAAAAGCAGTCATTTGCAGTGCACAGCTGGTAAACAAAAGCATTACCGTTCATTCTCCAGTGCCTCAATAGCTATGGCTCAATTCCTTACCAGTGTAGCTTGCCATGCATGCTCCCAGTGTTTATTCCTTGACTCCAGTGGACCTGCAGGTTATGGCTGCTTGTGGCACCGAGGTGCAGGAATGGCTCTCTCTCTCTTGAAGAACCACTCATCCTATTTTACCTTTTTTTGGCTGTTTGGTTGGGTTTTTTTAAACCTCTCTGGAGAAATAATTTTACTGTCAGTCTGTGGGACTGTAATCTTGTTCACCTCAGAAATGGTTTCGCAAAAAGCTCTCAGAAGACCATTAGGTGCACTGGAGATGGGAAGAATTACATGTATCCCCTTTTTAGATACCCTTGCAAAGGCTTCAGTGCAAGAGGACTCTATTAATAATGTCTTAAAACACGCATTCGCTTGATAATATAATGGAGGGACTAATTCTGTCAGCCACAAAGTTTCTGTCATCTCTCCTTCAGTTGGGCTTTCCTTGACCATGGAAAACAGTCTCAGTTCTCCCAAATTGTCGTGATAAGTTTTTAGGAGAAAACTTCTTTTGGGCGAGATGTGAGACCTCTATGCTGCATGAGCACCAGGAGGAAATAGGGTGCATGTTCCACCACAGCCTCAGGGCAGCCAGGAGTGGTTGGGGCAAGTTATTGTCTATTTCCTATCAGTGTGCAGGTGAGACTCATTTCTTTTGGTCTCTTACAGGAACTGCCACTGACTCACCCACTGAACTTTAGTTATGGTGTATGATGTGGAGGTTTTTTTGCTACATTACTTGGCTCAATAGAAAGAGCAGGTGACAGGTATTCCTTAATAAGTCATGCTGCTTAACTGTTTAGCTCCAAAGGAAGCACTTTTGTGTCAACTTGCATGGGTGCCTCATGCATCTTGTGGACAGGTCAGATTCACTTTCAGAGATGCAGGAGCCTTGTGTGTTCAGGGCAGACTACAGTATCTGGCATTTCAGCTTCAGGAGCCAGAGCTCCTTAGGCCAAGGGCAGAGTGGACAACATGCTCCCATCCTGCAGCAAGACCTAGACATCCATAGACATGTTTGGACTTCCCAGCACAGGGTGCTGACCAGATGAACTGTCCAGATGGGCTACACATGGGCCAGCAGCTGTGAATTGAGCATCCCCCTAATGAGGTGGCATGGGGCCTGGAGAAGGGGCTTAGTGCATGACAAAGTCACTGCTGTGGATAGCTCAAAAGCCAGGATTTTTTCACTCATGAAGCTCTCATGTAGAGTCTTACATTCAAAGCACTAATGATTTCCTTGTTGGGACCCAGACTCTTTAAATTTTTATTAAAAGGATTGTCTGTGGTGACATTTAGCTAGCACCAGATGTTGGCTTTTAGTTACTAATGTGGAGGTGGCATAGCTAATAAAGGCAAGGGTAAGAAATTTGTGAGAAACTGCCTGTCACATGCAGCTTTGTGTACTGCAGCCTGCGTGATGGGTGTCACTTCTTCATGGGCCAGCGTTCTACAAGAAAGCTTTTTCTTTTCTTCTTTTTCTTCTATACTCTTGACTGGCCAAGTGTTTTCCAACCACATGTCTTTTCAGGTGGCCTTGCTCTTTTGTTAGAGACTAGCTAGTGGAGGGAGAGTGCAGAGGGAGCTCAGTGGCAGATTTGGGTTTTCTTCCCTTATATTTTGGTATTTCTTCTGAACATAACTTTTCTGTAGATCATACTTCTCCCCCTCAACCTCTTTTGGCTATGTCCTCCCTCAGAAAATGTCAGCAAGCAATTGTTTCCTTTGCAGAGCTGCGATCCCCTAGACAGAGGCTTTTCCAGTTTTATGAATGCACCATTTGTTGCTGAGGGCACAACTGTTCGATATAACTGGCTGCATCCCACTCTGCTTGGGCCCAGCATGCACTACAGCCAGGCTATGCATAAACCAGATTTTTGTATTAAATGGCACCATTTTGTCCACAGCAGCAGTCTGTCTGTCTTTTGTGTGTGCGTGTGTGAGACTTGCAGTTTTCAGATGCAAAATATATAAAGAACAGCAGTTTAGCAGAAATACGTGTTGCTCAGTGAGCATACCATGCTATTTTAAGGTTTATTTTTCTTAGGGAGTTCCTGACGAGTGATATTTCTTCATTATTTTGTGTAGGCGGGCCAAGGAAAAAGTACATTTTAAAATATTTTATAAAATGCTTGCATGGTATAATACTACAAATGTAGGTTGTTTTTTTGGGGGACATCCTCAATTATAACTTAACAGAAAATACCTGTAGCACTTTGAAAGAGGATATGTTCATTTATGTTTTATTGTTTGTCATCAACCTGCTTTTTATCTCCCCCTCCACCACCTTTTCTTGTTCAGTGTTATAGGTCTGGTGACTGTATAGAGGTAACCACTTAAAGATGCATTGTGCTTTGTATTTTTAGTTATGTCTAGGAAATGTCATCTGATGTCAAACCTGATGCTCTTTCTCCCCACCTGCCCTGCTCAGGCCCCTTCTAAGGTCAGCAGAATTTACTGTTTCCAACTGAAACACTGCTTGGGAGGGGCTGCTGTGCTGGGTCAGGATGTGTCGGGGAGGCCGAGGGGCTGCACATCCATCAGGCACAGCTTCCATCCCAGCCAGGTTGCAGTCATTGGTATTTCTGAGCTCAGGTTTCTACTCACACCTGTGATGCTTGGTTCACAGCTAAAATAGTGCAACGGCAGCCGTCTGGCAGACTGGGACGTGCATGAGTTGGGGGTTTCTTGGGTACCATGCTGGTTGAATGTTCTCTGTTGACTCTCTCAGTCCTGGAAAGCAGCTTTTGGAAAGTGCCATCTCCTTTCTTAGTTACGTGAGTGCAAGCTGTAAAGCAGGGAGGCTCCATGAGATTCTAGTCCCAACAGCTGAATCACAGCTTAGGGTTTTAGTCCATGCTGCCTACCTCATTTGTCTCAATGCCAAGAGTTTCTCCTCAGAAGCACAGTGCTCTTTTTTTCCTATCTCTCTTCTCTCATCCCTTCCAACAATAAGAAGATCTCGAAAGCAAGCCCAGCAGTCTAGAAATTACTCACCTGTGCTTTAGTAAAAATGCTTTCCATTCTCTGTCATCACGGAGAGATCGGGAGAATGTGAAACACTTTTGATTTTCCCTCTTTAATGAAGGCAGTACCAAGTAGAGATGAGGATTCCCCATTTCACTCTCCTTTGGGTACCCAAACGTGTTTGGGCGTCAGTCAGGCTTGCCTGAAATGTCCATAATTTGTCCACTGAAAAGAAATAATAATTATAATAATAATAATAATAAAAATGTACAGCTATGAAGCCTTTCTGTGGAGGCTTACACACACATCCCCCCACCTCACCATGTTTCTTCACATATTTACTGCCCACATAATGCTACTGTGGGATGAGGGTGGAAGGGGGAAGCTTGTTCTCTTTTATGTGACTGCACCACAGTTAATAATTGTACCAGATTTCAGGCACTTGTGTGACCACAGGGATTGATCAGGCTCATAATCGAACAGAAGTTTTTTCAGGCCCATCTTCGTGCCTCAGCATCCCAGCAGATTCAGAGAAGGAGCCAGATCTGCTTACTCTGTGATTGCTCATTTGTTATGAGCTGGCTAGCATATAGCACAGAGACAAAGGCTGCCCTGGCCTGAAAAGCCCCCAAAGAAAAGCCAGGATAGTAAATACATCTGTAAAACGATGTTCAGGTTACAGACTGCATGTGTCTGATGCACTGTTGCTCATTTGCTCCATCTCCCTGTTCCCCCCCCACCTTGCAGTCTTTAAAAAGGGATGGCAAAATATTTTGATAAATGCATCAACTGCTAAACTGTTGGTGTGTTGTTTTTTTTTTTTTTTAAAAGAGAAGTCTTCGCTCAAGCATATGTTTCCAGCACTTTAATCTTTTATGGACTGCATATTTGCTGTGGGAGTGGAAAGGGATGTTGCAGGCTTGCTTTCAGTGTACTTGGGAATCTTTCCCACAGCATGCAAACTCCCCAGAAAACATGTGAAACAACGGCCTGGAAACCAGGAAGTTTCTGATGCCTAGCACTCATTGCTCTGAGGGATTTGCTGTGCTCTGGAGGTCACGGAATAATCTTTCTTCTTTGTTGGATTCTCAAAGTTTATTTTACACATGATGGAGGGGTATGTGTATGCTGCTGAGCTTTTTGGGGTCCTTGTTTCTGAAGGATGATTTTGCTTCTGGTTCTTTTGTTACTGCACTCCCATGATTAATATATCTGCTGCGTAAAATGGCTACTGAACCACCACCAAGTTCTTGTCACTGGTTACCGACTGCTTAACCCCTGTCAAAAACCACCCAGCACAGCTTGGAGTTGATGCTTTTGTTGCTTAGCAGGTTTATTGCTGATCTTTGGGCTGCTCATTAACCCTGTGAATACTGTACACAGTGAAGACATGAATCTGTTCTGGTCATGATGGTGCTGTGATCACTGTTGCTGCTCCTGCACTGTGCTCTGGTTTGAGTTGTGTGGCATGCAATCTTCTGGGTATATGTTTTGAGGTTTGGGGGTTTTTGGTTTTTTTTTGCTTTGTTTTCCCACCCCCTAATCACTTTGTGTAGTTCTAATTTTTTTTTATGAGTTGCTAATGTTGAAAAACAGTGATAAAGGTGAGAAGTCTGGTGCCTGAGGGCTGATGGTCCTGGTGAGTAGACAAGGAAGATCCAGTTCCCTCAGTAAAGAAACTCTGCATTCAGTTTCAGTCTGTGATGAACTCAGCGTCTTGTTTTCTGGCGTCTCCTTTCCGTGTGCCCATGTTTGTACTGGAGTGTGATGGAGCGTGAAAGGAGTCAGAGGAGAGAAGGGGCTCCAACTTGGCTTTGGATGCCAAAAGAAAAACAACCAACAACCTCGACCAAAAGGAGAGTTAACCGGAACATACCGCAGAACAGGTTAGGCAGGACGCAGAAGCCAGATACGAACCTTCTTCTGTGCTTTAAGGCATCTTCAGTACACCCTCCTCCCTCTACCCTTTCAGGATTTCCCCCCCTCCTCCCCGTTATGAAATAGTGCTGTGCCAGCTGGGTTGGGTCCGTGGGGCAGGCGATGGTTGCGGCGCTCGCTCGCCTGCTGCCAGCTGTTTCTTAAGAAAGAGAGGGTTGCACTTGTCCGTGCCCGTCATCCCGCGGCAGAGCAGCGCTCGGTGCAGCCTGTACCTCTGTGTGCCCTCGTCCCCTCGCCCTGCAAACCATCCCAGCCGAAAAGCACTGGGGGAGGAAGAGCAGCAAGGAGACAGGGAATGCTGGCGGGTGGAGCTTGGAGGGCTGATCCTCCACGTAGTTAATCATTACTTGCCACATAACCTGTTCCTGTTTTCTAGAGGTTTCACTGGCACCCGCAGCCAGAAGCGTATGAGGGATATGTGACAGACTGCTTTCCAGGCAGGGTGGTTTGCCTTGCAGCAGGAAGCCCAGCATCTAATGCGAGACATCATTTCTTCTGTAACATGTTTATGCCTAATCATTCAGTAAACATACCATATATAGTCTGGTTTGTGCCTGCTCTAACACCCTGCTGCAAGGCGAATTTGCTGGTACCACACAGATTCCTTAGCTCCTGGTAACTGCCTGACAAATAGGATGTTGCCATATGTAACATAAATATTCCACACGACTGGGGTTTTTTATGGTCCTGCTCATAGGCCTGTTTTTCTGACTGTGACAGTCTTAAGTCTGGCACTTAAAAACGGAGAGGATTACAGAAATCAAGGTAGCTTATCAAAGGATGGACCAGGTCCCACATGTGCTTTTTTTTTTTTTTTTTTCCCCCCTAGAATAAAGGTTCCACACTTCCCC
>JAHLSL010000006.1:9121576-9161664 GCA_025920805.1 Petroica traversi | reverse complement strand
AGTGAGGGGCTCTGATCGATAAATCTATGAAGATTCACCTTATTTCTTCAGCAAAATCCTTTCACGAGGCTTATTTGTACCGTAACACCAGTAGCAGTTGGCAGGTACTGAAAAGTAGGTATAGCCAATGTATTTCATACGTACCTTGTCTCCTTTGGAAAGAATGGTGTTTGTGAAGTGTTCCTGTGAGCATCTTTATTCTGGCAGATGCCAGTAGCCATGCTGAGTACCACGGGGGTCTGTAGATAACTCTGGGTCAGGATTGGGTCTCAGAAATGGCTTTCTTTTACTACAAAGCCTTCAGACTGGGACTGTCTATCTCGATGTGTCTGGATGGTGCCTAGCTTAGAGTGGGTGTTGCCAGAAGGTGAGTAATAAATGGTGATTAATCGTCTCTGAGCTATGGATGTTTGTATGAGAAAGCACTTGGCTAAAGGCTGTGCTTCAACAAGCTCATCAAAATTAACCACACGGGAGACAGTAGTATAGCATCCCAAAGGCCTGATTCTTCTGTCTCTCGACTTGTTTTGTTTTGACTTCCGTGGATTTATTAAATCTGACTGAGGGGAAAACATGGATACCTTTGTCTCCAAATATCCGTAAATATCAGTTGAGTGATATCAGTGTTACGGATTGCAAATGGGCTGAGTGATACAGAATCAGGGTGCACTAAAAGTAAACACCCTTTTGTTAGACTGCTCAGACTAATTTTTTAATGCAGAGGTGTGGTTATGAACCTTATAGGTAGGCATCCTTGTGTTTGTACCATTGAGTCTATGATACAGATGCGTAGGAAAGATGTAAAGGTACCAATCCCTTTGTTAATTATATATTGAAATTGAAAAGTAGTTTTTTATTACAGGAGGCCATTTATCCTTTACAGTCAAAACAGTAAATAAATACAAAACCTAAAGCAAACATGATTTTAACAATAGTTCCCATTCTGAGTTTACATACTTATTTGAGCAATACATTGCATCTGTGTGTTGTACAGATGCACACAAGGGTTGTTCCTTGTACAAAAATTGGAAGGACTGGGATTAAAAATCTTTCAAAATGAGGTTTGTCTAGACGTAGTCACAAAGGATGTGTTTCTGAGTCAGTGGTGTTGAGTCCTGGGATGTCAGTGGCATCCTGGGAGCCTGATAAGAAGCCATGGTCACTGTTGATTTGGGCTGTCTCTTAGTGGTGTTCTGCCATTACTGTTTGTTATGCCTGAGAAATGTAGGAACCCAGGGGAGCTGAACACAGGGCCTGGTCCATAGGGCAGGATCTGCAGGAGGGGCTGAGGGAAGCAGCCACCAGCGGTGGCCGGATCACGTCCCTTCCTCTCAAGGACTTAACTGCTGTCATCAGATCCCAGACAGGTAGCCAGAAACTTCTCCTACTGTGACTTCTTTTACTAGCATTTTTTTTGCCTGACAGCATTCAAGGTAATGGGTGGAGTATTTGCATTTTTTATTTTACAGTTTCTGGAGGAGAATTTGTGGTGTGTGCCCTGTCTGAACATTACCTAGGCTGGTTCCAGACCAGCCAGCAGACACTGATTCAAAGGCCTTGCCATCTACCCTTGCCATGGGCTCAGCAAGCCTCAGGCCTTTTGAGTGGAGGTGATGAGGAAATGGGGAGGAGGAGGTGTCTGTGTCTTTAAAAAAAAAACAGAAAAGAAGAGTTGAAAAGGAAGAACTGGAAAGCAGGCAGTTTGTCACTGTGAATTTCTGGGGAGGAAGGAATCTGTGTACACAGTGGTCACCGTGATGGCAGTGCGTGTGCACGGGGACACAGCGGCGTGGCTGGGGCACAGCAGCACGGGTAGGCAGCACCACAGTCCTGCCAGCTGGGAATGCAGAGGAAGCAGGAGCCTTCCCTCAGACAGCCATCAGGGATGCACAACTTCAGGAAGTGTTCAGCCTCAAAATTAGGGCGACTTGGAGGTGAATTAACTGCTGGGCCTGTAAATGAGCTGGGTGTTCTTGTGTGTGTATAGGACCTTAAGCTCCGAAAGGTTTGGGGTGAGTCTGGAAAGGGTCCATGTTTGGGGAATGTAGTTATTCTGGCTTCCGAGGTACTTTTTTTGTGTAGACAGCATGGAAAATTATTACAAAAACAAGTATTGCAAGACACTTAATGAGATGAGAAACCTCCTGAAAAAAATGGTGTTGAGGCTGTAGCTCTTGGGCTTGTGTGACTGTGGGAGAATGTCAGCTTTTTTCTACTTCCTTTCTTCAAGCATTTTCTGAATTGTGAACAATCACAAGTGGAGTTTATCCTGTGGGCTTAAAGTCAGCAACCCCAAAAATGCCTTGAAAATCTCACTTGACTTTTGGAATGAGGGTCCATGACAGCAGCTGGACTTGAGGAAAAAAAATACCTTTAATATTTGCTGCCAGTTCTACCAGTTCAGTCTCAGACCTCATCTGCTGAGATGTCACCCTGTCTGCTTTCACTGTTTTGGAAGGGGGGTGTCTGGGGTGACCAGACCAGTTTTTACGGAGCTTAGTCAGCTTCCAAATTTTCAGGTGTAGTGAGAGAATCATCAGGGAGAGGAATGGAGAGAAAATGTCAGGAAGTTGCTCTGCATGGAAGAAGCTGGGCTGCCAGGAGGATTTCCAAATGGAGATCACCAGGCAGCTTTATTACTGGCCCTGTTTTCTCTTGCGTGTGGCTCTGCTGAGCTTTAACCATTTGTGCTGAAACACTGCAAGTCAGGTGTTTAGCTTCAGGCCACATTTGCTTCTGAAAGAAAAATAAGTAGTACAAAAAAAGATTCTTGAGCCATTTCTGAGAATTAAGCTGAGGGAAAAGTGACTTCAGGTTTTTAATTACTTTCATGTCCCCTTTTTTATAGAAAATAGAAAAGAACCTACGGCAAACTTCGAATCCCCAGCAAGGGGGAGAAAGTCTGACCTGTTCTTCAAGTTCTCAAAGCTATAGTGCAGGGGCATTGAGATTTGAGAAAGGCAAAGTGGGTGGGAGATTGGGATTACAGCCATCGATTGAATGAGTTATCTGTTATCATAGCTGATAATGGCAATGGTGATTTCTCCGGTGTGGTCTGGGCCTAATGTCTGTTGTACTTCACAAGTAAAAAGGACTGTGCACAGTTCAGTGAAAGCCAAGCATCCTCACGTCTCTCTTGGTCCAGAGCAGAGTAGGTCATTTCAGCTCTGTGAAGGCTGAGCTCAGAAACCAAGTCCCATATCTTGAGTAAGCAATTTAGTGATATTGTTTATGTATCTCTGTATTTGTCCATGCTTTCAGGTGCAAAACACTTAGATAATGTGTGATTGTTTCTCTTGCACTGTGATGTGCAGGTGTAGGTATGGAATCCCTGGTTGGGGGATTTGTTGGTGTAAGATGAAAATGCTGTTCTTGTGAATGTGCTTGACTCTGTAGGCACTTCTGCTCCAGGTGGAGTAAGGGTAGCTTGAAAGTTGTCTGACAGGATTTGGCACTCCTTGCCAAACGCCACTGGTCTCCCAAATAAAAACGGGGGGGGGGGGGGGGGGGGCTGAAGTTTGTAAATACCTGTGCATGTGATGTAAACAAACTTTCTGATTCAGGGAACCACTGCTGAAGCTAGTGGTTCTCTTCCATAGAATGAAGCTATTAGTATTAGTTCATTAGCAACACTGAGGCCTTGATTTGTAATGAGCCCTTAAGTGTAATTTGCAGTAGCCTGTTGCTGTGGGTACAAGAGGGAAGCAGATTGAGGCTGGAGTACTACTTACCTTAGCTTCCAGTCAGAAGTATTTAGGGCAAAAAAGAAATGTGCCACACCTCTGGGATCTCCAGTCAGGTTTCCTGAAAACCTTGGCCACAGAGAATGAAATACCCCTGGTGCTCATACACAGGGCAAAGGCTGCTGCTATATTTAAAAATAGGTATATGAAAATGGAACTGGAAGTTACTGCAAAGCTGCATTTGCAGGTATCATAGCAAGGAAATTTTTAGAAAGCAGACCTGGAAGAATTTGCAACAGAGAATTTCTGAGGATACTCCCTGGCATTTCTCACTTGCTTTGCTGAAGTGTTAAAAGAACCTCTGGTTTCTGTAGTTATGGCTAGCAATAAATTACTTTATGGTTTTGTTTGGATTCTGTATTGTACATACGTATAATACATATTTTTTGCTTGATTATGGAAGGGTGGGACCGTGGAGAGAGAATTTTAAGTTCTTTAGCAAGACACTTGATTGAAGTGATTTATTTATATTAAGCACCCCAGAGCAATATTGAATAGCTCTGTCCTCTTCTGTTTTGAGGAACTCCTCAAAATGAAAGAAAAATCCCTTTTTTGCTTGTTTTCCAAGAGGAAAAAATTTTGAATTTAAAAATTATTTAAACAGGTTAGCAATTCTTATTCCATTTCTTGCAAACGTCTCTCTTGCCCTTGAGCCTGACCCTCTGCCCCTCTCCACTTGCCCACAGAATTACCATGCAACTAATTTTAGAGGTAGGTTTACACATTTGTTTTAAAAACGATGCAGTCTCCATCTCTGGTAATCCACCAGGTGGAAGCAGATGTGTAGAATATCTGTGCATGTATTTGTAAATCTGGGTTTGAGCAGATTCAATGTTTCTAAGAGGGCAGTGTGTGTGCAAAGACAAGGAAACCCTTGGCAGTGTAATACCATCAGTAAAGCAAAAATTTGCAGTTAACCACCAGCGGGGTTCGTTGGTGGTTTTTATTCATGCAGCAGGCTGGGTGATGTATTAGCAAATTCTTCTGATGCACAGGTAGACATCACTTGCCATGCTGTTCTGAATTGCAGTAGGGAGAAGAGTATCAGGGAGGGGATGGGGAGAATAAGACAGAAAGTGGTTTCTTAGAGATGGGTGCCTTTCTTGTGCTAACAGATGTTTTGATCTCTAAGCCTCAAGTGTGCTTTTCTGTCCTACAGGCTTGTTCATCACTTACTGATGTCTTCCTTGTGTCCATCTTACTATTAACCACCTGGCATCCCAGTACCTCTCTCTGCTCTTGCAAAAAATGGCTCCTTAGAAGTCTGGGCAACGTCCCTGTAGTGTTTTGCCCTCACAGTGGTTTTGATTTGAGTGTGTCTTGGTTGGGAGAATGCTAAAAGTGCTAAGATTTTAATTTTGTCTGGTTAAGGGATGGGTGGGAGGGCACGATGAGTCCACATGGTGTTAAACAGGAAACTTGATGTAGCTCAGAGTGACATCCTGAAAGCATCCCTCCAGTGAGTCTTCTGGGGGCAGTCATTTGGAAGGGGGTTGTGCTACCCAGATTTACAGTGCCTGCTGTGTTTTGTGTAACAGAAAGGCTGTGGTTCTGTACTGCTGCAGGTTTTTGTTGTTGCTTTCTCCATTGATCTGTTGCACTAAACTTCACATCACTGCCTGACAAAACTGGGTTCTTAGTAATTTAAAGTTTGCTTACAGAGTAAAGCCTAGACAGAGTAAAGCCTAGACAGTGCAATGTATTGAATATATATTGGATTAAATACTTTTCTTACTGACTTGTATTCTTTGAGCTTTGCTTAACTCTGAGCATGTTATAGAAAAACAATCAGATTGCCTAAAAGTAAAGATACTTGCATTTTAAGTCCTGAGTTGCAAAACTGAGTCCTTTACTTGTACTCTATTCATTTTAGGACAAAAATAAAATGGAGGAAAAGCTGAAAGAAGCCTTTTGCATCACTTGAGGCCCAGTGGGAGCTGAGGGTCAGGTTCACTCTGAGAATTAATCAGTTCACTAGAGAATATGATAATACAAGGAAATTACGGTATTATGGCAATAAGGTTTTCGGGCTTTTTATTAGTAGCAGAAACTTAAAAATAAAAAGAGAGGGAGAGAAAGCCTGGGAGCAGAAGTTGCCTGAAGAGGAAATGACCAAGAGCAGCTGAGAAATGCAGAGGATGGTGATTCGGGAGTGCTGCTTCACTGCATCTCTGTGCAAGTCTCCTGTCTGTCTTATGAAGGGGGTGCGAGAGGTCACAGTTCTGTGCAATTTCACTTCTTAATGCAGTTTTGAATAACGTGAAACAGTTCTGGGTGTCCACTTTTCTTGCAGACTGAGGTTTTTAAACAGGGAATGCCAAGCCTGCAGAAAAGTGACTGTAATCACAAATCTGAAAGCAGCATGTGACCTTTCTTGTCATTTCTAACAAGCCAGAACTTTGCAGAAATCTGCCCAGGCAAACTTTTGGTCCTGCTGTGCCCCAGTGCAATAATTATAATGCAGAAACAGCTGATGGGTCACGTCTCCAGGCCTGCACAGCGTTATGACTTGCTACCTACATTCCATGTTTAGCTTTGAGAGATCAGATGGTGCAAGCAATGTGAGCTAGCAGTGCCTGAGGACATGCAGCCAGGCAACACGTCCTGTCCCTCTGCAGCTTTGGTTTCTTTTCTCTGCTTCTGTCCCATTCCATCCCCTTAAGGTGATGCATTTTACAATAAATACCATTCTCCCTAGGAGGTCAGCTGCCCCTGTGGAAGCATGTGTACCATTCCCACTGTGCTGTGTGTTAAATCCAAGGGCCCAAGGTTTGTAAATATTGTCTCTAAGGTACCTGGGGACTCTGGGTGAGCTGCTTGCCCTACTTGCTGGTGGCTCTGGAGCTGTGCTTGGTACATGTGGCACACGGTGGCAGGCTGTTTCAGCATTGTTACTGATGTGATTTAATGAAGCATGAGTGGTATTGGAGGGGGTAAATTTTGTCTTTGTGTGTGGGGAAAGGGTCATGGACAAAAGTTTACAAACAAACAGATGAGCTGAAAATTAGGCTTAATTCAGCCATGCACGGGAAAGGGTATTTTTGAGTTGTGTTTGGTGCAAAAGTTACGCCCAGTCCTTGATGTAGGAAAAATTGGATAGGTAAGCAGAAAAGTACTAACTCATTGCCTAAGACTGCTCTTGCTCTCTTACTCCCCTCATCCAGGGATACCATGAGAGAGGTGCGGTAGAGACATTTTAATTGTAGTTTATTTTATTGTGAACTTATTTTCACTGGGTTTAGTTGGAAAACTGAACTTCAGGTAGGTTTCAAAATGTTTTTATGGCAGAGATGTTGCAAGTGAGCTCTGAGTTGAAGAGAAGGGAGCGAGGGGGGAGTGGGAGGAGGGAGCTGGAGATGGAGCCGGTTGTGGGTTCGTTCCACTACATCTTTTCATCTTTCCCCGGTACTGCAGCACCGCGGGAGTAGAGTTACCGACAACATTCTTGCTCAGGTCTCTCATCCCTCACTCAAATAGAGGGTGTAATTTGACTATGTCTCAGCTCCCATGTGTGAAGGCTGTTGATGAAACTATATGGATGTGCATTTTTAAGTGCAAACAAAAAACAAATCCAAACAAACGCAAATCTCAGATCAGATCTGTTCCATGATCCTGGATCACTGTGTGGTTGTTCAAACTCTAGGACTGGCATGAGGCCGGAGGGAGAACACGTGGCCAGAGCTGCAGGGTAAAGTGAGGACTGGCAGTCTGTCCTTCTGAATGACAGCGTGGCTTACATCAGGTTAAATCAGTCTGTATGCTGCAGGCTGAGGCAAAGCAGAATGGATTAAAAGCAGGTTTTCACTTCTAGCCTTGAGTTTCCTGCAATCCTACATCAGCTTGTGGGGGTGCATGTATTTCTGCATCCCAGCTGCCATGGAAAATGAGAGACATCTTCTTACAGGACAGTTCTCACAGTCAGTATTTACTGAAGTTTTCCTGATTCGAACGGCTGTGTCCACAGCTGTCCCGGGTAGATTGTGAACCTGGATTTTTACCTCCTGCTTCTCCGTTCCTATCAGCTGTTTCTGGCTGCACACAGGTTAACAGTGAGGCCTGCTGGGCTACTTAATGGGTGGCCTGGCACTGGCTTTGGGCTGATGCAGATCATTTCTATTGGCCAAGGTTATCTCCTCCTGACCTTGTAGCCAGAATTCAGCCTCCCATTGGCACGGTAATTGAGAAAGGGAGAACTTCTGAAAGAATTCCTAAAGGCTGGAATATCCTTTCTGGTTTTGTGAAAACTGTGGGTTTTTTTCATCACTGCTCTGAACGGGAAATGAAATTGGTTTAATATTAAGTTTGCAAATTCAGAGAAAGTTGTGTTTCAAGATTTTTCTCTTCCAAAATCCACGGTGGAGACTATAGTATAGCAGGAGGCTGCTGTACTACAATCCACTTTTGCTGCTTTCTTGGTTGCTTGCTCACTGCACACTGGTAGCTTGCTGTACAGGATACATGGCATCTGATTTCTTCCTAGCTGTAGCCTTTTGTACCAAAATGTCTTCTACCTTGGTCACAGCTGGTTTAGTTTACGTGACTAAATGTGTCTGCATGCTTTTGGGATGAACGGGGACTTCTGTTACCTGTGTAATGGAATGAGGCAGTGGGATTAGGGAGGAAAATGTGGCGAGAGGGAGGAGTTGAATGGGGCTTCTTTTCTTTTCTGGAGTCATCAAGCTCCTCCCGTAGCAGAGAGGGAGCATAGTGCATGGAACCTGAAGACCTTTAAAGTACATGCTGAAATGGATGCTGGGAAGATACAGTACAGTGCTTGGGCACAACTCCAAGGCTCCCAAGGCAAGTAATATTTAAACAAGCTGAACAGCCCGTTTCGGCGAGCAGCAGGAAATCCAGCGCTGAGCTTTGTGTTGTTGCATGGTCAGCAGAAGATAAAAGCTCAGGCTATGCAGCTGGGGTTCCCTCCTATCACTGGATGGCAAACTGTTAAGAAAAGATAAAAGGACAGAAAAGGACAGGGGGTCGTCTTACTGAAAAGCATTCCTTCATATTTTAAGCCACCGAAGTACTTTGAAATACATTGAGCCTGATGTAAGTCAGGAGCAGCGCCATCGGCAGCTGTTGGGGTGTGTTGGAGCTTTTACTTCACTTGGCAGGCAAAAGATGAGTCTGTCCCTCTGCTTCATCAAGGATAAAGATTTAACATGGCCAGGACTGTGATATGCATAGGTGCCTCACCATGAGCCCCACAGCAGGCAGGAGCTTCCCAGAACCTTTTTTAGGAACAAGGTGTGTAATGATGGGTCTGCTGCTGACTGGGCGTCTCATTCTAAAATACAATCAGCATTCAGCCTTATTCAGCCTTTCCAGGACCTACTTTCTGCAGCGCATCCTTGGTTAGGGACAATTTTAACAACGAGGAAGAGAATTTAAATGAATGAGATTGCTAGTTCAAGTGGTCGAATCAGTATTTACTGTATTCCTCCCCTCTGTCCCTCCTCCTTTTTTCCTACATCACAGCACTAGTGTCTTGGGAAAGAAAATGCTCCAGAGCATTTGTTACCAATTTAGCAGCAAGTACGTGCTCAAATTCGGGCTTTCTGAGATCTGTGTGTGCCATATGTAGGCAAAATGTAGTACTTGCAAGTTCCAGTAGAAGGGAATAAACACAAATTTGCTGTTCTGCAGATAGTGTTTCTTTAATCTAATGAGACTTACATTTGTGCAGCCTTTTTGTTTTGGTAAGACGGTTAACCGTCCTCCCTAGGGTGCCTAATTGCTTATCATGAACTAATCAGTCCCCTGGGTATATGAAGGGATGAAACACTGCCAAGATGGAGCCTGTGACTTCCCCTAGAGGTGTGATAACCCTCCAAATTACCCCACCCTTCAGGGAGCTTGCTTACTGCTATTTTAAAGACCTCGTTACTTCAGAAATTACCCATCTTCGGAGATTTTAGGAGGTTTAAAGGAGTGTAGTTACTGAGAATCTTTTGAACCTGTAAGCACTCTTATTTTTTATCTCAAATTTGTATTGGATATTGTTTTAAGCTTGGTGTGAAAATGCTGAACATGTTTCTGTTTATGAAGGTGCCTACCTTCATACAGCCCTCATGGCATGCCAGACCCTAACAGATAAGGAAAGGACCAGTTTCTGTCTGCAGTTGTTAGTAGATAGGGATGGCAGAATCTTCTAGCTTCAGAAACCCCATTTGAAGTTTACATGAAGAAATTAGTGAAACAAATCTGGTGTCGACTCTCTTCTAATTTTTGGTAGAATGATAGTTGCACGTTACCATGTGTGAAATGAGTGGGTAGATTAAGAAAAGTTTTTCACCTTACAGTAAAAAATAATTCATTTAACTAGTGGTTTTGCTTTCATTCTCCTTTCAGTTTCTTGTTTTAACTCATTCATAAGACATGCTTGTCTGCTCTACAGGTTGAGACAGCTACTGATTGCCTGAATTCTTCTCTTTTATCTTTTTATATTGACTAGTTGAATTCCGTGAGGTATATAAAGCTTACTACAAAACAATAATGTTTGAACTGGAAGTAAATCTCCTACTATTTAGCATCTGAGTGAAAATAAGAGTTCTCGTGTTGAGGTTTCTTTGTCGTTTATTTTGCTCTGAATAAACATAGTTTTTGTGTGAATTTTAGAGGATTGAATCTGTCAGTTGGTAGAAATAAAAGTTGTTCCTTGAAAGAGTTGTAACCTAATCAATTAATAATATCGAGGTTTTTTTCTTTTGTGGTTCTTTTAAAATAGTTAAGGTTTTCTTCAGTTCTGGTTGTAGAGTATATTCTAAGTGACCTTAGCAAGATTCATGTAAATATAAATATTGTTATAGTGTGTACTGGCTTAAAACTTTAAATGCAAGGTGATTTCATGCTTAGAATCAAAAGAAGGTGACTGTGTGTGGGGCATGTATGTTTATATGCCTGAGAAAATGTAAATGTGCATCACTCCTCAAAAGTGTGACTTTCAGTCTCATATGCCTGATTATGATATTTCAATGTTGCTTTGCTGTGTGTGCGTATATGAAAGTGATTAGTCAGATTTCCACTGGCGAACTCTTGCGGTCCTCCTGCAGAAATTGGGGTGGGTGCACAGGCCACTTGATCGCTTTAGGTTGCTTATGTTAATTTTTCTCTGTCTGCAACTTTATCCAGAATTGGGTTGAGCTTGTATGCAGTTCATATGAGTTTGTTTCAGGCTAATGTTTTTGTTAAGTATATATCAATGGAGTCAGCAGAAGGAAATTATTTTCCCTTTTCATATGTGAATTGTTTTAAGAATTGTCTATATCATCTGTTTGATGAAAATGTGTGAAGCCCTAGCAGCTGAATTGGTTTTTTGGAAGGAGAGGGTGGTTTTGGACTAGCAGCAGACATTTTTGGCTGGAGGAATAGCAACTTGAAACTCCACTTACTGAAGAAACCTGTTCACAATTTTGTCTGTTTCTTTTTTTTTTTTTCCCCAGCGTTCCTGAAATAAACTTCCTGCAATTCTTTGCAGTGTGCAGGTGTCCAGACTCCCCTTTACTCATGGTCGCCTGTGAAACCCGTCAGGCAACTGAAGGCTGTACCTAAAATTCTGCTGGCAGTGCAGCACACTGCAGTGGCCTTGATATAGTTACGGTGGACACCTTGTGCAGCCACAGCTGTAGCATCCCCTCGTAGTCCGAACAACTGAGTATTGCGGTCCAGGAGTCTACACGTGTGGAGGACTGCCTGGAATAGAAAAAGGAAAGCTGCAGAGATTGTAAGCTGCTGCTTGATCCGTGTGGCTGTTGTGCCGAGGAGCATCAAAACTTTGCTGGATGGATCCGACAGCTCGTTGCAAAGTAGAGGGTCAGTCTTGCTGGTTATTTGCAGTTATTAACCTTAGTGGATTTTAATTTTTTTTGTTTGTTTCCTTTGTTTTTATATTTTTTCTCTGTATGCCTAAGAGGATTGTGGCCTTGCAACCAGAATGCTCATGTTCAGGAAACTTAAGGCTGTTCCTACTGAAGGGCTTTGAAGATCAGCAGGCATTTCCTCCAGGGTTTACAGCATTGTTGGAGGAAACATTCCCTGCAGAAGTCTTCAGGCCTATCCGCCCGACTTTGGTTATTTCTTACCTCACCAGCACGTGGATTATGCTGTTTGCAGACTGTCTAAGCTGCACGATGACCTCCGTGGATTCCTCATGAGCTTTTACAAGGCCAGGCCAGTGTACTTTGTAAAATCCTTTAGAAATGCCTGCTAGGCTTTTAAAGTCCCAGAGCATAGACTATACTACAAGGAACTCGGAAGATCAGCAGCTGGATATGGTTGTGGATGAGCAGGGGTGTGTGTGTGTGTGTGTGCGTGCGCGCGCACGTGTGTGTGTATGCAGTTTTGAAAATACATATTTTTTCAAGTCAGATAGAGATATATTGTTCCTGGGAGGGCTTCCTGTACTCACTGATAAAGCTGAGGGACTTGTGAATTCCATAAGAAATCGATGAACAAGATTCCTATGCCCTTTCTTTGCATGCATTGCTGCAGTCTATGAAAATGAACAGATGCTGTTTCATTTTGTCAGTGTGCTGGAAGCACCTCCCACAGGTTCCTTGCACTGCATGTACATCAAAATAGAAAGAAAACTCCGACTGAAGAGTACCACTGGCAAGTAGCTCTGCTGTTTAAAATTTTCCAAGTGGCTTTCCTTTGCGGATCACAGCTTGGAGAGGCCTGCCAGAACTGTCTATTGCTCTAATTAATTTACCTAACTGAACCAAGAAAGAAACTTTGTATTTCAGAATTTAGAGCTCTGCAAAGAAGCCCAAAGGCTGTTGCCTAGCTGATATAAGCCAGTGGGTGTGCTCACCAAAACTGTGGCACTTTGTTCATCTGTGGTGGGCAAGAGCTATTTTTCTGAAGTCTGGATTTCTCCATCACCTGGAGGAATCAATAAACCTCAGTCTGAGTGATCTTTGGTACTCTGGCATCTGTGGCAAATATATATCTGGAATAACCCCTGGTAAAAATCAAACAGCTAGTTTGTAGCTTTTTAACTCAAGCTCACAATACCAGGACACTGTCAACTGATGGTTTTCTATGCTTGAGATGATGTAGTTGCTTTATATCTGTTCTGGTCCTTAGCAGGCAGTAAGAGTTGGTTGACTTGAGATGTGCTCTTGTGCCTCTTACGGTGTGGGACAGATGTTGGCTTTGGCTTGTGGGTCTGCAGAGTCTGCCTGGCATGGAGATTCAAGCTTGGAAGGAGTGCTACCAGTTCTCTTGCTCATGGAAAAGCTGTGTAGGCCCTTGGGATATCACAGTTGGAGGCTGACATTACAAGTGCCTCCTAGGATGGATGGGAGAGGGAGGGCTGTACAGAATGCTTCTGAGTCCCTTTGCTCCAGCATACCTCTCTCTCCTCCGTGTGGCCTGTGGTTTCCCCTCTAAAAATCTCAAGCTAAAACTCCTTAATTTAAAAATCTATTTCAGGGGGAAGGGGGTAGGGATATGATTTGTGTTTCTGAACTTTTATCTTGGTTATAGATTTTTGTTGTTGTTTGGAGGATGTGATAGGAGGAATAGTTTCTGTGCTGACCAGAAACAGAAGACAGGAAGATAATGATGTTAACAAGGTGGGGGAGAAAAGGAGGTGTTTGTTTAGAAAAGGCCTAGTCACTAAAGCCTGTGGGGCAGAGGAACCCTGCTGATAACACAGATGAAACAGCCTGCCTCTTTCCTAACTTTAGAGGAGTGGAGCTTTGTAATAAATGGCTGCCATGTGGCAGCTGTCTCCCAGCTTCGTGAGCCTGGCAGTAGTTAATCCTGTCAGCAAGTCATGCTCCCTGGAAAGGAGCAGTGAGAAGAGCTTCAAACTCTTGAATCATTCTATCTGCAAAATATTTGCATGTTGAATCTCTTTCTGCTTAAAACAAGTTTGGTAATTTGATGGAGGTTTCCATCTTTAAGTAACATTAAAGTACAGCTGTGTTGGCCTTTAAATAAAACGTTAGAAACATGCTGAGATATTGCATTTCTTTTCTCTCTTTAAAAGTCATTTCAGTTTTGGAAGGTATATTTTCCAGAGTACAAGATGTACTGTGCAGAGAAGGGACACTGTGTTGCTGTCCATGTGTGTTAAGAAATTGCAGGTTGAGCATTTGAGATCATGGTTATCTTTAAAAGCTTGAGGCTTTAAAATTAATCTCTTCAGGTTGCTTTTTGTATTTTGTTAAGCATGTAATGTCTCTGTCCTTTTTCTAAAAGCAGAATGCTAGAATTTTGACTTTAAAAAATTGAGATTTTGTGCAGTAATGTAGCACCATCAGATTTTATAGGCTCATGATAAAATCTTGATGCTTGACAACACTACCACCAGGAAATGGGTTTAAATCCCTGCAATTTCTACTTTTTCTTTTCTCATTTTGCTGTGTTATCTTGTGAAGCATAAAATGTTTTGGCAAGCTACCTGGTACAGTGCTCCAAGCGGAGAGTGCTGGCATCTCCTGCAAAGACGGTGTGGCTGGGCTGCAAAGGATGAGTTGGGAGCTCTGCAGTAAGCAAACTGATGCTCTTCCCCCTTGGGCTTGCCTGTGTTTGCTAGCATATGGATGCAGTTAGAGTGGTGAAACGCCATGTGGGACATAGCTACTCCAAAAGGAGAGTTTTTTCCTGGTCTAGCTTATCCTATTTTCAGAAGGATTTTTGTAGAATTGTCTGTGCATTCAGTTCCTCTGTGAAACTCTCTTCAAATCCTCATCTTGGAGTAAGAGAATTGCAACCACAGCACCTCACAAGAAGCAAGGCACTAGAACAGATTTTCTGTGTCTTCCTCAGTGTGATTCATCCTGTCTGTAATCCCTGCCGAACTCGTCCTGCACACACAGAGAGCTCTGGCTACTTGTGAAAAGCAAGTGTGAGGGGGTGAAATGTTTGCCTGTTTCTCTCTCCAGAGATTTGCTTTAAACCTTCACCTCAAGTGCTGGCTCTGAAGCTGCCCTTGGCTGAGCTGCTGGTCATCAGGGTGAGGGACAGAGATGGAGACAGGGACAGGCCCTCCCTTCCTCCCTCCCTGCCTCCCTCCCCAACAGCTGCAGGCACCAATTGCCAGGGAGCAGCCCAGCCGCATGGTTTCGTGGCTTTCTTCCTCTTGTTACTAATGTGCCTCCTTGTTTCCGTGATGCTGTGCAGAGGAACAACCAGACAGATTGTCTCTTCTTGGGGTGGGTGCCCAGGCATCTGCACAGCCAGTTGGTATGGCACAGGAGCCCCTGTTTTTTCAGTGACACCAGGGGCTATTGATGGCAGGCTGGGGCTGTGCTGCTGCTGCTGCTGCACAGATGCTTGCTCTTGGCCCACCTTAAAAGGACAAGATATCCCGTGGTTTAGACTGGCCATATATTGTCGGGGGTGTCAGCATCTCCGTCACAGCTACCCAGCTGAGCCCGGCGTCCTGCTTTGCCCGCCCTGCGTGCCTGCAGCCTCTCCTCAGCCAGAGCCGAGGGGTGCTGCAACTCCGAGTATTTGAAGGGGAGGTCTCTTTTCTTCTCTGTAACTCAGAAATGTTTTCCATCTGGCTCTGCCTAGTGCAATGCATCTGGCTCACCCATTGGGCACTCAGATGAGTGTCTCATTCCCTCAGCACAATGCTTGTTTAGGCACACAGGTGATGGGATATTAACCTATAGCTCCCCCTGTGTCCCCTCTGGGGTTTTAAGTGGGTTTGTCAGAGCAAAGTGAAAACGAAAAAAAAAAAAACAACCAACAAATGCATAAAACTGCATTTTGACTGTTTCCTTATTTTGCAGTCCTTCATCTCCTCTTGCTTGTCTGAGATGGCAGCAGCAGCAGGAGATGAGGTTTTGCCTTTCAGGGCCAGTATTGCAGGGGCTCCCCTAAGACAGGTGCATCTCCCTTTCCTTGGCCTGTTGGGCATGCAGACACTCACAGGGGAGTTGCCCACTGGCTTTTGCTTCAGCTTCCCCCTGCCCCCGTGCTCTCTTGCCTTGTCCTGGGCTCCTTAAGGGCATGTGGGCAGTGCTTTTGGCAGCCAGCGTGATGCCACTTGTCTGACCTGTTCTGCCTTTGCAAGATTCTTCCATCTTGCCTTCAGGGCCTACTCCCTCCTGGCTCTGCTCTGGACTCTCACCCTCTCCCACACCATATTCCAAGGCTGTCCCCTTGCCCAGCGGGATGTGAGCCAGCCCTGGCCCAAGGGAGAGATGCAGCAACCAGACTAGGGAAGACTAATAGTGTGGGGAGAGACCCCGGGCCATTCCCAAGGAGTGCTGCCCTGCTGCAGCCAGTGCCAGCCCAGGGGAGATGTGAAGGGACTTTCTCGGGTCGCCACTTCATCTAAGGCAAATAAACTGGAGTTAAAGCCAAGAAACACATCAACTTCCTGGAACTCTGTGAGCCGTCCGCACAGCTGTCCCCACTCCCCGAACACATGCAAAGCAGAGCTTATAAGGACAGACAGTATTGCTTTTGTGTCCCTCCTCAGCCAGTGGAGAGGGCGCAGGGGAGGGGATGTGCTGGGTAAAGCCCAAGGCCTGTCTTGTTCCGTGTTCCCCCTGCATTGCTGTGATTCCCAGTGGCTGGGGGAAGCCAGACTCCCTTCCCACGGGCCTCCTCGCAGCTGTGCAGGCAGGCAGGGATGAGGATGGAGGGGTGTTTGCAGTTGTCAACATGGGAAGGAATGGAGGGATGTCTGCTTAGAACCGTTTGTTTTACTCTCCTGTTGCCCTGACTTTATTTTGGTGCCTAAATGTGGTGTTCACAGTCCCAGGTTTGTTAAGCTGTCTTCAAATCTCACTATGCTTTTTGCTTGAGCAAGCTCTTGAAGCTGTCTGCAGTTTGGTGACAAAAGCTTTCTGAAGGGCCAGGTACTCATCAAAAGCAGAGATGAGGACTAAAGATATGTCTTCGGTCAGGAGAAGGAGTGTTAAGGTATTCGAAAAGTCTCAAAATTCATCAGCAGCTGCTGATCCTAAATGTAGCTGTAGGTTATTGCAGTTGTTGCAGTGCTGTGTGTTCTGTGTGGCACTGCTGTTCCCGAAAAGAGCAGTGCTGTGCAGGAACTCAGTGCAGGCTCAGATCAAACTCTGTGAGGTGACTACCAAGTGTGCTGGGCTTTCCTGTTGGGAGCCAGGGGGCCGCCAGGTTTCGCTTTCGCTCTTGGTGCCGGCGCAGTTTTTTGCCTGAGTTCTCTTTTCTGGCGTAGCATGGCCACAGGCTCCTGCATGGTGTTCCCACAGCACACAGCGCTTGCGAAAGGTGCAAACATGCCTTCCCCCTTCAAGTCAGCAAACAGAGCGCAGGGCCAAGAGGATGGGAATGAATTCATTTTGTATTAAGGCTGCCTGGTAGCTGTGTGCATTGCTGTGAACCTGTTGGACCGTAAAGTTGAATTTCACCCAGGATACCCCTAGTTTGCCCACATGGTGTCTCATTGTTATATTAGTACAACTTCCTTGTCTTCGGTAAATTGCAGCAATGTAATGCCAGAGTATCATGGTGATTCAGAGTTGTTGTTCAATAAAGGCATTAGCTAAGTTCAAATTCTGGTATGCTTTATAGAGAGAAGCTTCTGGTCATCTGTGTCGAAGTCCTGCAGAGCATTACTGGTCCGTAAGTCACCAAAAAGGGATTTTCAAAAGCTACATAAAAGCTAAATGCACACATGTATCCCATCATGCTTGCAAGGAAACAAAACAGGAGGAGTAAATATGTTTGAATATTTAAAATTTAGCCTGTTAGGTGTTACAGCAACAGCATGCAAAATAGTCTGGAAATACAGAGATCATCTTGTTCTTGTTTAGTGCTTCTTTCACTGTCACACTCCAACCAGAAGATCATCCCTAGCTCAGTTTTAAGGGATGGCCAGGAGCACGTGCTTCACTTCTTTATTTTGTGTCGGGGTGTATCTGCCTGTGTACAAGTTAGACATATGGATGCTGTAGACTCACAGGGTTATTTTGAGAGGCAAAGTATTGTACCTGCACTAACACAGGTACAATGACTGTATCACTGACAACTCGGGGAGTTTATAGAAAGTCTGTCTTCTTTGCTCCTCAGAGAATACCATTCAATAGATGTTTCTGCTTTTGGTTGTTGTTTTTGTGTTTGGTTTTGTTCTTTTTTTTAAAGAGGAAGATCGTACTTACAGGTGCACATTCAAAAGCTTTGGGGTGGCACTCTTAGTTTTTACTGTTAAGTGAAAGAGTGGCCACCAGATACTCCCATGCCACTGTCTTTCTCTCTGTGCTTGTCTTCCTTTCCCGGGCTGCTCTGTACTGATGCTGTAGCAGTGATGATGGTGAGGTGACACTCCCAGTGTAATTTTCTACTGCTGGGGTGCAGAGTCAGCACCAACACTTCAGTAGCAAGGGCAGAGTTGGTATTAAAAAAGGTCAGTTGGGAAAACTTTGTTCATTTGGTTTTCCTTTGCCTTGAGGCTGTGCTTTGAATAGTGTTAACCCTTTTTTCTTCCCACACGATGCCTTTTCACCCTTTTTTCCTTCCTGCCAGCTTTGATGAAAAATTATGTTCAAAAGGTAGTGCGGGTGATAGCACACATCTCTGTTGGGATGGGAGTGACCATTTGTGCTTGGGAGCATCGCCTTGTGCTCTGGGAGTAAATTTGCTCCTCTGTGTAGAAGCTTAGTAAGAGACCAGTGCATCAGAAGCAGCTTGGAAGTGCAGTGTAGCGATCCTTAGGTATTATAATCTCAAGGGTAAACAGTAAACTTTGTTTATTCAAATGCGATATCTCTCTTTGAAGTTCTGTTCTTGTCTAAATTTGTATACTAGCAGGTCTGGCCTTCATTTAAATAATCCTTGGGTTTTTTTCGTGCCACTTAGAAAAAAAAACAGTGGGAAAGCCTTGACTAAGTTAATAGTGTTGCTAAGATGGAAATGATGAAGAAGGCTGAGGATTCCTGTTTGGACCACATGGGAAAAAGTGGTTTGAAATGCACATGTGGAGGGGGTGCACATTCCTAAACCTATCATTTCTTTTCCCTGTTTCTTCTCCCCCTGTGTTCTGTACTAAATACTACAGTATGTTTAATGAAACTAATAAAAGTATTTGGTCAAGGGTGTTAATCTTTCCTTGGCCCAATTAGTGCATGGCTTCTACTTTTAACATTAACGTGGATTTTTTACAGAAGGCAGAACAAAAAGCAGCTTTGTGCTATGTACCAGGTTTCCCCCCTTCTTGCCTGTATTGTGCATTTCTTCCTATCTATTCCAAAGGGAGGGCTCATGTGCAAAGGCAGTGGAGCAGTCTGGAGCAGGGACTTGTACCAGCTCCCAGGGGTTGGGACGTGCTGCTCTGTGCTTGTTTAGTTGCTTCTCAGTTGCAAGTCAAGTGACTGTGACTCTGAAGACTCATCATTTTTTTGCCTTTCTTCTTCCTTCTCCTGTGGCCTGTGTTCTCTTTTTTGCTTCATCCGTGATGATCTTCACCAGAAGGAGAAACAGCTGTAGTTGTTTAGAGTGGTCTTAAAACAAGCAAACAAAAAAACCCAAACAAATTACACATAAGTAAAGTGGGGAGAGTAAGTGTTGATGGGCTCAGCTTTAACATACAGTGGAGTCACACTTTATCCCAAAGGAGGAAATAGGTCTAGCAAGTGTCTTCCTGTACAGTCTGAATGGGAAGCAACAGGGTTTTTTGGTTTTTTTTCCTCTTTTTTTTTTCTTTTTTTTTTTTTTTTTTTTGTAAGCTCTGCTTTTGCAGTGACTCTCCCATTAGCTGGTTATGTGGGGCATCAGGGGTGGCGGACCTTTGTCAGAAGCAGGAGCTAAAGGCCCCTCAGGGCTCTCTGTGGGATGGAAGTTGCCCCAGTTTCATGTTTTCAGCAACCTCATCAAGTGGAAGGAGCACGTTCCTGCAGAAGAGACAGGTCTCTTGGTGTGGCCATGCAGAGAGGGCTGCATTGTCTTGTTTGGTCCTGTCCCCCCTACCATTTGTCAGTGCTCTTGCTTAGTCACTTGCTCTCTGCTTTTCCTCCTTTTCACACAGGATGAATGTGACACTGGGGGGTTTCTTCAAAGCAGACTTGAATGCTTGTGACCACTTCCCTGTTTCCTAGAGGCTTTGGTCTGATGTTGAATGCAACCTGAGGCTGCTCTGTTTCTCAGCTTATTTCCTGTTTATCCTTTTTCCTGGAGGTCTTTGTTTTCTTTTGGGGAGAGAGAGGAAGGAGGCTCTGTCAGCACAACGTCCAAGCAGGGGCATTGGGTGTGAGCTGGGAAGGTTTACAGTCCTGAAGGGAGTGTGGCATAGGGCATCTGTGCTGGTTGCTGCCTGTCTGATTCCCTGAGTTTCATAGGTGCTGTGGAAAAAATTCCAACACTTCCCCATCCTCAGTGATGCATTTTTTAAAGGGGAAAAAACCCCAACCAACCCAAAAAACCTCAAAAAAAAACCAAACAAGGCTGCAAGAGAAATCTCTCAGTATGTTCCTGCCCAAAGGCGCTCTGCCACGGGTTTTCCCACAGGAAGGAGTGATTTGGCCCAGGGTTCTTATTGTTTCTATATCCTATTGCAAATAGAAAGTTACATTTCTGAAATTGGTGTGCTCTGCTCATGCAGTTGTATTTGTTTCAGTGGTGCATTTTTGTTTCATGCAAGAGAGTGCAAAATACATAGGTATTATATATAGCATGCAGCAACAGTTCGGTTGCAATCTGTGGACTGCTTTCAGAATTGGAAATTTTTAATGTGCAGAAAATGGTTTTAAGGACAAGATCTCTGACTACATATATATGCTTGCCTTTGGAGGAAGATGTTTGGATTCAGAAAAGAAAATAACCGTTGGCTCATAGAAACTATGAAAGGCTGTAATAGTATAATATGTAGTTTCCCTCCTGAAAAAAAACCAGAGAGCAAGTTAGCAGGTTTTTCTGAAACAGTAGGTAGGGTTTTTTAATGTGCATATATGCCTGCCTGTTCTGCAGGCTCTCTGTGCATTTCCTATTTTCAGTGTTGCTAAAAGCAACACTAGAAATTCTGACTGTAGTTCTCTGGGAAGCTACTAAGCTGTCTTAAAGTTACCTTGGCAAACACAGGAGTCTTCACAGTTACACAGTAGATTTTTTCCAGGATGTATCCTGGTGACATTAATGTGCTAGGTATTGACTGAAAGAGGAATGAATATGTGTATTTTGGAAGGAATTGTGTATTTTGTTTGTTTAGGGTTTTTTTAAGGACTAAAGCACTTACTTTTTTTTTTAACAGAAATACCTCCAAATAGTTTAAACTGGTCCTTATTTTTAGTAGTGCTAAGCAGATAGAGCAAGCAGTTTCAGATTTAGGCCATTCTTGAAAATAATTCCATGTGCTTATTCTATTCAAAAGTCAGCTACCATATAAGTGATTGAAATAAAATGGGGGCAGGGGGGAAAGAAATAATCATGTTGATCTTGAATGAGATGGACCTTCTTTAAAAACAGGCAAAATAACAGTAAAGTTACAGCAGTTAAAAACAAAATAAAGACAAACGAATAAATGGCTCTTATACTTACTGGAGAAAACACAGAAGTATGGGTGCTTGGCCTCACCTTGGAGCAAGAAATCTGTGTCACGGGGATAACTAGTATTTTCTTCACAGAAAAATGCAAAAATAATTAGGGAAAAATTACTTTGAGTTGTTCAGGTTAGGCTATTTTTCTGATTTTGAAGGTGCACATGGAACGCAGTGTTTGTAAAGAGATTGATGTTTTCCGGAGCCTTACACTTCTTGGGCTTAGTCAGGTCCCAGGTTTTGTCTCTAGACTGCTGTGGCTTGCTGTACCAGATCATCTGTGCTCCTTAGAAGGTCTGCAGCTAAGTGTAGGGAGGTTGAATCCACTGCTTTGTCTGGCATGGTGTGAAATGAGGAAGTGCTTCACGAGGTGGGCTTGCTTTTTGCCTGCCTGTTCTAGGGTGCTCCAAATTGTTGGCAGTTGGGATAACATAGTCCTTTATTGTTTTCAAATGCTGTTCAAACAGCATTTAGAGATGTGTTGCATGACTGGTTTGTATGTCATCCTTGAGAATGTCTTTTTTTTTTTTTTAAAGGAAGAAGCCCTGTTAACTGTGGTTTGAAGGCAGTTGTCTCTATTTTCTTGGTAAAAGGAAAACCTGTATTGAGCTTACTGGATGTGATTTGTAAATCTGAGATGATGGAATGTCCACAGTGTGTTTGTTTTCATAATAAAATAAACATTCTGCTTGTAAGGTTAGAAAGGTGTATTTCTCTATTAAAAATGTATCAGAAGTTTTCCATATTACAGATAATCTTTTCCAGAGGCTATAGCCATGAGTGCTGTGGGCAGAGAACTCCTGTTTCTCATGTGTTGATCATTCCCCATCACATAAAAATGATGTTTAACTGCCCTGTCATTCTCCAGAAAGAACAGGCACCCTTCCTTAAACCCCAATGATAGCATGATAAGTTTGTGGTTTCAGAACGGGGTGTGGAGGAACTCTGCTGGTACATACAGTGGTTACTTACGTCTTCAACTCATGTGGGAACCTTGGGCAGTGGATGTGAGGAAAGTGCCAGATGGTCCCAGAAACCTCTGTAGTAATTTCACCACTGCTAGAAGGAAGAAGGTGGCCACCATGAATTCATGTACTGGAGTAAATGTAATCTTCCAAGAAGAGAAGAGGGGAGCAGCTCATGTATGAAACTGAATCACCTAAATTCTCTAGGTGCAGAATATTCTTCCAGCTTCTTAATCAAATGTCACTACTGTCAGTGATATGATAGCTTGCTCTCTCTTCCTCCTTTTTTTTGCTAGTTTAATTCTGTGGACCAGGCTGGTAGGGGATTCTTTGTTTGCCCAGGTTTTACCACTGGCGGAAGCAGCAGCATCTCCCAGCCCAGTGCTTGGCTGCAGTGGCACTGCTGGTGTGCTTCCGTCATCACACCTATCTGGTAGTCAGGGGAGCCCTCAAAATAAAGGGCTGTAGTCTTACTTTCCTAAAATGGCTTCCAGAAAAGCTCACTCCCTTTCTCTTTTTTCCTTCTCCCCCATGTAGTGCTAGAGGGTGCTGCTGAAGAAGAGGCTGAAGAGCCAGACGCAACTGTACATACTACACTAAGTGAGGAGACCAGCAACCCCGAGGAGAGCCACAGTCAATCAGGGGAGAAAGATGAAGGTAACTGGTTCAACTAGCTCTGTGACTCTATAAATTAGGGCATTGATTAAGAATGTAGAAACATTTCTCACCCATCCATACACCTTATTGTGTGAGGAGTGTAAGATACATTGAGCAGAAGCACAGGTGCATACATTTCTTTTCCCACCCCTTTTATCTGGCTGAAAAGTATAAAATAGGTTGAACAGAAGCATGGGCACAAATTCTCAGCTACCACTGCAGGCTTCCAAACTAAGATTTTCTTGGCTCACAGTAACTTGGCACCACATAACTTAGCCTCAAAAAACCACCTGTTTATAATCCTCAAACTTATGTTCCAAAGACAGTATTATGCAGAGATCAAATGTTCACAGACAAACGTGTTCCTCCTTGTTCACCCTCACATACTCTTCTGTTGCAGTGGCTTTCTCACAATACACATTCAGATTCTTTGCTTTCCACCAGAGGTGACTTGCAGGGTATTCATATTTATTAGGGAGAATTCTTGTAGGGGAAAGGAGTGTTTAATTTAAAGCATCCTCCTTTTCAAACTCGTAAAGAGGAAAATGGAAGGCATGTGTTTGACATGTCTGTGTATTAAGAAACCAGAGATGAAATTTTAGGTGTATTATTTTGAGTTTGGTATCTGAGATAGGAGCATCCCTGATACTTACAGCATGTGATGGAGAAGTTTGAACCTCGACAGCTTTAGCTGTGACATTGGTCATGTATTTTCCATGAACTAGTAAGGCTTGGTAGACCAAAATCACATTTGTGCCATCTGTGGCAGTAAAGAGGCAATAGGGGGGGTAGGGGGTTTTGTTTAGGCTGGATTTTTGCTACTTTAGCTTATTCCAAATACAGAGCTGGCTTAAACCATGCTTGAAAGGGAACCCAGTACCCTACACTGTGTTACCAATGCCTTAATTGTGCAGTTTAAAACACATGCCTGCTTGAATGATTGTGATTGCCAGAGTGTGCATTCATCAGTACTGCTCTACTAGTTCACGGTGATCACACGGTACCAAAGATAATACCACTGCACAGTAAGAGAGTGTAAAGGATGTTACTCTAGAAGCTCCATATTGAATTCAGGTTGAAAATTAAGAAAATGTGAATGTTGTATGAGAAAAATGTACACTTTGTCCTTTGCATTCCTATATGAGAAGCTTGTCCTGTTTTAAGAGCTCCAGTTATTATGGCCTGTTGCCTGTGCTCTGTGGTGATCCAGCAGAGTGTGATGTGAGTTCCAGGCAGCTGAAAATACTGTTTGGGTTTTTTAAGATGGCCTATGAACTCCTATGTATGTTTTCGTTTTTAATTCCAGAGAAGCAGCTGGAAAGCTTAAACAGCTATAAGGTATCACCAAGTTCACCAAGCAGCTTGGACGGAGCAGACTTGTCCTCCATCGACGCCATGATGTCAGCAGTGATGAATGTGGGGAAGATTGCTGAAAATGGCGGGAATTCTCAAAATGTCAAATCCCCCTCAAAGTCTCCTGCACCAAATCGGATTGGCAGGAGGAACCAGGTACATAAACCCAAATGCAGGGAGGGCAAAGGGAAGACAAGCAGCTGCATGGAAAGTGATAAGATGTAATTTATATTTCTTTGATTGTTCTGCCGTTTTTCCCCTCAGAGGTTGTTTCTTCCCTTTGCCATTGTTCCTCTATGTATGTTTTCTGGTATCTCTCCAGACCATAACTTAGAAAACTGGGAGTCAAAGGGGTCTACTTGCTTGGATTCACACATAAAACATTTGAGCACAAGCTCCAATGTCATGCACTGGTGAGCTGGTCTAGCAGATGCTCCTAGCAGTGACAAAGTCACCTAAGAATTGCCATTTTGTCCTGCTGCATCCTTTCTCCAGGCTCTTGCATTTATATAATCTCATGAGGTGTGCAGCTGCCCTGTGGAAGATCCAAGTGATTTATGGTTAAAGGTGATTCTGGCACAAACGTTCATCAGGATGCTCAGTTCATATGTGTGGTGTAAGGTGCCCTTAACTTCCTTGTTAATAAGAGTCTGGAGAGCTATTGCAGAATGCCTTGTATGAATTTTGCAGAGTAAATATATGTAGCTTTTATCAGGTTTTTTCCATTTACCAGTTGATGGCACCAGCTGATAGCAATATTGATCTAAACAAGTGAAAGGAGAGTCATATCAGTTAAGCTATGGTTATTTATATCCATGTTTTTCTCCTACTGGGCCAAGCTCCACCAAAGAAGGTGCTGCAGAATATCAAGAAAACCCCCAGGTCCCTGTGGTCATTTGACTTTAGAGCTTGAGGTGAAGCAGGGAGACTTTGTGTTTACAAAGTTTGTTCGTTTGAATCAAGATGTAACAGGGACCAGAAAGGTTGAGAGGCATGACTCATGTGATGTTCCTATAGTAGTTTATTAATAGCTTGCTGAGTAGCTGCCCAGTTGACGGACTTATGACTTGTCTTGGATTTTTTAGCATGAAAGGAGTTAAAAGCTATTAGCTGTAAATGGCCATCCTTAAATGAGGAATGGGCCCTATACAGACAGTTGAGTTTGAGGGTTCCTGTTGTCTAACACCTGGCTCTGTAAAGGTTTAATTACAGTGTTCTCACTTCAGGGCTGCCCTGGTTCCTTGATTTCATCATGTGAGGTGAGGCACTGGAGTGCAGAGCAGTCTCGGGGCAGTGCTGTTACACAGCTGTCCACTGGTACACCATGTGGTCTGGCTTCAGGGAAGTTTATTAGTGTTGGTGACCTTTATTCCACCTGGTATTTCAGTGGGCATCGAATCAAAGGAAGCTCGAGAGTAAATGTGACAGGATTAAGAGGGATTCTTACTGCATAGAAATAAACAAATACATTGAAAACATAGTAAATAGCCTATTTGTCTTGAGGCTGAAAGATTGTTAAGGCCAGAGGGGCAAATGGCTACATTACTGAGAAAATGGAAGTGGGATGTGAAATATTAAGTGGGTATCAATCTTGTTAGCAGGCTCTAATACGGCGAATTTCCACTGTCAGCATAGCAGAATGAAAGCACTGAATTGTTTTAGTGTGTACCACTGCAGGAATCTCAGATTCTGGTCAGAATGTGCCCCTTATTATAATTTCAAGGATAATAACAGCTGATTTTCTGGGTCTGACTGCTGTTTCCCATGAGTTGGCAGTGAAACATTTTGCCCTGAACCTTTGTCCCAAAGTCTATGGTTCTCTTTATAATGCTGACTTTATCTTGGCTGCCGTCTACCCATAGTCTGGTAAGCATGTTCTCACATCAACATGCATGTATTTTAACTTCTCATTTCCTTTGCTCTTGAAGAAAACAAGAAGTGTGACAGAAGTGGTTTTTGGACTGGAGAAAAACAGACTTAATGCAGAACTCCAAAAGCATCAGTTGAATGCAGAGCAGTTGTGCCAGATTGACTTACTGAAGGGAGAGTAGCTGACAAATGAGCTGCTAATTTTATCTTTCAGTTCAAGAACTGTGTTTTCACCAGCTTGGCTCTGGTGGGGTAGCTGAGTGCTGTGTTTTAAATCCGTGAATGGGGGTACTCAGCAAGTAGAGATGCTAATGTTTTTTGGTCTGGAATGGGTCAGTCAACGGATTTGCTTGAGCTGTGTTACGGTATGCAGCATGTAGCCTGTCTGACCACTGGAGAAAGTTTGGGTTCTAGTTAATTATAAACCCCAGATTCAATACTAATCAGCTCTGGCTGCGCTATAGTGTGTTTCTGATCTTTGCTTCAAGGTGAACCAGTAATTAGTCTATCTTCTGTTAATTTGCTGATTTGAAGAGAAGGCAGTCTGGAAAGCAGGCTTTGAAATAATCAAGTGCATCATGTAGAACTGCAGCACTCGTTTAAAGAGGAGGGAGGCAAAAAACCAGTAGTGGGTTGATAATTTTGCAGAAATAGCCTGGGTATTAAACATCATCTAAACTGTCAGCACATGTGCAGGGATTTTCCTCACAGCACAGTGTGTTTGTTCTCTGTCTTGAGCCAACTTTAACAGGGTGCAGTATAATTGGAGCTGAACATTACTCCACGATCAGGTTGCATATAGTAAAATTAAAGGTATAAGTAGGATAGAGTGGATGTCTGTGAATTACACGTTTATATATAAAAATGAGGGAGGGACACTGAGATAATGCATTTTCATTTTCTTTGAATGTTCAGACTTCATAATGGTAGCCTTTCTTCCTTTTTTTCTAATGTTTTGCAAGTGCTTGTACATTAGACCTTGGCCTGTATGTGTGGCCTGTAGTGATTACCTTTGGGATGTAGAGGCCCGAGATGTAGTTGGAAAAACATGTACATGCAAAAGAGTGGGGAGAAGTGGGAGGACCTAATCCTTTGATTTTAGAAACCAAGTCTCAAGCTTTGTTTATTTCAGGTAGAACGGGAAAATAGCTCTTTATACATGTCCACAGGTCACAGAAGTTAATACAAAATTATTATGGCCCTGTTTTTGAAAACAAAATGTAATATTGAGGCTCTCTAGAATGGTTCCCCAAATCATGCAGAGGGGCATATTGCTTTATTGAGGCAGAAAAAAAAAGCTTTATCTAACACCGTGTCAGCATCTTGCTGTCCTAATGTGCCAGAGAATTTGCCATGGAGACTTGGCTTAGTCATTCTCAATGTTCTTTGTGAATGCTTGTGTCTGACAACCTGGAAATGGTTGCTTCTGAGTTGATGACTTTTGGGATGTCACTGGGGGAAGAGAACTGTGTGGAGAGAGGAAATGCATACCTATCAACTTCCAGCCAAAGAGCTGCTGAGAAGGGATTCTGCTTTTTGCTTGTTTTCAAGCTTTTACTAATGATACTTAAGATAACGGGCAAAGAACTTCAGTAGAAAATGTCATTTGGCATAAAAATTATGGTCATGCAGAGATGGTTTGTCTACCATCTTGTCACTAGAAGTGTGCATCATTCTAATGGAAAACTGAGGTTTAATTTTCAGTGCAAAATCATCTTCCTTTTAATATACAGGCGTTGGTGCTGAAGCCATTCCTGGGCTTCCTGGTGAGGTTGTGAAAATGCCCTTTACATCATCCAGTAGCCATCCTTGTGGACAAATGGAGGCAAACAGCTTTGGTTCCTGCAAGAGTGCCATTTAATCCTTTGCTGGAAGAGTGGCTTTGCTCAGTGTCTCAAGGGCAAACTTAAATCAGGTTGAGCTCTCTGGTTGGCTTCATTGTTTGTACTGTGGTTTGACCATAGTTACTCCTGATTCTCACCTGGGCGGAGAATGACAGGGTTCATAATGTGTTCTTTTGAAGTCACGTACACTCCTGCATTGTCACCTCTTTCTTGCCATGATCTCATCAGATCTTGCGAGCCTCACAAGGGTGGGGCCTGGCCGGTGTGCCCGGATGGGATGCTTCCAGAAGAAACACAGGATGCTAAAGGAAATGGTGCTGATGATTCAGTAAATGCCACTCTTCCTTCTGAGTCAGCCATGGAGCAGAGTATGCAGCCCCTACAAAGGGGCACCAAGATACTGCTTTGCCATCAAGAGGGGGTGGAAAATCTGTAGTTCTGACAACTTAAAAATACTCGGGAAGAATAATTATGTTTGCCCATATAATCTGATGATCCAGGAATTACTTTCTGTTCAGCTAAATTCCTCCTGGCAGTTAGAGCTCCTTGCAATTGCCTTCACTTCCTGTCCTAAACTGCTACTGCTGAGTATCTGTGTGCTGTTAAAACAGCTGCTGTACTTCTGTGGTAGTTGAAATGGCCCCTGTTTATAAATTCAGAAGTTTCTGAAACTTCCTTGAGGGATCCTATCAGATGATAAACGTATAAATGCAAGTTATTCTATTCACAGTGGCGTGTTGTACTTGGGATGGATTATGTTTTAACACCCTCACCACTAACAGCTTTCCAGTCCTACTCCTTCTGATTGTTTTGTTCTCTTTTGTCCACAGGAAACAAAAGAAGAGAAGTCTTCCTATACCTGTCCTCTGTGTGAAAAGATTTGCACTACACAGCACCAGCTAACTATGCACATTCGTCAGGTATGCAGAGTACCAACTCTTGATATCTTACTTTTAATAAAAGTGTTTCATTTGGCAGGGTGCATTTTGCAGTGGTGAAAAACAATTGCATGTGCACGCCAATGAAATGCTTCCATTATAGCTTTATTCAATTGTTTTGCTTTTGTTTTAGCCTTCCCTTGCATTTTCTTCAAAAAGCACACCCCACAAACCTAACCCTGAGGTGGGTAATTTCCCTTCCTTCATTGCCCAGCATTCCACCCCCCACTCAGAGGCTCAAACAAGGATGTGTGTCCTGTTCTGCATAGCTTAAGGTATCCTAAGGATCCGGAAAACCACTTCCATCATAAGGCATAAGTCCTGTTTTATTATCCTGTTTGAGTACAGATCTTTTTACTGGTCATGCAAATTGAGAAGCAGGAAGACACAATTTTAAAATCAGCTCAGTGTAGAAGAGCCTCTCAGTCTTTCACAGGATATAGCAGTTTTGGGAGCAGAATTAAATTTTTTTTAATGGATAATGCACTTTTTTGTCAGCTACAGGCCTGTTCTTGCTCCTACTGAAATATATGCATACTTAATGAGGAAGTTTGCCCTTTTCTCTAGCAGAAGGTTCTGCTTTGGATTCTAAGGTGTGGTTGATGACTGGCTTCACTAGATACTTAACACTTCAGTTTTTCCTCCTGTATTGTAACTGTTACTTAATTATTTTTTTCTTATTCTCCTGGTGTTTTTTGGGGTTTTTTTTGTATTTGAAGAAATCTTCAAGTCTCTGAATGCAAGTAAGAAAGAGTGGTACATTCAGCACAGTAGCTAATGTCCATAACTTGACCTTGTAATGCATTCTTCTGGCCATAGAAGTCTTCATGTACACTCAGAAGCAGTTTAATTTTGTTGTCTTACTATGGAGTCAGTTTAAAATTAATATCGCCAAAGAGTATTTGATTTTAAGTGTCTGTCTTCTGCTGTGAAGTTCATAATTCCATCCTCTTTCCTTACTGCTCACACAGCCCCAAACCACTGCAGAACTTAAAGTATCCCACGGTACCATTTGTCTGATGGGTTGTTGCTGAGTCCCTCTGTCCTCTTCTGCTGCAGACCCAGCAGAAATGCTGCATTGCAGGCTGTATGAAGCAGCTGCTTGTGCTGGTGCATTAAGGGGTTAAAGATGAGGGGGGAGGAGAGGGGCTGGAGTTGAGGGAGGAGGGCTGGGGAGGAGAGGTATATACAGGGCACACCTTCATACAAGGTATTGTGCCAAGTGGCTCTTCACAGCTGCTTAATTTAAGATGTTTATAGTTCTTGCTTATATTTTACTGGCACTTCAGAAGGGGCGTTCAATGAAAAAAAATCATTGCTTTCTCCAGCATAACACTGACACTGGAGGGACAGACCATTCCTGCAGCATCTGTGGAAAGTCTCTGAGCTCAGCGAGCTCCCTTGATCGCCACATGCTGGTGCACTCAGGTGAAAGGCCTTATAAATGTTCAGTATGTGGACAGTCCTTCACCACCAATGGAAACATGCACAGGTGAGTGCTGATCGTGTCCCAGAAGTTTGGAAAGGATTACAGAATAGGGGGCTCTTTTATTTCCTTGGAGAGACTAGCAGGCTGACTAACGACATTTGGGCAGGAAATGGGGAGCCACTGTGACCTACAAATACGGCATAACACTCACTACAGCTTACTAGGATGCTTAAGTAGTGGGAGGAAATCAGAATTGAGAAAGGTCTCCTAACCCTGTTAAATTATCACCAAGAGTTGTTAGGGCTTTTTAAAAATTATTTTTAGTAATAGTAGAAGTGTGGCAGTTCGATTTTTCTCAGGAGATAAAAATATACAGCCAAGCTATATAGGACCTTCTAATTTCATAGCTTCAGAGTAATGAATTCAAGTGGTTGCATTAGAACATCTTAATATTATATACTTAAGTATTATGTATTATACTTATGTATTATATACTTAAGTATCCAAGTGCCATCATGAAGATTCCTCTTTGGTATATTCATCTTATTTTTAAATACATACATCAATATTTGTTTGAACTATAGACAAGTTATTGCACTACAGATCTGGCAAATTCTCTGTAGTCCAAATTGCCAAATGTATTTCATGTACTTTCCTTTGTAGGGATGTAGCAATATGTGCAGTTGTCAACAGGGGAAACAAAATGTTAAAGCATATGGATTTTCCTTCCCCTCTCTCATCCCTTCATTCAGTATTCATTTATTTGCGTGCGTGGAGCATCTCAGAGCCAGTTACAACTTCATGGATTCCCACATAGCTGTAGTCCCCATATCAAAGAATTTACAACCCTCAATGAAACTGTGAGACGGGTGGGGGGAAAGACTATTGTGTACAAGCAAAAACCCAGGAGATATGGTTATGGACTGGTTCTGTGTGGAAGGAAAGAGGTCTTGTTTCCCTGATTATTACCAGTAATTTTCCAAGCAGTGTGCTATAGGTGGAATGAAAGGGTGAATTTGATGACAGTAGGAAAGATAACATAGTCCAGCACAATGGGAGCAATACCTGCTGGCAGCATTACCTTTTCTATATCGTTTTGTTTGTGTTAAACACAAGTGAAAAGAGACAGAATGCAGTTTTGTAATTCCATATTTATTTAACTTGTAATGGATTGGAATTAGGGAGAGTTGGCAAGATAGATAAAGAATGAGAGGGAAAAAACACAAAGAGATGCTGGCCTTGGGCACTGAATAAATGACACATCTGACTCATCTGACCAGAGGTGTTGTGAGCCACGTTTTCCAGGTTGGGTCATTACTCTGCGGAAGGCGTGACGTGCAGAAGGCAGGGCCATTGCTGGGTTGCAACTGATGCCACTGTCAGTATCCAAGGGTGACTTCCAGTGGTGGAACTCTGGGATAGTCAGTCACTTGTGTCTGGGTGGCTTGCTGAAGGACTGCTCGTGTGGTTTATTTGCATTTTTGCTCACTGGGCATCTCCTATGGTCTCCTATGACTTGACTCCAGGCCTGTGAGAGACTGATGTAGTCACCTTTGCTTATGCAGATTTCTCCATATGGAAGTTCTTAGCGTGCTTTTTGTAGCAAATTTATAGCCAGAATTGCCAGACTCAGTGACTTGCCCTAAAGAAGTAGAGATCAGAACCTTCTGATAAGAAGATAGTTTGGTTTTAATTTTTTCTCTTTCCAAGATGATGCCTGAAGTTACCAGGATGGAGTGCTGTATTTACTGACTGCACTAAGAAGGGCCTAAGTTCATGCAAGGAAAATCTTGATATTTAAAGGTTTTTTGTCTGATAGGTGCCTGTATGTTCAGTTAAGCTCCTTCTTGTGTAGAGCTGCCCTGCAACAGCAGAAAGCTTTTCCCAAGCTTGGTATCTCTGCAACAAGTGACCTCAGACCCATGACAAGAAAAATCCTGAGCACACTGAAATATGCTGGCTCTGCTACAGAAGAATTTTGGTTGGCAAACTGTGCCTTCTGGTCTTTTTCAGTGAATAACCTTTTCTTGTGGCTGTAACCGACTGGATCTTTTTGCTGAAGGAAAGCATGAATGTACAACTAGGCAGATGAGGATAAATGCAAAGTGAAATCGAATTTTTTATCTGGTGCTATGACATACAAGGAAGATGTTAATTTTACCCACCAGTACCTCCTAAAACATGTATTTCTAGTATAAGATGGTGTGAAATAAATTTCAGGCATCTCAAACTTAGCTGTAGCATCATGTCCAATGATCTGTCAGTGCTGTGCCTGAATGCCTCTCACATTTCATTCAAAACTGCTCCTGCCTCAGTATTCTGGAGCAAGGACCTGTTTGCCAGGTCCTGCCTCATGTAACTCCTGCAGGCCATGTCTGTTCTTCTGTACCACCTAGATGATACTGCAAGTCCATATTTCTCCTCTTTTGTGTGCAGTTTTTAATTCTCTATTTTTGTGCTGTGATATCTAAGTAGGGACAGATATATGTCCAAATCAGAAAAAAACAAAAGTTCTCATGTGCCCCTGGTAGCCAACATGGGGGTATCCCATTACACAGCATGGGGTCAGAGAGAGGAGTTACAGGTTTAGCAGAAATTTGTGGTGTGCTGGTGAAGAATCAGTGTAACTTGGGAAGGTCCTGCAGGAGCCTCCCAGGATTTACTGCACTTAACCAAATATGCTTAGCTCACAGGAGAGGAGCGAGGGAGGAGTTGGTCTTCCGGTATCTGAATGGAAGGAAAAACGTGTAGGCTTATGCCATATACATCCTCTCTTCTCCTTCTCCTCCTCTGCCATGTTCTGGGTCTTATTTAGCTGTCTATACTATTTTTTAAATCCAGACTTCTTTTAAAAGACCTTTTAGGGGAAAAAGTTCAATGGAATAGTTTTGTCCAGGAAAATACTGTGCCATGGGAGTGCTTATTGCTGTTCCATCACAGAATGAAATTTCTGATCCATTTTCCAACCTCAGAGCATCTATATCATTCGACATTCAGCTGAACAGAGGAAGGAAGGAGACAAGTTGTTTTGGGGGGTTAGAAAATTATTACCAATGTTGTTACATTCTCAAGTGCCCACCATCTCCAACAAAAGTATTTTTTCACCACCTTCACTTTACCAGGGGAGAAAAAAACTCCAGAGCTCTTACATGATGCTCTTTTGCATTACAGTAAAAATTGTATGCAACTGCCAAACCTTCTGTGGAGTGAGTGAGAATGCTGTTTCCTGCACATCTCTTCTTTGAATTAGTGTAGCTGTGCTGGGGTGTTGCATGTCCTCTTCACTTGTGAAATCAATGGTGGCCTTCCTGACTCCCACAATACATGCAGCACTTCATTTGTAAATGAGTCATAGCCTCTCACATGAAGTCCAATTTCTTTTTGTTGTGCTCCTTGGCTCCGCGTCAACAAGTCAAGTTGAATGGGCACAGCAGACTAGGGTGGAGGGGGAAGGTTCTCTTGTGCAACACTGGTAAGTAAAAGAGGTTAAAATCTGCCTCCTTTTCTGACCAGCGTGACTCTTGGCCAGGATTTTCAACAGGGAACCTTGAGCCCAGGGTACCTCAGAAAACACTCTTACAGGCTGCCAGCCTGTTCAGGATTGACCTGAGCCTTCTGTGGGGACAGTCACATTTGGAGAGAGCAAAGGTCTCTGGAGAGTGCTTGATGTCCGGAGCAAAAAGCTGATTTTCTCATTATTCCTGATGTAGTCACACTGTCTGCTGCTGTATCAGTGCTGCTCCTGCTGTTCATGGAGGGTTGGTGCAATCTGATACAACAGCTGGAAGATCTGTTAGTGCCTGGTTATCAGCATCAGGAATTGCTCTGGAGAACAAGACCTGGAGAATGGTGCTGAGTTTTTTAGAGATTTCTTTTTGACCAGAACTGGAAAGTGCTAGTCTTCTTGGAAATAGCAAGCCTTCTAGAATCAGAAGCTGATACGGGATTTGGGGGCTTTGTTTTCTTGGGGCTTTTTAATAATCTGGAGGAAAGAGTTAGATCACAGTAGTTTTGAGTTCAACATTTCTGGAACTAGCACTGTAATGATCAGTACATAGGAAAATCTGCAATTTAGGATACACCTTATGCTCACCCTTCTTTGCTAGAGAGACAAGCCCTGTGGCTTTTTCTCTGTCACAGAGAATTAAAGTTGAATACTCACTTCTCCATCAGGAGCATAAACTATATGGGGTGTATAAAGAGATTCTGTAGCTCTGTGAGAGCTGAGGATTTCCAGTGACTGTCTCCAGTCAAAATATTGCAATTTCTGGAGAAATTTGCAATTTCCAAAGGTTTTCCATCTATACTGTCACTGTAACTCCCTAGGGAGTTTATCTGTGAATAATCCCAACTCTGAGGAGCCCGTTTGAGTCTAGACTCTAGACCAAATAGGAGGTTTCAAGTCTCTTATTCCATCTCTACCACTGCCTCTCCCCAAAATGCAGATAGAGGAGTTAGGCTGCTGCTGTGGTTTTAGTGGTGATTTGTGAGCATTAGCAAGGGACCTTGAGGTAGAGAAAAAAATTTTACTTGACTCACTGTGTTGCATTCAAGTAGAACGTGCAACAGCCTTCAGTGGGAAGGGCGATGCCTCCAGTTGCTCCAAAAGTGTTTCCTTTGGGGGTAGGATACTTTGCCAGCAGTTCCTTTTCCATTTCTGTGACTAAGGATAGTCCATGCCTATCACTTTGAAGTCACATTTTCCTCCCTGCCAGAGACATGCTCTCCATGCAACTAGAAAATGCTAATGGGGTATAAATGCCAAAAGGGAGGCAAGAAATGACCTTTCTGCCAGTTTCCAGGGGGAAGCTGTTAAAGGCTCTATGGCAAGTCTGAAAAGAGTAAAGGGATAATACATGTGTTTCAGCCACAGCTTCCCCAGTTTGGTAAATGAAGGAGCATTGTCCATGGCTGGTTTTCTCCAGACTGTCCATAAAATTCCAGTAATGCAAACTAAATGAAGTGTTTAATTTGAAACTAAAATGTAGTAAGTATCTTCCTTCTTTCTCTTCTTCTGTTCCTTGCCCCATTTGTGACAAAATCATTCAGAATGGCTTTTTATTTACATCCTGCTTAGGTACTTGTGGGCTGTTTATGAACCATCTCAGGAGCAGGTCTCAAAGTTTGGGGATTTTTTTTTTTTTGGCACATGCGAAACACCACATGCAACAACCACATGCAGAAGTCTTTGAAACTCAGATTGGAAGATCTGGATCGCAGAAGCTATGCTTTGAAGCATTCTTACAAAGGGTCCTATCAAAGAAGGTAGTTCTTCTTTTAATTAAGAAGGCACTTTCATTCTCAATCTTACTTTCAGTAAGTAGATACTTTTCCCAAACTTCTGATTTTAATACGCTGTGGAGAGATAAACAGCTGTTTTTTTAATCAAGATACGGTACTATTCTGATGTTCAAGTCTTTCTTAAACAACATTTTACGTGTGCACCTGTGTGTTGCTGCGTGAGTTTCTTGAGAAAGACAGAAAATGTACATGCTAGAGGGTAATCTGTGAATTTTGACATTTTAACCGGCCGTCTTTGCTGGCACACGAAGAGCATGCACGTCTGGAAGATTGTAGTGCACTGCTCAGAAAATGAGCAGTTGGATCCTGATAAAGGCACAGGGGTTGAGATGTGAACACTTCAAAGGTATCCCTGCTCCCTTTAGCAAGAGTCTGTGTCTCATGGGCAGGCATGCACACAGGCCACCTGTGACTCTGCAAATATCCAACAGGCAGAGTGTCCTCAAGGTCTGGCTGAATCCATCCTCTCCCTGCATTCCACCTGTGAATCGCTCTCATGTTATTTATGGAATTGGCCTGCTTCCAGTACTTTGTGTGTGCTTTGTGGGGTGCAGCACAGTAACAATGCCCAGCCTCTAAGTACAAATAGGATCTCTGTAGTCCAGCATGTGCAGGCTGGCATTTGCTTAAGATGGGAGTTTTGGAGGCAGAGCATAGCCAAATGCAATGAAGACCTATTTTTCTTTCCCAGAAGAGGAGAGGAACTGCCTTATTACAACATGGTTTTCTTTCTGGGGGTTTGCAAGTGGAAATTTGATGTGGCTTTGAAAAACTGAACTTACAAGGACTTGAAGCTAGAAACAAATAGCCAAGAGCTCGCCACACAGAAAGTGATTGACACTTCACACGTGTGAAAAGGCTGTCTCATTGTCTTGCACAATAATGTCTCTTTGGTCATCTCCTAAGGAGCTTTTATTTCAGTGTAGTAATTGGTAAGCAGTGCTCTTAAATATTAAGAACCAGGCTGTACTACAGGCTTTTAAATCTATTCCTTATATGTGGGGGGATGATTTAACCACTGCCAGCATGCTAGTGAAAGATAAGCTTCAGCAAATGCAAGTGCCCTAATTCTTCAGCAGGGATAATGAACACAAAGGACTAACTTCTGCTTCTAGTAATTGATGACTGTAGTTGTGGGATGCAGGTGAGGTGTGATAGCTGTTTTGGTTTTCTTTGCAGTTAAAATATATTTATTACATTTTTTGCTAGCACATTTTGTAAGAAAGGATGGGGAAACAGGTGGAAGGAAGCTTTTTGGCCTCTCCTATCAGCAAATAACATCCAGAATACGTGTTCAGTATTCTGCTGGGACCCCTATGTTTTGAAGAAGGTTAAATTAGAAAGAAAGAGAGAGAGAGAGAGCGAGAGGAAGAAAAGCAAGCAAGCCTTTTAAACAACAGTATGGCAGTAAGAGAAGAGTCTGTTTCTCTGTGTCTTTGATTCAAATTAAAAGACTACAGTACATTTAATTGTCCCAGGAACAAACTTTTGTCTGTCCCACTGTTACTGAGTAGATTTACTTCTGGAAAGACTATATATAAACTTTCATTTAATTCACAGGGCTTACAAATAGGGTGCTCAAAAAAACCCTCCATCAGCAGTAAAAGACTCTGGATGACCTCTTGTGCCACAGAACCTCTGTGAGCCCTCAGAGCTGAAAGGAGATGCCATGATTTGAGATGTGTTACATGCTGCTTGTAGGCTTGGACAGTATCCCCCTTCAGTTATCATTAAAGAACAGCAAAGGAAGTTAACACAAAAACATGAATGCTGAGATCTGATTAGAATCAAGCGAAGCAAGGAAGTGCAGAGTTAAGATTTATATGCAGACCTTAATTAGCTCCATTGTTCTTGAGAACCTAAGCGTACACAATGAAGAACATTATACTTGCATCTCCAGAGCTCCTCAGTACCTAAACATAAGAAAGACTGAAAAGTGTGCTTTTCGGTCCTTGATTTTGTGTGTGTATTCTCTTTAAGGAGTAGCTCCATCTAATCTTGTGCATTGTAAAGTTGTGGATTCTCACATTTTGGTTTACTGCAGGCAAAAAAGGGGGAAACTCTTAATGAGTTTAGGTTTCTGGTGTGATTTGTGTCAGGAGAAGGTGGTCTGACGTGGCGGGGTAATGCAGCCCTCCTCACGGGCAGTAACATAAATCTCCTGTATAACAGAGCGTATTGAGTGTAGCTTAGTGCTGCTTTGTTACCCATGTCACAGTTCAAATAAGCACAAGCCACTTGACAGATTAGACTCTAGTCACAGAGCACATGGCAGTGCAAGACCTTGATCTTTCCACATAAGTACCCTTTCAGGAATATCACCTCCTCCGAAGGTCTAGTATTCTCAGGGATGTTTCCTCCCCTTCTCACCTTGAAGAGCTACAAAATAAATACCTTAATAAAGCCTTAACTTAGCAAGCACTAGAAAATCCAGGCGATCTTTGTGAGGAGTTGAGGTGCTTTTAGTCCTCTGCTATAAATCTGACATGTGATTCTTGTGGACATGTTAGCTCTCAAGGTTAACAAATAACGTGTTGTTTTGTTCGCTTTTTGGTTGGTGGTTTGTCTTCACAGCTTGTATTTCGGTTGGGTGATTATGTGTAGAAAATGCTGGTGGTGAGAACGTTTGCTGAGAGAATATGTTAAGGTAATCTTTGCTCAGCCTGTTGTGCATGCACATCAGAAATACTTGCATCACTTCTCTTATGAACATATATTCCCTGTCCTCCTATCCTCTGAAAAGATTTCTGGGCCAAGTACCCACGAGAATGAGGAAAAAGTCTATCACAAACTGCAGTTGTGGTTGCTGTCATTCCACCTTTAATGTGTGTCTTCCAGCTTTACCTTTTTTCCCCCCAGTGTCTAACCTGCTAAACTTGTTCTAGTTCAGCATGCTGGAACCAGCAAACAGCAGAGCATATCCCTTCTCAGGGTCAGCAAGATCTTTCCTTTTTCTTTCCTCCCCTCTTTTAAAAATAGGCTATTTCATAACAGTAGATTGACAGCTTTTGGAGAAGCTTCTGTAGGTGTTAAAAAAAAAAAAGTTTAAATAAAGTGAGGGCAATCTTGTCATTTGGACTTAGCCAGATCCTTTCACTCGGGTTGTTGAGACATGATGCTCATACACACGATGTGCACAGCTTAGGCAAAGACACAGTCCTTAAAGTAGTGGTGCCATTATACAACTGCTAAGTAGATCACAATATGCAAATACTGCTTTCTGTTTCTTGAGGGTATCTACAGGTATGCCGAGTTTTTCAGGCTGGTCTCTTAGCTGAAATTCGCTAAATGCTCTCAGTGATTTTTTTCATAAATCCTCAGAGTCAGCTTTCCAGTGCTGACTCACTTGGAAAGATATCTTGAAACAGAGAAGGTGTACAACTGCTGTGTGGCTCATTTGTTATGCCAAGACACTTCAGTTGAAGCTTTTTTGACAGTTTCAGACAGAGGGTAGAGAGAGTAAGGCGGCAGTTTTTCATGGACTGAATGAATTCCACTTGAGGGCTAAAGATCCCAAACTCCTGTAAAGTAGCTCAGGTAATGTGGAGACTTCCGTTTCCAACTTGACTAAACAGACATGTAATAAGATGTGAAACCTTTTCCTAGTGCTTCTCTGCTCAGCAAGGGACTGCTGAGAGGAAGGAGGACCACATGTTCAGGAACAGGAGAGGAAATGGGCTGAGCACGTGAAACCTCTTTTGCTAGGATGCCGTCCTCAGCCCTGGGAAAAGTTTGCAGTTTGTGTGTGTGCAGTGATAACCTTTTACTTCCTTGCCCCTTGAGACACTTGGTGACTGCTGATACCGGGATAATGTGGAGACCCTGCTTTTAAGGAAGATGTGCTTCCCTTATCTCATGCAGCTTCCTTGCACGCGTGGGTCTGTGTGTGTTTGTGTGTGTGTGCTGGGGAGAGATACTCAGCTCCATCTGCACAGCATCCCCAGCAGTGCTGTGGCCGTCTGTTTTTTCCTTCTTGAGCTGTGTGACGCAGCAAGTTGTTCTGTGCTGTGCCATCAGGATTGCTCAACAGTGCAGTGTGAGAGGGAACCGAGAGCAAGAGAGCTTTGCCTGCTTCTGGGAAGTAGCTGAGGCTTATGTTTGCTTGGTTAAGAAAGGGGTGTGGTTCTGGAGGGGAGGCAGGACATACCTAAGACTTCTTCAACTGTGTTTGCTCTTTCAGATAAATCTTTTCCCTGCTGTGATATACTTTCTCTAATTTTCTCTTTCCTTCTCTCTCATTTTTCCTGTTACTAAAATTTAAAATGGCTTTGATTGTCCTTACCTTCTAATAAGACTTGTTTTCTTTAAACATAAAGTTTCCTGAAAAAATCAGCAGTGGAGTAACTGAATAAGGTTATATAGTGTGGTAACTAAAGGACATGCCTGAAAACCACAAATCTCCTAAAAGATTGAAAGAAACAGTTCAGAATGTCCCAAGTCAGATTTTTGGTACACTTTAAAAAATATTACTTCTGCTTAATTTTACTGTTGTTAATACACTTTTTTCTCCAA
>JAHLSL010000006.1:9052841-9121566 GCA_025920805.1 Petroica traversi | reverse complement strand
ATTACTTCTGCTTAATTTTACTGTTGTTAATACACTTTTTTCTCCAAGCTTAAGGAAGTGCAGTGGCCTCAGAGGGATCTTATTTAATAAAGGAGGATCTTGTCCCATATAAAAGTTTCTTACAGCTTGGAAGTCTCCTTGCAGTATTTGACATTGTTAATTTAGATCTGCTCTGAACATAATGCAAATTGTCAAACTGTGTGTGACAGCTTGGTGAAGTGGTACTGGGAAGCTCACACTGCATTTCCTCCTCTTCTGCTCTCCTTTACACCAGGGTTGATGCAAACTGCTTTCTTGTGCCGTCCTTTGGGAATCTTTGCTTTGGAGGCATGGTTTGAATCACTTCCCTGTCACAGCATCATCAGGCAAATATTTGTCTCGCTTTTTTCCTTTGAGGTGTTCTGACAACATTGCTCTTAGGGAATAAGAGTAACGTTGAGCCAAGCTGGGAATGCAGTTGTATCAATTTCAGCCTGTTTGAACTTGCTGAGTCTGTGCAGCAAGTAGTTGCTTAAATGTGAATACAGCATAATTATTCAGAAGTGGTACCCCCCCCTTGCTGGATTTGTAGATCATTATCTTTCCTCTCACTCACACTTACAACTTGCCTTTATTCACAGCAAAGCAAAATTTTTCTCTCAGATAAAAATACAGAATGCTCTGTGTGCATGCGTGTGTATCATGTATCCTTAGGTATCACGTATTGGCAGCTGCATGGCACTGGCCAACTTTGCAGCCTGTCCCGGTAGCACTGAAAAGAGATTTGAAATCTGTCATTTGAATTTAACCACTGCTGGCTCTTTCAGCCTTAGCACACCCAGCCAGTCTTGGTGGATCTGAATAATGGCACTTCTGTCATGTCAGTGATGCCGTCTGCCGGGAGAACCTCTCAGTGCCAGGAGCCAGGCAGTGCTGCAGCCGCTCTGAGCTGGGGAGGATGCTGGGGGCACCTCCCTGTGGCACCTTGGGCACCTGGGGACGTGCCACCTCACCCTGCTCCATGGGGAGGCTCCCCAGGGCTATCTTGGCCTCAGTAGACAGCAGGAGCAAGGGCTGGAGACACCGTAAAGATAATGAGGTGTGCAGCCACGCCTGCAGGATGGCAGTGCTAGCAGGGGGATCTCCTGCAGGGCCTGCTTGCAGGCATGAGGCTGGAACGATCAGGGCATCCCAGTCTGATCCTCCCTGGACCTGTTTGCCCCACCCTACCCTTTCCCTGCGTGCCCTGCAATGACTTTCCTACCAGCATAGCCACCGAGACTCCTGCTGCTCAGCTTCCTTTGGTTTGTCCCTTGCCTGGGGTTCAACACTGGTTGCCACCAGAGTATATGGGGGCACTTGGAATTTGTTTTTAAAGATGAACTCTCTGCAGTTGTAAGAGGGAATTTCCCGTATGTTTGGGATTTTGGTATTTGTCTCTTGACTTGCTGTGAAGTATGTGTGTGTGTCTGAGGGCTTTTTGAGCCATTTTTGGGTTTTTTGAGGATACAAATATTAAGCAAGCCAAAAAGAGAAGACAAACAGAAACTTGTCCCAGTACAGATCATGTCTGATTTGCAAAATTACCTGCATCTCTTTGGTTCCTGTGATTACAACTGGCAAGGGCTGAGTGAATTGCTCTCTTAAGTGGGTGATGCTGGTAATTAACACTGGAAATATATTGTCAATACAGATTCTCTACATGTTATAACAAACAAACAACTGACTAAACTCTTTAACCCAAGGGCATAATGTTACTGCACTTTTGACTTAGGTTTCAGTCATATTCACGAGACTCTTAAGGAGGGACTTAGCAGCAGGGTATTAAACTATTGTTCCTAAAAATACTGCAGCTTCACTTTCTCTTTGTTTAGGATTTATTTCCTGTAGGTATCAAATGGCAGGAGCTTTGAAGAGAAGTTCCCTGTGTTCTCCTACATTTCCAGATAGCTTGGGCTGAAGTATCATTTTTTAAGAAGAACGAAACAGAAACAGTGACAAAGATAACGTGACATAGAAATACCTGAAAATACTGTAATTTTAAAGTCTGTCTTCTCTTTCTTTATGAGACATTTTTCATTTCATGAGGCCTGAACAATATCATGGTCCAAATTTCAACCTGTCTTGGTTTTATCCTGAACTCCTGTTCATTCTGATACCATGGCACAAAGTTGAAGCTTTAACAAAGCAGACTATTTTTTTCTAAATAGAGATGTTTGGTCATGTTCTGAAGGGGAGAACCTGTTTTTTTAAGTATTGAAAAGGGGTTTTATGATCCTTTGGAGTTTGTTTGCTTTTATTTGGGAGGAGCAGTGTTAGTGAAAGATCTTGAGACACAAAACAGTGAAAGACATAAAGCAATTGAATCAGCTAAATTGTACTGACCAGCTCAGTCCTTCCCAGACTCGCTTGGGAACTTGAGTAATTCTTTTTGTTGTAAGGGGCAAAACAAAGTGTATTGTAAATAAGGTGAAGGATGGAAAGCAGTGATTTTTATTCTTTGTCTTTGATTCAAATGACTTGATGTGTGTCTTCCTTGTCTTCAGATAAGCATCAGATGTGTGAGGATTTTCCACTTGGTTTTGATATCAAACTGCTTAGAAATCACGTGGGAGATGAGGAATAATCATGTGCAATACAGTAGAGTATAGGGTACATCTAGTGGTAAAGTGGAGAAACTTGTAATAATATGTGGGATATGAAGCCAGAACCTGAACTTGATACTGTCAGATGATCTCTCTGGACTGATAATGCTTGGATTCATTGGCCTCCCCACCGTGTTTCCACAGATGAGAGGGAGGAGGAGGGTGTTTATACATACACTGGATTCTGTGCTCAGGAATTAATCTTGATTTAGATGCTGGGACTTTCCCAACCAGGCCTCAGTGAAATTGCTTGCTGCTCCCCCTCTGCACATGCTACTCCTTCCAATCAGACCTACCTGGCATAAACCTTTCTTGACTGAAAGCCAGCAGTGCTTGTGCTGCCATAGTTATAAGGGAGAGGCTTAACCCTGAGTCCTACTTCGGAGCTGCAAATGCATCCTTTTGTTCCATGCCTTCCTTTTGCTCAGGCCTCCAAGCCAGACAGGCCTTTTTTCTTTGGGACCTGAAGCACATCAGGAGGCGTGGAAACTCAAGGTGCAGCTACAGTGTGCTTTTTTCTCCCCAGAATTAAGAGGTGAGGGATTCCCACGCATGCTGAGGGATGATTTCTGTCCAAGAGCCAAAGTGGTGCTGATCAGGTTATCTGCATGCAAAGCAGATTTTGTTCATAATTCAGTGGGACCCAGAGCTGGGAGCAGCTGCATCTTGCAGTTGCCTCCTTCAGGATGCTTTGTCTGCTCATTCTAGCCTTGAGCCAGCCAGTCAAAACCTGCCCACGTTCTGGTTTTGGCATTGAAGCTGTAGGCTGCCCTGTTTCGAGACCTCCAGAAAGCTTATACGATCAACATGCAAATCCCCTTGGCATTAAGAAAATACATCAGCCCTTTTTAGAGATGTGGTAAAGACTGGGATGTGATCAGCAGGAGCTGCATGTCACTTCAGCAGGACACATGCTCCCCCACCCTCCCATGAGTCACCTCCCTTAGACACTGTTCCAACACCATCCACAAGAGAAAAAGGAAAAAGGCACTTGAGTTCTGTGTTTGCCTGTTACTACAGAAGTCTCTTCTTCGATGTAAAGTAGCAAAATATTGACTTGCTGCTGTTCTGGTAGAATACTCACCCTTCTGAAATCATGCTCTGCATTTCAGTGTCGGGCTGGAAACTTTTTTCTACCCATTTGTCTTAACAAAGGGGGGAAAAAAAAAAAGGAAAGAAGTCAGGGGAATTCTTGTGCAGCATCATCTTAGTCATCCTGCTCATGTGACCCTGAGAAGGGAGAGGAAAGCTGTGGCAAAGAGGGGAAACGGAAGGTGATTCTCAGGGGGAGGATGGAATGAAGGGCAGTCAAGCACTTGAAAAAATGTGATTTTGTTGGGAGGGCTGACTGGCACACAGTCCTAGCACAGTTGGATCCTCTTGGCTCACCTGTGAAATTCTTTGTGTGAGGGGGAGGGAAGAGATTATGAGGAGAGCTTTTTCTCATACAGCTGTGCTGCAAAAAGCATAGTGTATAGCAAGGTATTTCCTTTTTTTTTGCAGAGCAGTTCTTAAACATTAAGAGTTTAGTTCAGAGGCGGATCAGACCATGTTTGGAAAAGACTTAGTTTTCTCTTTTCCTTGGCTTTACTTTTTGCAATTTTTTCTGGTTCTTTCTCGGGTCTAATTTTAAATAAAGTTCCGCCACTTTCTTTGAGAGGTCAATCAAGGCTAACTAGCACTTAGTGCAAAAGAGTCCTCCGTAATATTAAGCTCAGGTTTTTATCTGCTTCCTGTCACCCTGTGTATCATGGTTGTATTTTAGGGTTCCACCCTTAGCACTGTCCCAGGTGTATGTGTACTTGCATGCATGCTGGGGAGACTAATGACCACTATATTGAGGTGCAGATTTCAGGGCTCTGTACCTTTCAGAGCTTGTCTGCTGTTCTGGGGTTGCTGTGTAGAGTGGCTCAGAGCCAGAGTTTCATTGATTTAATTTAGAAAAAGTAATCTGAGTTTCAGCTGCTGTGATTCTGGCTGTCTTCTGAGCTATAGCAGTGGTCACTGTAAAGCTGCTGGCCAATGTTACTGTAACTTACATCTGCAAGTGAATATGAGCATTTCTGTGAGTGTCCTTACTTTGCCCTTCTTTTTTTTGAACTACATTCTCACTTAAAGTGTTGAGTGTTTATCTTTATTTTTTGGAACTGATGAATGTCCTATCATTTTTCTTTATCACTCTAAGATGCTGAAAGCTAGCCTGACTTACGAGCCTGTCTTTTGCATTCTAAGTATGCCAGTGTTGTCAGGCCAAAATATGTTGTTAGAGTCACAATGGGAAAATAACTTCTAAACACAGCTTTGTTCCTGTTCTTCTTGTATCTTGGCAGGCTAAACAGTGAGGTTGAACATTTTCAGTGTTACATATAAGATCTAATCAAGGAAAACTCTTCCAAAGGAGTAAGGCAACACAAATACTTCCCCCCCCTTAATTATGGTTAGGAAACTTTTTAAGTAGAAGAAGCCTCAGTGAAGGGAGTGTTTAAAAGAAAGGTTGTGGATGTGGATGTGACTTGGCATCTGCTGAAGTTCAACCCAATGTTGGGTGATAAATGTTGTCTGGAGGCAGAATGACATCCATGTTGCAAAGTAAAAGAGAGAGATGAAGATTGTGTCTATCCTTTGTACTGCTTGGCTTTATCTTCCCGCTTATCTTGGTCTGTAGCTCTAGTAATCTTTTTCCTCTCCACCCTTAACTTGATGCAGTGAAACTCGCTTAACCTGCCAAAGGAGCAACCTGCTGGCTGTAATGTGGGCAGGTTGTGACTCCCCTTGAGAACTCTGGAACCTGCTGCTTTGGTTTCAGAATTTTCCTTTCTTTCTTTAATGATCACATGCATAGAGCTATCACAGCGGCTGTGATGTTTGACCTACACAGTAAAAGTCAAAGGTGCAGTCAGGGTGTCTTCCTGTTTATGGCTCAATAGCTTAGGCTGCTTCCTTTCAAATATGCAAAACTGAAGCATGAAGGGATCACCACATTCCTTGCTGTGGCATGGATTCTGCTCTGGCTTTTAGGGCATGGCAAAAGCATGCACATTGCAGGAAGGGAAACTGCAAGCAGTTGAGGCAGCCAGTGACTGACACCAGACATAGCAAAGCCCCCATCACTGTGGTGCTGCACCCATGTTAGCAAGCCCTGCCTTATTGGTAAACTTCACATTGCAAGAACAGTTGAACTGCTTTTGGGACTTGCAGGAGCCAGTGTGTTTGCATGCTTTAGGTCATGCCAGGCAGAGGTCCTCCACTTACCTGGAGGTCCCAAGGGTTTTTCCTGTTGGTGTGCTGTGGATGTGCCATCACACCCCTCTCAAGTACGAGCCAGCTCCATCAAAACAAGCAGAGTTCAACAGGTGGACAAACAGCAGGAGGAAAGAACTTAGCCCTAAGGGAGCTGTTTTGCATAGGTAGCTGCTGAACAAGAGTTGTGCATACTTGTTAATGGTTGAAAAGAGACTTTAAAAGAAAGTGGGAAGAAAAAGTCCCACGCCCAATGCATAGCAGGTTTGTTTGGTCGTTTGTTTGTTTTCTGGATGAATGTGATTTAGCCTGACTGATTTTTCTCTCTAGCTATCTGAAAAATAACTGGCCAAGTAGAGTTAGCTGTGCTTCAGCTGAGCTGCCAGAGGGTTAAGTAGTCAGGCCATGTGTGGGTGCCTGAGGTGCAGGGACAGACAGGCACAGCAAAAGCCTTACTTTGAAGAGATCATTGAAACTGGAAAGCAGTCTTTACCAAAAAGAAACAAAACATAGACAAACAATCCACCTTCCAGGGTTTGCTTTGCCTGTGCAGTGGAATATTTTTATTTTTGTTCTGAGATGCTTTCTGAATTTTATCTTCTATCATTGTGGACAGAAACCCCTTAAGAAATAACTGGTTTCTTCTCCCTTATTCTTGTGTGAATACAGACAACTGCAGTTCATGCTGTTGCTTTATCGCTCATGAAAGAAACTCTAGCTAGCATGAGGAATTAGACCAGTGCCACAGGATAAAAAAAAAACAACCCAAGATTAAAGAAAATGAGACAGTAGAGAATCTACAGATGCCTTCATGCAGGTTTTGTGAGACGAGGTAGCACTGGATTCGTGTGGATAAATGAGTTGCTTTGGTGCCTGTGGTACCAGAGCTATCAGAGGGCCAAGATAGGGGAGTGCACAGCATTTTGTATGCTGTGCCAGCACTCTGGGTTTTCTCTGGGCTCTTTCAAACCTGGAGACAGCCAAACACTCAGACCTTCAGCATTCCTTCTCCTCCCAGCTAGGTGATCAGCAGGGAAAGAGGCCAGACAATTTCAGCAACATTTCCATGGTTCTGTGTCCAGTCTCCTGGGCACATCTGCACATGGATGTGACTGACAGGTGTTACTGGTGTCTGTCCACCAGTTGTGCAACCAGTGAGAGTTACTGGGGATCTGGGGAAACTACCGGGTTTGTCCTCACGTGGACCTGATCCTCCAAGCAGCCCCAACCTTGATGGATGCTGAAAGCAGGCAGTAGCTGAACAGCCATTTTAGTCTTGCACAGGTTCTGGTAGCTGTGGTGCTTTTGGCTTGAGGCTGTTTCTGCTCAACACCGTGTGGTTTGAGACAGGCTGTGGTTTGAGATGGTGATTTAGATGCCTTCCTTTTTTTAAAGCTTTTGAGTTCTTGAAAGGAAACATTAAAAAAAGCATTGTGTGATGAGACAGTCTTCCAGCAGCTACAGTGGGGTCTGCTGTGGGTCAATTTGGTCCAGGGTGTTATCTCGAAGCATCATGCCCTTGGCATCCAAAACTAAAACAGATTTTATGTCATAACACCCAAGCAGTTATGAGGATGTGCAAGACTTGTCTGGGTTACAACATTCACTCTTGTTAGAACGTGATCATGTGCAGTCATGTTAAATGGCACTGTCCTGAGCCCAGTTGTGGATGTGACTTCTGAAAGATGTGCCCAAGTGCCATTAACACTGTTTCCATCAGGTTTCTTTAAAGTTAGTCATATGGACAAATGGCAACTCCCTCCTGCACACACGTTTCTAGCTATTAGAAGCAAAAAATTTCCATTGTATCTAGGAGCATACATACGATTTTTTTTTTCAACAGTACTGTAAATTTGAAGTAAGCATAAAGGCCCCATCTTTAGTAATAATAAAAAAAAAGGAATATTTGAATTTGAGCTTTAAGCTCTCAGAAGAAGAAACACAGCAGCAATACCTTCCATCTAACTGAAAGGAACTAGACAACAGTGTCTTCCTCAGGTTGCAAATACAGAAAACCATGTGGCAGGTGGGTCAGGTATAGATATTCATGAGATTGGTTCCTGACTGTCCCTCTCCCTTTTCCTGTGTCTTTGTGTCCAGAAACAGTTATTTTCCTGGGAAAGCAGGTTTGTGAGCATGCCTTGGCAGTACAGAGTTTTGCAAGCCATACCTATTGTAGTGTAACAGTGTGACCAAATAATCCTGACTTCAAAGCTGCACTTGAAATTTGATACTGGGGTGCCCCATTGTGTTAAGGATGAGAAGGAAACAAATATATTTAAGAAATGTTGCTCTGACATAGGCATATCCAGATCTATTTGAGGTACAGTCTCAAACTCTAGACAGAGCGCCAGTAAAAGATGAAGTGCTTTTTGTGCACTGAGAGAAGTGGATGCTGAGCTGCAGGCTTTTGCTTACTAGGCTGCCACAAGACAAGGGAGGCTGGGTGTGTGGATTGCTGAGCAGGTTTAGGCTGAGCCAGGACCTTGTGGATGATGGGGAATGGGCACAATGCTCATGGAAATAAATGGCAGCATGGCAAGTGTCATGCTGAGAGTTGGGACATGAGGGAAAGCTTGTGGGTTCCCTGCTGTGGCCCCTCACAGGCCCAGGCACTGCAAAGGGCCCGTGCTGGATCCTGCCCCAGCTCTTCTCAGAAGTTCAGGCCAGTTTATGGGATCTCTGATGGTATCCTTTAAAGGCAAACCTTAGAAGTGGTGTTTGCATTAAAATTGAAATAGACCTCCCTCCCTGGGTTTGCCTGCTGACAGTGTCTCCTTCCCCCTCCTGCTCAGGCACATGAAGATTCATGAGAAGGACCCGAACAGCACAGCAAGCACCACTCCCCCCTCGCCGCTGAAGCGCAGGCGATTGTCTTCGAAACGGAAGTTCAGTCACGATGCTGAGCTGGACAGAGAGGAGAGGACACCTGCAAAAAAGGTTCTTTATGGGGCATGAAGCAAAAGATGTTCCTGGTTATCTCCTAAATTGCCAGCTGTTTGGTTTGTGCAGTTAGCACAGACTTGTTACAGCTCTGTATATGAGTTGCCATGCTTATCTTGTGTGGCCAACACGGCTGTCTGAGACTGAATTATTTCAATCTCTGAAATTAGAAATCAACTTTAAATTTTTTAAATTCTTTATTGTTTAAATTTTTGAATTTGCATATGATTTATAAATAATTGTTGTTGGATGTCAAGAGGATTCTTTTGCTGCTGCAGCTTTTCCCCTAGCTTTTTTTCCCCTCCCATTTATTTTGCAGTATTCTTGGAGGATGGTGGTTTAAACTTTTAAAAAATTATGTTTACTTCAAAAGCAGTAGCAGCTAAAGTCTGCTTTTGTCTTGATCTGGAGGTAAAAAAATCTACAGCATATTTCCCATTCACAGTAGCATAATCTTGCATTATTGGAGTTGCAAGAGCAACCAGAAAATATTTATTTGAAGGCTAGACATTTCCATTAGGATTTTGTTTATGAAATATTTTAACACATGTCAGTCATTTGTACAAAATGTATGGTGTCTGCCAAACTTGACTCTTTCCACTTATTATCTCTAAATGGCAAGCTAGAAGCAGTTCCATTTAGCACAGTATCCCTTGCTCTGTGCACACTTTTCTCCCTGTAATCAGAAGAGAAGTATAGAAAAAATCCAGAGGTTCATTGCTTCTCCCTGAACCACTTGACTTAGCAGTTGGCAGTATCTCTGCGGCATAAATAATTTAGGCTGACAGCTCCCCTGGCTTTCTGAAGGGGGAGGAATGCTAGTTCAGTGGTATATAAACACATGGGTTTATAAGTTGTTCAAATCACAGTTCCTCATTAGAACTGGAATATCTGTGACTCAGCTGCACACTTTGTCTCCTACTGAGCCTCCTTTTCTGACATGCATGGTCTTACACACGTGCAGAAGCTCTGTCGCTTACCCTCTCTCCCAAGGAATGAGTCATTTGTGTTTGCTTGCAGCAAGGTTGCACATGAAGCCTGCAACTTTTTTTTTAAGAGAAAGACTTCGAATGGATTGCAAGTTTGGTTTGTTGCTTACAAATTGGTCTAGTGAGATTTTTTTTCCCTTTTTCTGAAGGTTGTCGAGGATGGCCACTCCGGTGAAGGGGATAAGAAGGCTGATGATGAAGTTTATCATTGTCCAGTGTGTTTCAAAGACTTTTTTTGCAAGTATGGGCTCGAGTCCCACATGGAGACACATCCAGATAATTCATTGAGGTAAGAGAGAGAGTACCCAGAGTGTCTCTGGTCACCAGATAACCTGAGGAAGCCTGCTGGGGAGGGGCAGGAGTCACTCAGCCCCTGCACTGTTAACTGCCCTCCTTTGTGTTTTTGAGAAGGTTCTTAAATGTTTTTCCTCATCTTGTGTCACCAGGGTGCTGTAGGGCTTAATTCCATTATTTTTTGCAAATATGGGAAATCTTGCCAGTTAATAGCTGGAAATGTTTTTAGAAAAAATTAAAGCCCCTCTTCCTCTCCTTGAAACCCGTCATTGTTACATAAAACTGTAAAATGACAACATTGCAAAATTTTAGCAAGTTAAACTGAAGATGCTTAAAACTTGATTTAAAAACTTGATAAAACTATTCAGGTATCATTCGATGAGATTATTCTGTTTGTGGAGAAGGCAGCAGCTGGATAGAAAGGTTTTTCAGTCATTGGAGTGAGAGAAGGTAGATGAGTTTCTGGTTTCAGACTTGCAATAAAAGTGTTTTATGCTTTTCTGCCTTTTGAGGTTAGGGAATGATGTGGATTTTGGCTTAAATGAGCTATTCTTAACAAAGAAAAATTATTTATTAATTGTTTGGGAAGGTGCTTGAATGTTGTGTTTTGATTCAAGTAATTGCCTCTGGGAGTCCTGAAACGTTTTTATTTCCTGTTTTTACCATAGGAAAATGTAGAGCCAGATACATGAAGATATAAAATAAAAATTTCAAATCTAGTTGAAAGATGTAGAAAAGCTGCTACTTTAGAAAAGGAGATTTTCCGTTTGTAGAAGCTTGTCAATATTTTAAACTTATTTTGGGACATTGGACTCTAATGATGTTTTTGGAAGGATGAAAAATTCAGAATCTGGAAGTGTCAACACTCACTCCTGGATACAGTTTCTTTATAGAATGGCATGGAGCAGAGGCATCCCATTCTGTTAAATGGGATTAATTCTATTAAATGTTCCCTTTTTTAAATTTTAATTTAGAAAACCTTAGTAAATACATGTAAAATACTTTTTAAAGACAGTGCTAATGTTGCAGTTACTGGGGAAAGGAGTTGAAAGCTTGGTCCATTCAATAGTAGTTAATTAAATATACTTTGCTGTTTCTGAAGTAAATGAGGTAAATTTTCATTATAGATCAAAGCTGAAACAGGTTTTCTCCTGTAAGAGCTCTGCAGCCCCCACAAAATAGAGTCTGGGTCAGTTTTGCTTTACACTTTGTGCTTTAGGGAAAGCAGCTGACATATTAGGTTTATCCTGGCATTACTCTCATTTTTAAGCTTCTCTGAAGATACGACCTCTTTGCAAAGTTGTGTTTCATAGACCTGAGTGGAGAGGTGGATTTTCTTGCTATCAATGATGGATATAAGATAGTGGAATAGATACCCTCCTAGCTTGGTAGCTTTTCGTCTGCTGTGGCAAGACAGCAAGAGACAGTAGCTGTGAAAACATTCTGTTCCTCTTTATGCAGCGCCTCCTCTGGTATTAGACTTGTTTCAGGGTAATATTCTTCTGAAATGGATTTTTCTACCCTTGATTCTGTTGAGCAGCAAACGTGTCCCTAAATCAAAGTCAGCCTCCATGGGTATGATTTCAGAGTGGTGCTGTGATGCTTGTCTTTATAGAACTGTCTAAATGATAGTAAGGTGGGTTTGTCAGGTATTTGCTTCAGCAGTTTAAGACATGTAAGTGAACACAGGACAAGGAAGATGAGGTCCTCCCTGGACAGCTGATACATTGAAGCGCAACTTACCCTGCCCATCTGGTTTCAAACACGCCTTTTTTCCTAGTCTAGACAAGTCAAATGACACTGTCTGCCTGGCTCAACCTAACAGAAAATCCTCTAGTAAGCAGAGCAGTTTGGACTGCTATTAAGGTGACTCTTTCATCCCAAAGAAATGGGTTAAAATCCTTGGCCAGCAGGGGCTGTAATCCCCTGGTTTCCAGAGTACTGCAAGATTGTAGGACTCAACAAGATACAGAGAATGTAGCACGCCGTTCTCAGTCCTGAGCTCCAAGTGATTGAAGTCCTTTTGGTGAGGCTTAAGGTTGTTTTTTGAGTGAAAGAGATGAAGAAAAGAGAATATTTTGCTAGAGTAGTAGAGCAGGAGACCTGTGTATAGAGGTGTACTTGTGGCAGGGCAGCAAACAGCAGAATGTTAGAAGGCTTTCATCAAATCCTGTTGTTGCCTTATTGTAGAAGACAAGGGGAAATAACTCTTGTTAAAGTTCAAACAAACAAAAAAGCACAGTAACTGTGCTGTGAGCAAAGGGCAGGGAGCATAACACCCTCAGTCTCCTTTATTGCCCCTATTGTAAAAGCAGAGTCACTTGTTCGGGACCTGTGAGGAAGGTATCGGATGTGTATCCCAGAGTCAGATACTCTGGGTCTGGTGGTTCCTTTGGAGCTACTGCAGTCGGCAGTAGCCCAGCACAGACTGTTTTGTCATGATCAAAAATAAGTACTGCTCAATCTGCCTAGCCAGGCCTTTCGTTGTAAGGGCACAGGTCAAACATTCCTTTTTTCTCCCCCAGTAGCTCCTATAAGGATTGCAGACCGGCTCTGAAGCAGCGTACCAGTGCGCACTGCCTTGATGGTGGCACAGCCTCCCTTCAGGGATGCATCCTTAGCCATGGCAGGGTGCCAGGGTGGGCAGGAGCTTCTGTCTGGCTTCTCTGTGGTCCTTTAATCTTGCCATTTCAAGGCTGGTGTGTAAATACAGCCTCTTGCCCCCTGAGCTCAGACGAGTCTCTCTGTCCTGGCCACCCTCGGCTAAGTAGCAGAAAAGGTAAGGCTGTCTGGCAGCCCTGGGATCAGTATGTGAGCAGCTAATTTACAGGGTGGGCCATCACCCTTCCAGATACCGTCAAATGAACAACTTTAAATCACAGGGTTAGCTGTTCAAAGTCAGATGAAAAGACACTCCCCATTGTCTTGCCCAGAACTGCTTTTTCATGTAAAACCCTGAGCAGGGAGCACCTCATTGTTTACTTGCAGCAGAATAAACAATACTTAATCCACTGATTGTGTGAGAGGGGCTCCTGCTTGGGCGAGTATCTCTTGATTATGTAAAATCCTGAATCGTGCATCTTTGTCTCCTAATTACGGTAAGAACTGCCCTGGTCTTGCGAGCAATAATAGGGCCCTTTGTCCCGCTGACAATGGGCTGTGGCACTGCATCTCCTTCATGGCATTACACCCCCTGGTCAGTCTCTGGCCCTTTGAAGCCCTGGGTCCTGCAGCCTAATTAACGACATGAGCTGGCCCCAGCAAGGTTGTCTGCAATGCCCATTAGCAGTGGGAGGTGGTCCAGGGGTGCTTTCTGACCCCCTTGGCCTCTCTACCTGCATTATTTAAAGAAGTCTGCTTCCCTGCAGCTGGGGCCTCAGGACACTGTCTATTTTGGGGAGTTTGTATCTGAGTGTTGATATAATTAGCAGAGAGCTGAAACGTTGCACAGCCAATAGGGAAAATGAAAAACCTCACAGAGCAGGGTAGTTTCTCTGGAAACTTTTGTGGCGCAGGATTGCTGTCAAGTGTGAAACTGTGCTTGGAAAAGGTCACCTGACAGCTCTGAGCAACGTCAGCAGTGTAAGTAGAGGAGATGTGAGGATTTCCCGGGGAGAAACCTCTCCAGATGCTGTGTTTTGTTTCTCCTCTTTCCTTTGGCAGATACAGTGGAACAGGCTTGAAGTAAAACGTGTGGCTTTTAAAAATAAGTACATGCACTGCAAAATTCCTCTCTTGGATTTCACTGTAGCCAGAGCGTACCCTTTCTATTTCCTCTCCTTCTCCTCCAGGAGGTTTAGTGCAGTATGCTGTACCAAGAGCTAAAGTATATTTAATTTCTCCTTCCTCACAGCAACGAGGAGACATTTATGCTGCCTCTCATGCCTGGGTGTCTTCCTGAGGAGAGGAGGAGGGAGCTGGTGATGGTGTTGCAGTTACCTCCTTTTTTCGACTCATTCCAGCATCAGTTCTCAGCCAGGATAGTTGTGCAGTTTGAATGTGGTAAAAGGCTGCCTCTTAATGAACATTATGAGGCTTTCTGAGCACATTTGGTTCAGTGTGGCATTGCCTCCAGTTCCAAGATTTGGTTTTGCTGTATTTTTCTAAGATACAAGAAATAAGTAGACATTGCAGTATGGAAGTCACTGTCTGCCTATGTCACTACGCTGACCTGAAGACCAGAACCAGTAGATGCCTGTTGCTAGGAGTGGATTCAGGTTAGATTAAGTTTTTTGACCTTCCACAGAGCCTGTCCAAACAGTGATAAAATGTTTTAAGCTTTGTAACTTGCAAATCGAGGGCATATTTTCACAAGGACAGCAAAAGCAGTTCTCTTCCCCCAGGGTTGTGTGCTTCTGTAAAACCCCAAAACAAAGAAAACCAAGAGCTATTCACAGCCTACCTTGCTTTTTAAAACAGCCTGCCCAGGTTTTGTTGCAGTTGTGTAGAGGTTAAGCATTGCCATGGGAAACTATTGTTTTGAACAGCTCACAGATCAGTAATAGGCACAGCAACAGAAGAACTCAGGCCCTGGAAGAAGAAGTGTCAGGACACTGACCATTGGTACCTATGGTTGGCTGCCTCTAGTTTTGCCAGGGTAACCACAGTGAGGTCTTGTTTTTGAAAACACTCACGGGTGGAAAATGCTCTTGTTGTTTCCTGGTATTACCTGGCATGGAGTGGACAACCTAAATGCCATAGGAATGGTCTTCTGATTCTAGGGATAAATCGAAGATGTCTGTCATGAGCAGCTCGCAGTTCAGGCAGGCTGGTTACCAGGTTTCCCCCTTGGGTAGCACATCCACGTGCTTCCATGTATGGTGTGATGCTGCCAGGCACCTGGACCTGTGTCCCAATCTTAAATCATTTTAGCTAGTGCGCATGAGCAATCCCATTTAAGTCAAGACAAAAGGAAGTGGGTTTTGGGTGAAAAAGATATCAGCTGCAGAGAATATGGCATGTTTATTGCCCAGTTACTGTGCTTCAAGGCAGTTCTGCACACTGACTTTAGAGAGGTAAAATAGTCAACAAAAGAAATGAAAGGAGGGAGCCTTAAAGTGTATCGAGATGATTTCAGTCATTAGCACCAGTAGAAAAGACTAGTACAAGATTGAATTGTTTTTGGAGCAGCAGTGTGATGGTGTAGAAGTAAATTGTACCAAATGTTAAAAGGAAAAAAGCAAAATGGCCAGAAAAAGACTCTTAAGTGCTATTCCTGTTTTTGCAAATGCCTGTCTAAGCAAGTTTAAGAATTCACTTTCTATCTGTTCTCTCCTTATATAGTAGGGAATAATCCTTCTGGCTTCCTTTTTCTGAAGCACATTGCTGTCTACATGTGGCCAGCCTTTTTTGTGGTAAGAGGGTCTTAGTGATGGTACAAACTTGCAGGAGAGAAGGTGTTTGAAAACTAGATGTTGTTTGCAATTAATTTTCCTGTGAGACAAAACTACGGGTTCATGGTGGGAAGTGGAAGCTTTTTCCTGGTAGTAACTGCTGTTATTGGAAGCAACGTGAAGGATGAATGACAAATCGTCTTCATTCAGCATTGTGAAGTTAGATACTGCTTTTTCTCTCTGTCACAACTTTGATGTGCACATAGCCTCATTCCTTATTAGCGCTTCAAAATAAGAAATAATGTGCTCTTTTAATGAAGATGGATCATTATGAGGTTGTTGTATCCTACACAATTGTTGAGAGGGATGGAGAGCACTCCAGTGTAGACATGTTCGTGGATCTCCTTGACTCGTGCTTTTGGCATACTGTATTTTGGCCCCAATACTTTCAATTTTAGTCACTGAGATTGTACCAGCAGGGATAGTTTAGGTAGAAATTGCTCTGGAGTTACTGAGTACCTACACAGTTAATGCTACAAAAATTGTTATTGCCAAATACGGAGGTGACAAGGGGCAATGGTGTGACATTGCTGATTCGTCTGACTCTCCTTCTCTGCTCTGCTCTCAAACTGTTTGCTCAGTGTCTTGCTGATAGAAACTAGGAACCAAATCCTAATCTCTTGCTGGCAGCATTTTCAGTGCAGGAGCAATTCCATGAGACAGCTGATGACGATGAAATTCAGCTCTGGTAAATGCTATGACCAGAAATATGCTGTGGTACAATGCAGTTCTTGGTAAGGCAGGGGAGAGGGTATGAAGCAAGCTGGTGAATGCATCCTTTTACTGAGCAAATGGAGAAGTAGAATCAGTGGGCTGTCTTGCAGAAGCAGAACAGAACTGCATGTTACGTGCTTTCTGAAGTTTCTGTTCAGAAAAGAGAGCTGGGAAACATCTGAAGAGTAGCGCGGGTCCAACGCTGGCCTAGAAGTGGTCAGCTCACATCAGGGAGCTCATTGTGTGAGGAAACTGGGAATCCAGAGCAGCCGGATAAAAATACTGGCTGGTGAATGGACACAGGGAGTGATGCTCTCATGTGAAACTGTGTGCTGTGTCACATGGTGTTGAATATCTTAGCTTGGCTGCCAGAATAGAAAGTGGGTAAATGCAAAGCTGACTGTAGAGGAAAGCTGCTTGTAAAAGGGCATGCAGGAGGGAAAAGGGGCTGAGCCAAAATAGGTTATTAGCACGCCTGCCTGATCCTAAGGAGCAGGATTTGTTTATACCCAGGCTCTCCGAAAGTGCTGGGTGCTGCTCAGTGTGTTGGCAGTCATGTCTGCATGCTGAGCATATCTTAACCTGCAAGTGTAGATAAGTGCAAGGGACTGCAGTCCAGATTCACTGCACCTATTCGTGAGCCCTTTTGTGATCAATAGATGTTTATAGAATAGGGAAACCTCTAGAGATGTATTTCTTCTTATGTTAATCATGAAAAGTGGCGGTGTTTTCTAACATGGTAGACTCATAGATATCTTTTTTAACTCTTGCTATTCATTTTAAAATTACAGAAGTGCTTAGCTTCCATATTTGAAAGATGTATTAGAAGAGAGGAAGAACTTTTTATTTCTTGCCTTGAAAGAATACCAGAAGGTTCACTTGAGTTTGTGTGCACAAATAACCACTGTTATTCTGGTTGTTGTGAGCTTCTAATTTTAATAGCTGTAGATGACTACACTGGCCAGGTTTTTTTTCCCCAGGTTTGTTTGTCCTCACTGTTAAAACCTTCATTGTTATTTAAGTTGATCTTCTGCTCTTTCTCTGTGATTCTGTCCAGACAATTTGATGACACTTCTGTTTTTTGAAATTATGAGGAAAATGACTACTTTGTGTGAGTGTCTGCAGGCCATCTCCCATTTTCCCATTATTTTGTATTAGTTGCATGTTAATTCTGTTGAAGTAAATGGTAAGCTATCATATCACCAGGGCAAAGGTGTTTAAATCTGGCAATGTTGAAGTATTGCTGGTAAATGCAGTTCATTACAGTGTTAGGAAGAAGATTTTAGTCGTTTTTCTTTGCTCACACCCAAAGGAAGTTAAAACATGACTCAGCATGGCTTGTGCCTTTTTATTCAACCTTACAGCAGTTAATTTCACTGGAGTTACTCGTCGGTGGTGCAGACACTGGCTCTGCTGCATGACACATTTCTGAAGAACAACATCACCCCGGTTTATATCGGGTCTGTCCTGGCTCCTACACGATACTTTTCTTGCCTGGACCACAGCGCAGCTGTAGGAATGCACATAACGCTGTGCATCCCTCTGTTAATAGCAGGGTTGGTGCAGGGGGTTCAGCCTTGGCTGCACCCAAGGGTGACTTCTTTGAGGGAGAGGATTAAAGAGAGTGACAGGACACATTGGTAACAAAATCAGATGCGCAGTGGGGTGATGGAAGGGGGTGAAAAGTTAAAAGAAAAGTGCCTCCTTCGGCAAGGCTGTGAAGCAGCATGCACTGAACCTCTAGCTGGCTGTGTCCATCCCCTTAGGCACAAGGGAAGGGGAGGGGAGCCTCTGCAGCTGGCAGGGAGTTGGCTCCTGGTGCTGCTTGTGGTTCCAGCACAGCCCCACAGCGGTGGGCGAGGTCGAGATGGCAGAGCAGCAGGTCCTTCGGGGTCAGCCACGCTGTGGAGCTGCGGGGAAGAGAGGCAGGAATGGGCATTGCAGGGCAGCAGGAAGACCCAGAGGGATTGCTGGGAGGGAGGCAGGAACCGGGTTCGCAGCACTGCTGCTTTTCCATCACTCATCTGCAGCAAATGGGAGAGATTAGTGCGGCTGTTGGATGTTATTTCCCAAGGCCCTGGGTGTGGAGGCCAGGAAGGGTTGTTTTTTTGGTTTTTTTTTATCCAAAAGGAGATGAGTATCTGGACCTGGGTGGGGTTGCACAGGAGCAGAAACCAGTTGGCTCTTTCTCATCTCTCTCCCTTTGCCTTGCCCTAGAAGAAGTGAAAGAGAAGTGAAGGAATCCTTTCCTGAAGGGGAATATGTCTGTAACCTGCTAGCTTTTCTTTCACAGGTAGTAAATGCCCTTATGTTTAAAACCATCCTTTCTCCATCTCCCCCTCCTTGTCAGGCTCCCCTGCAGCTGGAATTGCCAGTGTGGAGGCTGGGAGCCTGCTCCCAGCGCCGGTGTGGATATGAGTCATCAGCAGGGAATCACCCATCTCTCTATTCCACCCGGCTGTATTATTTTTAGGCCAGCATAGGAATTTCTCTGCTCATGAGAGCCACATTAATTCTGCAAATAACCTTAGAAAGGAGAACATAACAACAGAGGCAGAAAAGACACGGTACCAACTGGGGATTTCAGTGGGAGGAGTTTAGACAGCTTCATAACTTAATTGGGTATTAATGACCTCTGTCTCAGGATATGTTTCATTCTTATTTTTGTTTTCCTTGCTTCTGTTTGTGGAAGTTGCTAAAGAACACACACAGAAAAGGAGCAAAGTGGTACCAAGCTTTTTATTTTAGATAAGGCCTAGAAATTAAGACTGTTTTTATTTGTTAATATCCACTATATGGGCGACTTTGTATTAGTGAGCTGCATGGGTGAAAATTTCAGGTTTTAGTCTGTGTGTAGAAGTACAAGCAGAATAATGGTAAATGTCAGTTTCCCACCAACAGTCTCTGGTAATGCAGAGCATAGAGTTTGTTTAATTTCCTGGTAACATAATGATAAATACAAATATTTGGCATTTTCGTCTTGACTACTGCAATATAAAATCTAGAAGGATTGAATGGTTGTCTGTATTATGCTTAATCAAAATCAAGACTGATTATATTTGCTTAAAATTTGGCTCTGCGTTTCCTTTCTAAAATGTCTTTCCATTTCTTAAAGAAGAAAAGCTGTTTGCTGACAAATTGGAGTTGTCTTGGAGGAGAGTGTAATGCAAGGCAACAGGCACTGATTATGTAAACTTTTCTTGCAGAGGTGCCACTTATCAAAAGTGTAGCAAATCCTGCCTTTCCCCCTTGAACAAGCTTTGCAAAACACTGACTATTTCTTAAAGCCTGTTAAAATGCTTTTATATCCTAATTAGCATTACAGATTTCAAGAGTACTAGTTTGTTTTAGGAGAAAGCTTTTTAATGGTGTGTTTTTACACAGAGACCTTGTCTGCATTTGGAAAAAAAAAAAGAGTGCAGTGGTGTAGTAATAATTAATCAGACCTGCCTGGTGTGATACATGGCCTGTGCACCAAGGGCAGCCCGGTCATTGCATCATTTTATTTTGCTTCTGCTTTTGTGTTTTAGCAGATCTGTTTCCTTACCTGCTTGTGTTTTGCACGTCTGCCAGCAAACCAGAGTCCTAGTATTATATTTGCTTTGTTCAGGATATGAGCGACTCCAAAGCATAAAGGCAGTTGAGAATTAAAGTAATTTTAAAGGGGCCTTAGCTGCTAAAACCAGGTTTTTTCCTTTTTACTTAAAATCAAAACTCTGTGCTTGGAACTTAACAGCTTTTTTTCTCCCTACTCTGTAATCATATTTATAGAAAAATGGAAGACTGAGGCCAAGACTAGCAATCACATGATAACATAGCAGCTTTTATTAGATACATCTGGAAACTTACCTTGCAGGTAGAGTGTTTTTATCTCTGCACAGATGTTGAGCCATTGCTTGGCCTGTTCTGCTGACAACCTCAGAACCTGTTCCCATCACTGCTCTCTGCAGCCATGCCATCCATGTTTGACTTGGAACTGCACATGAGCAGACTTGTGAAATTTTAAGGAGAGGGAGGCTTTTGTGGTGTTTTGTTTCGTTTTTTTAAAGTTCATCATGAGCAAACTATTACCATATGTTTCAGATGCTTTATTTGATATGCTGGACTTTTCAGACTTTCCACAATTACTGATCTCTTTTTTTTAAAGCGGTTTAAACAAGATGAAAAAAAAGTTCACATCACCTAGGATTCCTTCCTCTTGTCCTTCTTAGACTGTGGGTCTAGATTTAAAAATACTGTAGGCAGTGACACTACCCAAAGATGGAAAAGAGTACTGATGACAAAACAGAGAAATTAATAGTTACACTTCCTTAAAAAGAAATAATGGACCCAGTTAATGCACTGTTAGGCATGGCAGCTTGCTCCATTTTAAATTAACACAAGCCTTAGTCAATGCAGCATGATGCTTGCCTTAGCTAGTCAGGTTTTGACTCTTCATACCTGTAAGCTTTTCTTGGACGTGCTGAGAGTCCATACCTGGACCATAGAGGAAGGCAGGGCATCCACAGCTCCTTCCCATGCTGCAGCTCCCATGTGGTTCTGGAAGCTGTGCCACCAGGGCAAGGTGCTGAGCCAAGGGGCAGTGCATTTATATGCCCTGAAGAGCCCTGCAACTTGAGATGACAGGCATAATTTATCTGGATGCTTCTTTTTTCAGCCAGGTGCTTCTTTCTGACCTAATAGAAAAAGAGCTTAATCTTTCTCCCAGTTTCTCTTTTTGTTTGCTGCTTCTTCACTCACAGCAAGGAAAATAGAAGAAGACTGAGGAAGAAAGAAAAATAAATATGCTTAAGAAAAGAGAGAAAGCTTACATTCCTTTTATAAGATGTTACTTTTATTTGGGGGAAGGGAGGCAGTTCCCTTTGCATGGAAAACACCATTTTTAAATTGCAAATTTTTACTGTCCTGAGGCTAGCAGTTGATACAGGTGTACTGTGAAGTACTTTCACATGGGTGTTTGCTCTGAAAGATTAACTCTCAAGTGCAGCTTTTGATGGGAGGCCTAAATAAAGTAGTGCTGAAAATCAGCATGTTGCAAGAGGGAGGTGAGGGGGAGTGCAGGATGAGCAAGGAACACCTCACTGCTGTGTGGGATGTCTGGTTGCCTGACAAGGAGCACTGGCTCCTGCTCAGCCCAGATCTTGGGGTACAGTGGCAGAAGTCAGTGCTCCCAGTAACTCTGTGATGCCATCACTGGTGGCTGTGCCTGCCCTGTCACACACAAGGGGATGCAGCTGCTGCACTGAGTTCCTGGGCCCAGGGGAGGCCAGGCACACTGGGACCCCGGGGATGCTTCAGGATGCCCTGAGGTGAGAGTCTGTGTCCCTTTGCAGAACAGCCTGCAGTGCTTCCAGTGGTGCAGGAGAATTGTTTCCAAGCCTTCCTTTTTTTGTGTATTGACATACCAGGAGGAACGTGTCGGAATCACTGCTTGTTTTCATGCAAGGCATTTTCATCACCTCTAAAAGCAATTTATTTCAGTAGCCTGCAAGTTCTTCAGGTGATTACATAACTTTTTTATGCTCTCTGTCTCCAGTGGTTTTGGTGGTTGTATTTTTGTTTTCACTGAAGATGAAAGCTTTGCATCACAGAATTGGTGCTGCCAAGAGAGCTGGAGGAGAGCAGTAGATCCTGATGCTGGAGAAGTACTACATGTTGGCCATCCCCCCACCCCGAGATTGTTGTCACAGTTGGCATACCTCTTTAAGTAAACATTAGCTTTGTAAATGGCATTGGTTCGGTATTTAATGGAATGCAGGAACTATGTCAGCAGTAATTACACAGGTAGGATGCAAGTGAATTGACAGGAGAGTTAAAACAGATTAAACCTTCAGTGCGTAATATTTGTGTCCAAGCTTTCTGGGTACTGTGATAACAATGGCTGTGTTATATACACTTCACACTTGCTTCTTTCACCACTCAGGGACTATGAGTCCAGTTGCTTTGTGGGTGACTTGGTTATCTCTTCGTTTTCAGGGAATTAAAAAATGGCTGTGGGAGTTTATGTAGTGATAAAATGAACAACAATGGGAGTTTGTTAGGGACAGGACAGGGAGGGGGTGGTTTCAGGATTTTGTCAGTAGTCATTTCTAATTGCAGGATGTTTTTTTAATGAGTAGGGACATGTCCTTTTCCTTGATGTAGAGGGCAAAGACAGTATGGGGAGAACTAACAGGGGTAGATGTGAGAAACTCTTAGTGTATATAATCTCACTGACAGAATCTGACTGCCTCATATCCACTGGTATTTTGCTTCTGGGAAACCCACACTTTGGCTGGAAGCTGGACCTGTAACCACAAGGAACTTGAGGTTGAGTGAAACTGTGTGTCACTTATTGAATGCAGAGTGGATGTGACCTGTCATGCTGCAGAGCTCACATTCCAAATATTTAAAAGGCAGTAGGCTTTGTTGACGTGTTGGCCAAATGTTGCTGCATAGCCCTTTCTGCCTGCAACATAGCTTTGACTATTTAATGCAATGTTTTATGTGAGAAACCCTTGTTTAGCTGAATTTCGGATTTGAGAACTTAAGAAAAACAAGAAATCACAGCAATAAAGTGTGGCTGGGAAAAGACAGTGCTTCTGCATTTTTCTTCAGGGCAAACTGGCTGTGAAGGGGGTATGAAGGTGTCAGAAGTGTTGAACTTGTTTCAAGTCTTCCTCCTCTGAACCTTTCTCCCCTTCAAGGAGCACTAGTTTTCCTTTTAAACAGTCTGTTTCTCATAACAGCTTTGAAAAATAGTGAAAGCTTATGGAAAGGTAATGTGAGGAAGATTCACACACAGGTATTTGAATGGCATGCAGTAGTATGTTTTAAGCAGTGATTTTAAAAGGTGCTATTTTTACATTTGCTTTCTACTTAGGTCAGATTTAGCCTCTCCTCGTCACTGATTTTTTAAAAAATGTTGTTTATTGTAACAGTACTTCAGAGTAAAAATGAAATGGTATCATGGCATTGAAATATTTTTGGTGTGACAATGAAAAGGCTTTCACAAGGCTGTGATCTCAGCTGCCATTCTACCGTCTGCCCATGTGAGATTGTCAGTTCTCCTATTCTTTAAACTTCCAGTGGAGTTGTTAGCCAGAAACTGGTAGAAAGTGACTGTGACCGAAATGGCCTTTTGTGGTGATGGGTTTTGACACACTGTGGCTTTGTTTTGCATTTAGCAAGTTCTTGGTATCATGGGGTGAGAGCAGAGAGGACATCCCAGTGCAAGAAGAATGCTGGTTCTTAAGTAATTTCTGTTTTATTCCTTTCCCTTCCAGGTGTGACATCTGTTGTATTACCTTCCGTACTCATCGGGGCTTACTGCGCCATAATGCAGTTATCCACAAGCAGCTTCCCAGAGATCCCATGGGAAAGCCTTTCATTCAGAACAACCCTTCAATTCCAGCAGGCTTCCACGACTTGGGATTCACGGACTTCTCCTGCAGGAAGTTCCCCCGCATTTCTCAGGTACTCTCTGTTCTTCATAGCTTAAGGTACCAGCTGCTACAGTACTTATCTGATGAAGTCATGGAAAGATTCATCCTGGATGTAGACTATTTTGTGGAAAGCCCATCACCACTGTTTCTGTGGGCTTCAAACACTTCGTGCCTTTCCTTTTTCTTTGGTCATATCAGATCCTTGCCTCTTCGAGCATACCCCAAAAAATCCTACATCTGAAATCAATAGGGTGTCCACATGGTAAGGAAGACATTATTTATTTTAGTTTACTCTAACAAGTGTGTAGTTTGAAGGTGTGAAAGTTTTTATTACAGAAAACTTTGAGCAGTCGCCTTACTAACTAAACAGTGACATCTTCAGTGATTTCCTCACAAAACAGTCCACAATGGTTCCTCATGTAAGGTTAGAGGATTTGCCCCTTTGAGGGACAGTGGATGGGGAAAGTCAGGAGGTAGTCTGTAAATATTTTCCTGAGAGCCATAAAGCTTTCTGTTGGGTGATATGTCAAACCTTGCCTGCCTTAGTTAGTTTGGGTCTGGATGAAACTGATATCTATTAAAAGAATTAAAAAATCAACAGCACAGTCCACCAGGACCATGCTTAGTTTCTGCACTTTTCTTATTCTTCTGGGATTAAAGCATTGATTTCCAACTCCTCTGACTGCACAGTGGTAGACTTAGAATTTGCTGCTGGTCCATGAAAGCATGTAGGTCTTTTTGTCAGTCTGTTACAGTTTTGGTATAAAACTTAAAAAAAAAATAACTTTTTAAACAAGGTTTATTTCTTTTGTAATTAATGACAGACATTTAAAGTTATTAAGGGATTTGAATGTTGATATTTTCCTTATGTAATAATTTTGCTTGCACTGTGAGAGAAGACTTATGAAGTATTTAGAGACTATAAAGATCTTGCCAGCTCTCTACTAGTATTTTTATTGGGAGAATAAATGTAATCAGACTTCCCTAACCAAAAACCACTCTCCTTTAGGCTCTGAGTTTCATTGATCTGCTTTTGAGGGATTTTATTTTGATTGGTCTATATTGTTTTATCTTCTTGGATGCCTTTTTTTTTTTCCTTGCTCTCTTCCTGGTTTCTTTGTAGTAGAGCTAAAGGAGATAGTCTACTGCCTGGCTTCCTTGCTGTGTAGTATGTGGAGGCTCCTGTCCTGTCAGTGGCACAAGACAAGTTTCTGATGGGGAAGTTTAGGATGTACTTGAGAATCTGAATAGCCTTCTGAAGGAGTTTACCTTTATAGAAGGGAACTTGGGGAGAATCAGCCCCTAATTCAGGTACAACCCTTAAGGAGACTAAAGGCTGTGCAGTGGGAATATCTCCTTGCCAGGTAGATGGGAGCTGCTCTAAACCCCTTAACTTAGTCAGTGGAAGAGAGAGTGAACTGTTCCTGTTTTGCAGCAGCATGTGATGCCTTTTCAGTTTGAGGTTCCTACTCTAAATATTTTTGCATGTCTTGCAGGTCTGGTGTGAAACAAATTTGCGAAGGTGCATCAGTGACTTCCATCGATTTATTTGCGAGATGTGTAACAAGGCATTCCCCATGCTTTCAGCACTCAAACTGCACACAGAAACTCACGTGGTGGATCAGGGAAAAGACAAGCACAAGCCACAGTCCACGACCCCACCCGGTGAGAACCCAGACCAGAAAGCCTTCATGGCATCCCTGGGCCTACAGTACACCAAAGACGTCAAGCCTGTCAAGCAGGAGGACAATACACAAGACGAGGTCCAAGAAATGCGGCTCAGAGCACTGAAGAGTAACCTACCTCAGGAACCCAGCAGCACCAGTCTGCTCAGCCTCTCTCCTCTGGAAGCTGCCTCCATGGGAGGGTCGTTTCCAATCCTTCCCCCTACAAAAGAAAACATAAAGCTTCTCTCGCTGCCGCCTTTCCAGAAGGGTATTATTATCCAGCCTGACAGCAGTATTGTGGTGAAACCCATCTCCAATGAGTCTGCCATTGAGCTGGCAGACATTCAGCAGATCTTGAAGATGGCTTCTTCTGCTCCTCCTCAAATCAGTCTTCCTCCACTTTCTAAGGCACCTTCTGTCCCTGTGCAGTCAATTTTCAAGCATATGCCACCACTGAAGCCAAAGCCTTTGGTAACGCCCCGAACAGTTGTCGCAACCTCTACACCTCCTCCTCTTATCAGTGCCCAGCAAGCCTCCCCTGGCTGCATCAGCCCAAGTCTCCCACCTCCCCCTCTGAGGCTGATCAAGAACTCGGTGGAGTCTGCCTCCAACTCTCATCTCTCCCAGCCAGGAGCCAAATCAAGTCCTTCCTCGCAGTTGCTCCTCCAACCCAAAGTAGAGCCTTTAACTCAGCATGAGATGAAGACACAGCTGGAGCAGGACAGCATCATTGAAGCTCTCCTGCCTCTGAGTATGGAAGCCAAAATCAAGCAAGAAGTCACAGAAGGAGATCTCAAAGCCATCATCGCAGGGGCAGCGAACAAGAAGACCCCGACCATGAGGAAAGTTTTGTACCCCTGCCGTTTCTGTGACCAGGTGTTTGCCTTCTCTGGTGTCCTGAGAGCTCACATCCGTTCTCACTTAGGTATTTCCCCGTATCAGTGCAACATCTGCGACTACATCGCGGCTGACAAGGCAGCGCTGATCCGGCACCTGCGGACGCACAGCGGGGAGAGGCCTTACATCTGTAAAATCTGCCACTACCCGTTCACAGTGAAAGCCAACTGCGAGAGGCACCTGCGAAAGAAGCACCTCAAAACGACCAGGAAGGACATCGAGAAGAACATCGAGTATGTCACCAGCAATGCCGCGGAGATGGTGGATGCCTTCTGCTCCCCAGACACGGTGTGCAAGCTGTGTGGAGAGGACCTGAAGCACTACCGGGCCCTCCGCATCCACATGAGGACGCACAGCGGCTGCCAGAAGAAGAAGCCGTTCGAGTGCAAGGAGTGTGGCACGGCCTTTTCGGCCAAGAGGAATTGCATTCACCACATCCTCAAGCAGCACTTGCATGTGCAAGAAAAGGAGATTGAGAATTACATCCTAATGGTGGACTGCAGTGCCCAGGAAAGCCAGACAGACCCTTCTTTATTGGAGGACAGCACTTACATGGACCACAAGCCCATGACATCTTTCCTGGAGCCACAAAACGGCTTCTTGCTGGGAACATCATCTCACGTTTCCATCAAACGTGAACCTGTGGGCAACTTCCCCATGGATTTTGATGAGCCGTTGGATTTCTCTCAGAAGAGCAAAAGCCTGAGTGCTGTGCAGGTGAAGCAGGAGAACCTGTTCGGCTCAGGTCTTTCCCTTTACGACTGTTCCATGGAGCCTATTGACCTGTCCATCCCCAAAATCCTGAAGAAGGATAAAGATGATGCCCCCTGTGAAGCCAGAAATCAAGAATTGTCTACTTCTGGGAACAGTGATAAAGCCTATAACTGTCTGCAGTGTCCTTTGGTTTTTGGTGCCAATGGGAACTCAGAAACAAACAGGGGTGTCAGACATCCCCAGCCACTGAAAGGTTCGTTGCATTTGACTGTCCCGATCATTTCCCCGGCTCTCCCTGGCAACTCTGCCTTGCTGAGACCCCTGAGGCCTAAACCACCACCACCACCTCTCTTGCCAAAGCCTTCAGTAACTAAAGAGCTGCCACCATTGGCTTCCATTGCACAGATCATTTCATCTGTGTCTTCTGCTCCCACTTTGCTGAAGACAGAGGCTGCAGATGCCAGTCCCAAGGCAGTGAGCAGCTCCACTGGGTGTGACAAATCAGGGAATGCCAAAGCTAAAGTGACAATCGTGACCACCGTTCAGAGAGACTCCAGCCTGCCCAGTGACCTGTCTCAGGCTTGTGATCCAGAGCAATCTCCTGTTGCTGATGCTGGGTTGACTAAGAAAAGAGGTAGAAAGAAAGGAACAAAAAATAAGCCTAAACTTAGCAGTAGTGTGGATCTAGAGTCAAGCGGGGAATTTGCCAGCATAGAGAAGATGCTGGCTACCACAGACACTAACAAATTTAGCCCATTTCTGCAGTCCACTGACAATTTCAAGGAAGAAAGTGGCAGAAATGGAACAAGTGAGGATGAGAAGGAAACTGCCAAGGATAAGCTGCTGAGAGGGAAGAGGAACGCATACTCAGACTGCCTGCAAAATATCCCCTGTCCTTACTGTCCTCAAGTCTTTCCATGGGCAAATGCCCTGCAGCGGCACATGCTCACTCACACAGGTAAGAGTGCTCTGTGCTCTCAGTAGGTTGTAGCTCCTGAGGTTGTTAGCCATGGAAGGGCCTCTCCGTGGAGGAGTCTTCCTTTCTCTGATGTCTGAATTGTATTCTTCATTATTATTTTGCTAATCCCTAACTGTTGCTATTGCATAGTGGTGGTGGTAGATTTTTCAGGAGGGGAATAATCTCTGTGTCTTTGAGTTATCAGAGGGTAAACAAAACTGTTAATACCCATTTGACTTCAGTGGCATAACTTAGTGTAGCTGGAAAGAGACTCAGGTTTCAGTTGTTCTGTTATTATTGTCTTGTCTTGGAGGGGAACATGTGTGTTGAATATTTCATTGTGCCTTACGTGGTTTGTTTGTCTGCTTTTGATGGCTGTTTGTCTGCATCAGTAATGATAAAAAGATCTCTAAAAATGAGAGACAGTAAGTGTAGAACTGTGGCAAGAAAATAAAATAATTTAGTGCTTAGCATTTTTTTTTCTTGCGGTGGCTTTTATTTAAAGATTAAAGAAGGATGTGAGAAACTGCTCATCTTGAGCATTACGTAATAGCTTGCCTCCAGGAAAAGTTTCTCCCCAGAGATAGACAACTAAAGGTGGGCACATGCCCTAAGGTGTGGAGATGTGTGTGGAATCTCTAGCATTGTGGTGCTGTGTAACTAACCTCAGACCTGGCATAAACAAAAGGAGGAATTGGGTAGGGTGATTTATTCTAGGTCTGGAGTTATTTTTCATCCTTCACTATAAAGGAAATACTGCATTGAATGCTGTGCTGATTTGAAGTTCCCTCATTCTTCCACCCACACTGTAATAAAGTAATTAGTAGATTCTCATCCTGCTCTAGAGGGAGAGGAGGACAAAGCTCTATTTGCTGTTGCACCCTTTAAGTCAGTCACAGTTGTTGAATTTATTTCATTTATTTCATTATGCATCTCAGCTCCTGGCTTAAAGAATAAAAATTGGGGATTTTTTATAAGAAACATAGAGGATTGGAGTATAGCCTTATAAAAGTTAACCTTTTTTTTTTTTAAGAAAATGAGGTTTCCTGAAACAACTGATTGGTGTCTGTGCTAAAGAGGGAAACCTGAAGAAGTAAAAGAGGTTAGCTAAGAGGTTTAAAGGGAATCTGAGCTGTGGAGCAGTCCCTATTACAGTTTGGGTGACACAAGGACATAACTTGCAAGGTATCAGTGCAACAGTGAGGCTATTGTTTTCTGGTCCACAGAGACCAAATTATTTCATCTTATTAAGCATACAGTTTACTTTGTGGTGAAGGAGAGCTCTTTACTCCTATCTCAATTGTTTTCCAACACCCTGGTCTCCAAAAAAATATATAGTTACTGAAGAACTGTTCATGAGACTGAAAACAATGGAGAGGCTTTTCCCAGACTAAGAGGTTTGACCTGCTTATTGATGGCAGACTTCCAAGGTAGCAGCACTGGTGTAAACCCTTAATGAAGACAGGAAAATGCACTCAGCCATGAGTTATACTGGTAAAACTTGTCTCCCTTACGACCACCAGGCTTGGAAGGAGACACTGTCCTTTTAGAAAGCCTGTGCTGCAATCCCCACAAGGAGAGCAAGCAAATGTGGCCATAACAGGACCGAATAATCCCTGCAGATACAGGATTTTTGGTGATACTACAGCAGTGGCAATAGCCAGATTCCAGTTGGTGTGCTCCAGCAGTGATAATACTGAGCTCTTTTCTGGTCATTGTCTCAGTTTTGAGATAGACCTGTTCCTGGAAGACCATCCCACAGCGAGCTTTGGCTGGCCTTGGGGCATCTGCCTTCAGAGGGCATGAGCCTTCTCTTTCTAAACTGGGAGTTTCCAGCAGCTCCCCTATCACAGCAGTGTCCGTGAGGCCTGCTGGAGGAAATAAGGAAACCTAAGCTGGGAAGGTGGAGGAAATTCAGGCCAGGGAGGTGGTAGCAAAGCTTGCCCGAGGATGCATTCAGGTGGAGCAAGCCCTGTGTTTTTGTGGTGGGTGTCAGGTGCTGGTGGCATGCAAGGAGTTTGGCAGCTCTGTAGTAGAAGCAGCAGTTTGTTGACTTTATCTTTTGAATGGGCAAATTTGTTTTCTTGTGGAGAAATCTACAGTGTTGTAGTACAGTACAGCTTTCCTGTCCCCACCTATTGCACAGGCAGTGACTTGTCAGATAGGTCTGTTTTTTAAAAGGACTTCAGAAAAAAAACCTATTTGCTAATCTTTGTAAAGATAAAGGGGGAGTTTATTGTCTGTGCTTGATGGCTGCTCCCTGAGCTTGGAGGAAGAAGGACTGACAGGCTGATGTGAATGTGATAGGTGAGAGTCCTGGTGATCTGCTTCCAAACTGCATGTGTTGGATATGTGGTCCACAGGCAATCACAGCAGGCAAGCTGCCTGTATAACACTGCTGTCAAAAAATCCCCCAAAGCAGTTGTTTTGGCAAGCAGCAGCTAGTTCTTCTGTGTCCATTTGTAGGAAAGCTGTTATTGAGGTTATTCATATAAGTGGTCTAAGTTGGGATGAGGAAAAGGTATTTAATTTTGAGCATTTCAGTGTTATCTGTAAATTACGAGTTTTGAACTGCTGTATTCATACAGACATGAGAAGATTTTTGCAAGCGTGTCTTTCATGTTCAATAAAACTTCAACACAGAGGCTGCCTTCCATGTGGTGTCAAGATCATTTCCCTTTTGTGAAAGCACAGAAATTCACATGCTACCAGTAACCCTCATCCCTCCTGCAACCAGAAGTGTCTCTTGTGGAAGCTTCTGCCCTGCTGATCCTTGCCTCAACACCACTATGTGTATGTGCTTTTTTTTAATTCAAAAACATTTCCATGAAGAAGCATACACCTTCCTCAGTGTTTTTTTGTTTTAACGGTGAGCTTACAAGTGGAACACTGGGAATTTGGCAGGGCTTGGTTTTATACAGTGCCTAACACTGTAGCTGTGTTTTGTTTGAACATGCTTGAACACTTGCTCTTAATACTTTCTTTCTCTTGATGTCTTCACTGTATAATTTACTTTTCTGTGTTCAGCTCAGTTTGCCTTTCTTTTTTGCTCTTTCCTCCTGCTCTTGACTTTTTGAATTCTCAGAACAGTGACTAAGATGTGCCCTGAAGGTGATGCAGTTGATTTTGCTCCTTTTATAGGGTATGGATAGACTAGGTTCAATATAAAATTACAGTAATGGTCTTTTTTAACCACTAGTTTGTTATAGATAACCCAGTCTGTTTGCAAAGAATCACTTGAGCGTATTTTTGGAGGGATACTGACTGGTAGGTCTTACTTGGCCCAAGATGAAATTTTGTAAAAAGTGAAATTTAATGGCAGATGAGGTTTTTTGTTTTGTTTTGCTACTACAAAAGGAACAACCTGTACAAGGAAATATCTATAAACAAAATAAAGGAATAAATAAATAGAATACTCTTACACCTAGCCCATGAATCTGAAGGTTTCCTGTCGATCGGAGGTCACAAGTCACACAAAAAAAAAAGTACTTGGAGGCATTTTTAGTCTTTACTTTTAAGTCAAAGTGAAATTGAAACATCTTTACTTTGCAACATTTGTGGTTGCCATGGTGAATAATTGTTTTCGCTAGGACAGCGGTGGCAGGAGGTACCTTACAGACCAATCTTACATGCTGTGATTATTCAGATAACCCTTTCATACTGAAAAAGACACTCTTCAAATTACTGGCTGCTATGAGATGTCCAGACTAGGCTAGTTTTGCTGTGCTGCTAACCAAAATTTACAGTCAGTCCCAAGTCAATATTTAGGCAGAGATGTATTTAATACAGGCCATGACTATTCATATGGGAAAATATAATAAAAAAAAAAACAAATCACATTCACTTTTTAGGTTACCTTCCAATGAATAAGTGTATTTTATCAGAAGAGCAGTTGTCTTTAAGGGATAAATACAAAAGGCAGAGAAAACTGCTTTTTTGAATGTTCTGGTTTTGTGCCTTTAAAGGTAACATTTTTGGAAAGCACTGCAACTTGGGGTGGAAGGATTGGAGTTTGCACAGTAAGTGGAATTTTTGTTTGGGTTTTGAGACCTCCAGCTAGGATATTTGTGTGAAAAGAAGAATATTTTATCTGTTGCATGTATTGGTCTGTATGACTAATATTTGATTGGTACAAACATTTTAAAGGCTGAAAATATGAGAAAATTGAGCCTTCAGATGCAGGTTGAGTTTCAAGTAATTAATCCTCAGCTAATCCTGTCATTGCATGCTTGAAAAGAAATGTGGAAAGGAATTGAGCTATCATGAAGCGAAAGGATTTCTGCTCAACTTTGAAGTTTTGTATTTGCATTGTGAGAGAAGCCAGATAAAAGTGCAAAAAGGGGTGATATTTGTAGCCATAAATTTATGGTTGAATTAGCAGACATCTAAAAGGAAAGAGTGACTTGAAAGCCTACAAAAAACAGTACCGTGATGCATCTAAAAATTGTGTTGACACTGGAAGAAAATTAAGAGAAAGAAACAGCTCCTGAGATGTCTGTGAGATGCAGGGAATCCCTGGTACGGGTTGAGATGTTAACTAGAGCAGAACCAACTTTCAGAAGATGAAAGTGAGAGAGATACCCACAGTGTTGTATCAAAGAGGCTGCTGGCTGTGGCAGGGGGTGGGTGGTGTCTGTGTTTTCAGAGATTTGGGGTGTGAGATGGAAGGTGTGACAGGAGCTGATCTCCTTTTACAAGTAACTATCCTCTCAGTCACTTTCTTCATCACAAAGATGTCTTGAAGGATTGCTTTCCTCATTGCACTGCATGATCCTGGCTTTTCTTTCAGTTTTTCCAGTGCTCAGTACCTTCCCTGTTCTAGTAATTTAAATGAATTACAGACATGAAAACTTTCTCCTAAAGAAAAATAATTCATTGCTTATTCAGTATATGGGCCTTGATTCCACTGAAGTCAGTAGAGAGAGCCCCTGTGGCTTTGATGGAAATTGTGTCCAGTTCACATGGGAGAGCCTGCTGTGGAGGAGCTTGCGGTCAGGATATTGTAGTTGGTCACTGAGCAGTAATGGAGGAAAAGGAAGAAAACCAAGGAAGTTTCTTATTACACACAAGGAGGATATTCAGACATTTTATCTTGTGTCAGGCCAGAAGCCCTTCCTCTGTCAAAAATGTGTGTCATTGCTACCAAATCTAGCAGAATTTGTACAAACCTGGAGTTGCCAGCTGCTCCCTGAGGAGTAATGTGCTTATCCCCCAGCGTAAGGAAGTGGATATTGGATCTCACGGTGGCACACACATTTTCTCCCAGCTGCTCAGAACACCAAGGCCAAGTTGTATTTGGTCAGACTGAACCCTGCAGACAAGCAAAGCCACTTCCACGTTGGAGCAGTGGTACTCCTGTCTCCAGTGGTAGCAGCAGGATGTGTTCTTTAGTGTGAGCGTGTGGACACGGCCACTTCCTCTGGCCTGCTGCTCTTAAAGCTCTATCAGCATCCACAACTGCCTCATTAGGGTTGTGTGTGCAAGGGCACATCCCTGCCTGCTCCCTTTACAACCTGTTTATGGAGCTGCTCTCTGCAGGTCCTTCCAGTTGTTTTCTGAACCTGCTGATGCAGTCTGCTTCTAATTTGGCTGCTGCTGCAGGCCAAGACAGTGATCTTGAGAGACATCACTGATGGCTTTGAGTCCTTCTGAGTGTACCAGTGCTATACTCAGCATCACATAGGAACAGTTTAGATTGTTTTACCTTGTATTAATCTGCCTTGAAGCTCAGCTGCCCCTCTGTCTTGACAGTAGCAAAAGAGATTGGCTGTCAGATCCTGCAAGGCTTCATTGTAGGCTGGTGAGTGCTGACACAAAACAAAACAAAAAAAAAAGGATGAGCACAGTCACTCGGGGTTTACTGTGCTGACCAAATGGGATGGCTGCAAGAAGGAACTCAGCAGATGGTGGTGTGTCCCTTGCCTGAAAGCTGCTTGCACAAGGGAGCTGTTGCTGTAAGTTATTCACACCTCCAGTACAGACAGCGTCACTTCGTGTCACTTTGAGCTGGTTTCATGGGAGAATTGTTGAAATAACAAACCTAAAAGCAGCAAGAAGTTGGCTCTGTGCATCAGGGTAGTTAAAATTACAAATGAGTTATTACTCTCCACCTCAGGGTAGCTGCTGATCAGATTGTACAGAGTGTGCACAGGATTTTCCTCTTACATCTCCATGCACCAGTTTGTTTGGGAAAGTCTGCTGTCTTGCCAGCCCTCTCATCCTTTCTGCTTCTTTTAATACAGCAGGTTGCCTTGCAGTGATTCAAATGCAGTAATACAGGTCTCAGTACTAGTCTGGCATTGCAGTCTGTCACGCAGGGGACCTGTTACGACATGATTTGATCTTGCCTATCATGAAGAGACTAAGTTGCCTCGTTACCAGGTTAACAGCCTGTAACTTCAGAGGGCTGTAGCACGGTATCTGCGGTGTCATGTGGGCCCATCCTGCCCATGCAGACAACAGATGGCTACAGCTTGAGAGAGGAAGACTCGTGTTATGACATGATCCCCTCCGAGAACAAAAGTCTGCGGGAAGGGCTCTGAAAGTGCTCACCTCTGACAGTTCTCATGGCAGAATAAAACTGAAATGTCCTGCTTGAGTCGACTGAAGACTTTATAGTCAGAGGGATCGTAAAGCAGCTCAGCTGTTTGGTGGGGTGAGGAAGCAAGCATTTCTAAAGCCTCCAGACAAGCACTGGTGCCGCACTAGGGTGGGTAGGACTTGGGTGCAAGGTAGATGTTGTTCTCAGCAGCCGGCGCCGGGCTGGTCAGAGTGGTTCGACCTGCCCCCGGCAGACAGAGCCTTGGGCCATGGTTGGATAGCACAAAGCACTTATTGGCAGTACTGGCTCGACCTGTTCCCAACTGTTCATCCCTGCAGCTGTAGCTGACCCAGCTGCCCAAAAAAATTAAAAGGGCAAGGGGAGGGACTGGCAGTCATGAGATCAGTTCCCGGATCTGGCTGGCGGTACAGCCCTAAAGGAGAACACTGATGCAGCTGAGGTGTGGAGCTGGCAGCATCTTCTGGGAGGCACTGGGATAGATGCTGTTGAAATTGGCTTTGTTGTCTGCACTTTGTGCCTTCAAACAGCAGCTTTAGGCAGCAAGGAGGGAGCCCAGATCCAATAGTGCACACAGTTGCAGTTACCACATGCACTTTATAGCACAGCGTAGCGTTTATATCTGGCTTCACCAAGCGGTGCTCACGGTCCAGAATCATTCAACAGCTTTGGACTTGCGGTCTCCCTCCGTTGTCCAAGAAATAGGGGTTTCCAAATCTGTGGAAGTAAATTAAGAATTTGAAACTGTGGCTAAGTTTAAAATGGGGTGATTTCTTTTGGTGCTTTAGAAGGTGGGTAAGCAGCATGCTCGTGGCTCACGTGCAGAGTCCTTATGAGGGCCATCCTTGGAAGTGGATTTCACTGTATGCCAGAAGGAAAGGGAATGAAGGGAGATGCTTGGATGGTGTTTGGTCAGCCATAAATGAAGCAAAGCTTTAGGATGAGGTGTAAGACAGGAAGTGCAATTCAATAGAGTGTCACTGGGAACAAGTTTATAGGGGGTTTCTTTTGGTCTTGTTTTAAACCAAAACAAAAACAGGATGATAGTTTAGAACAGGGTTCAGAGATTATGAGACTGTGTAAGTGATGGGGCCTCCTCATATCCTTGCACAACATGGAGAGAAAGGGAATGGTCTAAGGTACCTGAAGGAAACTGAGGATATTTCCCCCAGCTCACAGCAGTCAGACCAGGGGAGAACTCTGCTGGCAGAGAGGCATACAAGGAAAATGTGGAGCAGCTTAATGAATTGCCCACTTTCATCATGTTAAAGCAACCCTGTCTGTGTCTCCTTGAGGCTGTCTAAATGCTCCCTCCTTGCAACAAAATACAGTTGACAGAGATGTGGAATAGAAATGGGGTAAGGGATTATCTCTTACGTAATAGGGAAAGAGAACGTACTAAGGAAAGATCCCTTTCTTAAAGAGACTTGGCTCTAATGTGAGAGGGTTGAACATGACTTCTCTGTGCTAACTAGGCAAATATTTACAAAGTATACTCAACAATGAATTTACTGATCAGAATTAGCAGAATTCAGCTTTGCTCTAGATATCTGCCACACTGTGATCCCTCCAGAAATCATGTGAGCCCTGACTATAATGGAGGACTTTTTCCAAACTGTTCTAGCTGTCTGTACCTCTGAACTACATTTGTGGGTATTTCTTAGAGGACAAAGGGCTTGAAATCGTGTTTTCAGTGTCAGGCAAAGTTTAACAGCTGCTCTAGAGCCACAGCTCAGGGTAAAGCAAGAGTTATTTGGTGCTGGGGGTTGGCCTGAGTGCTAGAGCTGTTGTATGAAGATACTGAGGAGATGGGGTATAGCCTGCTGGCTGTATTGTCTGCTCTACTTCAAACTGCCTTTCTGCTGCACGGTGCAACTCACCATGAGCTCAGAGTGTGGGTTTTCCCCCCCTCTCCCTTCAATGCAGATTCCCCCATGGTAGGTTCAGTCAGAGCTAGCCCTGAAAACTTCTCTTCATGTCTTCAGCTGGTCTGTTGAAGGCACTGGGGAATCATACTGTGTGATAAAAGACAAAAAGCGTTCTCTCACAGAACTGTTTCTTTCTTTTCCCCCAGATATATTCAGTTCCATTTACTGTAAATAGTCCTTTTCTAGCCTGAATATTTTCATTTCACAAGGCATGGAGATGCAACTGAGGCTCTCTCAACTGTGTGGGCTGATAAATATTTATCTTGAGTGTTTGCAGGTTATGTAATAAAGGTGGCTGAATTTTAGTATTTAGAGTGTTTACAATAAAAATAGACAAACATGCAAAATTTTTCAAGTTGGTTCTGCACGTTTAAAAGATGTTCTCCAGTTAGTGGATGGAAGTAGGAGCATTGTGTGTGTGGGTCCAAAAAATCCCAAATTTACTAGTACTGCTACCATCTAGTGGTGGCTGCCTCTGTTGTAAAATACAGGACAAGCTGGGGTTATTTCAGTTAATGTAGGGAAAATAGTAAATCATCAGCTCATCTGACTGATAATGCCAGCTGCTTATACCATATCCATTTCCAGTGCTCTGTTTGCTCCAGTTTTGAGGATTATTTATGCGATGGGTTTTCTAACACTTCACTTGGGATATTAGGAATGTTTGCCAATAAACACTTGCTTTAACAATTAAATGTTTTTATTACATCCTGTTTAATTTAATAACTTCGTAGCATCTCAAGCTCTATTCTCTATTCCACCATAATTCCAGGAAAAAATAAAACCACAGGAAAAAATAATCAAGCCAGCAAACTCCCCACCTTGATCTGTATCTGCTCTTTTATCTGAATTTTTTTACATTTGGGTGTCCCTCTTCAAAATTTTGTTAGCATATGTAGGAAAGCAGTTCCCTTCTCTTTCTGTTTCTTACCACCAATAAAAGATGAAGTGGATTCTTCTGGGCTGACCAAAGACTGCAACTTGATTTTTAAATAGACTTCAGCAAACCAGTCCTCTCTTTCCACAGTTTGAAGGAAAAATTATCTTGGCTACATCTATATAGTGGTTTATTTCATGAAAGCGGAAAAAGTTTTTGGATTCTCAGATGGAGTCCTTGAGGTTTAGCTTTATGAATATCTCTCATGAGAAGTTCTTTTTTTCCCAGGAGCTGACGAGGCAGCAGCTGAGTTACCAGTGGTTGTTTTATGTCATTTTCTTCCCTATGTCCTTACCTCCATGCTTCCCTTAGCCTGCACATATTTTTTGAATATTGTATCAGAATTGAGATCTTCAGATAGTGTCACCCTCTTCTCTTCATTTCGGGGGAGTGACACACTCTGGTTTCACATGACAAGGTAACATATTCTGCTCCCATGGTTGCTGAAGAAGTGGCAGTAGGTGGGAGCCTTGGTAAGTGGATTTCTCCACTCTTGTTCTCTTGATTCACCAAGTGTAAATTCTGTGGGATAACAAATGGACCGGAAAGCATTTTACAGCCTTAGTAAGTGAAAGATGGGAAAGGGGCAAAAGAAACAGCAGGCTTTTCCTGTGCATCCTGTTTCTTTCACTGCCTGGAATCAACTGACTGCTCTGCAACATAAATCAGCCAAATTCTGGAGATGGGAGTTATCCATTTGAGAGGAGCTCAGTCTCGTTGGAGGGATGTTTGCCCAGATTTGAAGGCTCAAACAAAATCCTCCTCCTTGTGTAAGGTACAAGCCTGCTGGAGCAATGTGGCTGCAGTGTTTCTGTTGCTGCAAGGGGCATGTAAGCAGGAAGAACAGCAGTAGTGCAGGCCAGGCCTAACCTTTGCTGGAGGGGATGAAGCAGCTGCCAGTGCAAGACTTCCCTTGCAGCCAGCCCTTGCACTGCAGGAGAAATCCCACACTGGACCTGGCACAACTGTTTTCACAGCCATTGTGTTTATCACACACCTTCACAGCTCCCCTGCTGCTGTTCCCGCTCATCAGAAGCAGAACTGGGCTGATTCTCACTCATCCCCAAATAAGTAGGATTTGTGCAAAGCAGCTCACTTTTTCACCAGCTGCAGAACCAACTGCATGGGTTGGGGATAACCACAGAGCAGCTCAGCTAGTCAGGAACTGCTGCTTTGTGTGGAGTGCATATATGAAGTTTCCTTAGGGGCCTGTGGAACTCCTTCTTGACAAGGAAGAGGGCAGGTCTGGTTTGTGCAGGTGAAGAGGAAGAGCACTCCCCCAAGCACGTACCCGTGTCAGCATGTCTGTCCCTGGCCATGTCAGTTACCTGAGTTTTTAATGTTCTCCTTCAGTGGTGCTGGGCCCAAAGGAGCTTCTGAAGAGAAGGCCTTGTGTACATTCGTGTTCCCAGGGTCTAGAGTGGGCTTTGCCCCTTGTGAATGCACACTGTTTAAACTTAAGAGTTTGTTTTTCTTCATGTCGACCTCATCCGTTAGCCTGTGTCAGTACAACACTTACCTGTGGACCACCTATCCCTTGAAGTGTTTTCTCTTGTGCACAGGAAAATGTGGTTGCAGGCCACACATGCATGAGCAGAATATCAGCTGAGAAGAGGCCAGGGCACAGAGGAGAGGAAAGAAGGAAATAGAGTTTAAGTACAATTCACTGAAGAATGAGCATACTGTAAGAAAAACAATATATTTTTGGAAATAATAGAAGCAGAAGAAGTTAAGGAAAAAATGGAAAATCATGCATGATATGTCATTGAATGTTGAAGTTGGGACTTCTCTACTGAGAGTTTTAAGACATAGCAGTTTTTGCTTGCTCTTACCTTGAGTGCCATTCGTGGATATTCTGCTCACTCACTTTGCTTCAGATGTTTTGTGTTGGAAAACCAGGAGAAACTCACTCTGCAGCTGCTATTTTCTGTTTGGTCAGTGAAGAGTTACAGAGCCTCTCTCTGGGTATGATTAAGAGGTGCTTTCTCCCATCTTGGTTTCCTCGTGCTCTTCACTCATCTCCACCCTAACAGAGCTCACATGGCTTCCTGCCCCTCTCCCTAATGAACCCCCTCTGTGCTGTGCTGGCAGCCTTTCTTTGGCCTAACACACATCCCGTCGGGAGAGCATTTCCTGACCTCACAGGGGATGAGACAGGGCAGCCCACATCTGCTCTCAGACATCCCCACCACACATTCTGTAGCCTTACACACAGATTAGGGTTTGCTTGTGTGTTTTAACAGGCAGATAATTAGATGGGCAATGAACTTTGTGCAATCCACTGTCTATGTAAACAGATCTGTTTTGATTAAAAGGTGAGATTACTTTTTGTGATAGGTCACTTCTCCCCCCTTACACTTCCCCAAGAAAAAGGCTATCAAGAATTGCACACTATTAAGTGATCATCCACTATCACCAGAAGCGCTGCTATGCTTCGACATTGGTTTAATGGCCGTGTATTATTACTAGTGAGAGGAGATGGGGTCAGTGCAAATCCTGTTGCAAGACTACATTCAAACTAATAAGTGCCTGAGAGCTATCTTCTTATCTTCTGTTTTTACTCCTTGCTTAGGGAAAAAAAAGCCTGTAAGAGGAAATCTAGGCAGTTTGGAGACAGGGACATCTTGTACTGTGTCAAACAGAGAATTTGCACTGCTGTTCTAGAGTTTCTAAATCCCTGTAGTTACTCAGCAGCTATCAGGCTTGCAGATGAATGTTGAAATGCAGGGTGGGTTGTGGGCTTCCTTTGCTGCATGCTATCAAAAAGAAGGAGGCGGGGTGGGGGATTTAAAGGAACGTTTCAGCTTTCAGAAAGCACAGCTTGCAAAGTTCATGTCCTGGAACAGTTCCTGGGAAGTGGCACTGGGGACACAGTTTCATGCCGTGCATCAGCAGCAGCTTTGGCCTCCAGAGCCAACCAGCTTATTTCCTATTTACAAATACACTATTTGTGTAGAACTTGGAATGCATACAGCTCCAGCCCTCTGTCCTCCTTAAGCACCTTATCTGCTTTAGTTTTTAGGACATATATTAGATCTTCAGCAACATTAATGCTACAGACAGGTAAGTAAGCAGAGGACACTGTAAAGCACCACATCATTTTTGCCTTCTTGTGGGGTAACTGTGAAACAGCAAAGCCTGTTCCTGCCCCTTGACCTTATGTTTTGATTCCTAGTGGCATATGAGAGACTCAGGTGTGGACAAACTTCCACATCTTCCACTTTTATGGTATATTCCTAACTTTCTAATCCAACTTCTGTGTTCCTGTCTGCACTAACCATTCACATTTAGTTGTGCCAGCTGCTTGCATGTGGCCTTTACATTTCCTCTGAAAAGCATTTCCTGCCACACAGAAATTAGTTTGATAAATATGTGGGGTGTATATTATTTCAGTCTGTGTTAATGTTTTTCATACATGAGTTTATTAGTAATATATCAAGTTGTTCTGAAATGGTCTATTTGTGATCATGACTTCAGCTCTTCTTTGGTTGTCTCAGCATGTAGTGTTCTCCAGTTAAAAGTGATTATATTAAAAACTATTTCAAGAAGCTACTGAGATTGTGAGTCTATTTTGGAAAAGAAAGGATTTTGTGAAAGATTTTGTATCATCTTGTTAGTTCAGTTCTGTGGCATTTTGATCTCTTTTCTGCTTTAGTTACTGGCCTAGGTCAGAGACAGGAGAAACAAATGTTGAGATGCTTGATCAGAAGTAATGCTTCTGGGTCAGTGTGCAGGCTCACTGCTGGTAGTTGGGAATTATCAGGGAGCATCCGACTGAAAGTTTCTCTGTGTTTCCTTGCAGAGAGCCAGGCTGATGCAGAGGCACTAGCTGCAGGAAACAAAGTCTTGAACCTGAGCTACAGCGAGAAGGAGCAGTCAGAGGAAATGACAGAGCTACCAGAGAGTGAGCACGGCCCCAAGGAGGAGCAGAAGGCTGACTCCCTTCTGGCAGAAGAGGATGCTGAAGAAAAAGTGGATGGATATGAAGAGGGCCCTGAGGAAGATTCTGTAAGTAACAAAAGTCTTGACCTCAATTTTGCCAGCAAATTAATGGACTTCAAGCTGGCAGAGAGTGACCAGAGTGCAGGCAGCAGTTCTCAGACTGAAAGGAAACATGCCTGTGACATTTGTGGCAAAACCTTCAAGTTTGCTGGCACTCTTAGCCGTCACAAAAAAGCCCACATTCGTGAGGACAGAAAGGATGAAAGGAGCAGTGAGGATGAAAGCAAAAGCATTCAGGATGATGCAGGAGCTCCCTCGATGCAGGACTCTGGTCTTGAGCAGGAAGAGTCTCCGTTGGACTTGAAGGTAGTGGAGTCTCCTGTGGACTTTGAGGCAACAGGAAAGGAGAATGAAGAGAGCGAAAGCATCTCTGAGGGGGAAGGCACAGAGAGAAAGTCCACTGAGAAGAGCAGTGATGACAAACCAAAGACTGATGGGGCTAAGAGTACTGCAAAAGCAGACAAAAGAAAGAAAGTCTGTACTGTGTGCAACAAGCGTTTCTGGTCTCTGCAAGATCTGACGCGACATATGCGGTCTCATACAGGTAAGAGGAGGCTTGAGGGCAGAACAGACCACGAGGTGTCCCACCAGACTGAGGTGTAGGCTCTGGAGGTGCACGATTGCTGGTGGCTCTTCAGGTTGGAGACACTGCTTTTATTCCTAAAGGAATCTGCACAGTGTCTTCTCTGCCCCAGTCCCCCATGCTGCAAAACCTATGGAGGCAGCAGGAGTTGCAGCCACTGCCTTATTTTTAACTTCAATTGTTTATCCCCATGGTTGCTTGCAGAGATCCCTGCACAGATCCCTGCACAGCTTCTGACTCCTCGTGTGCGTGGCTTTACCTCCGCCCAGTATTTTGACCAGTGGAGAAACCTGTCAGTGTATGATGAGACTTCCCCTCTGAGTAAAAGTTTAGAGAGACAGTGACAGAGTCTGGTTTTGTCTGATGATCTGAGCCTAATATGGGTCACATGCTGGTGATGTGTGTGACTCCCTGCATGGGTGGAAGGCAAAGATCCAGTGGGTGCTTGGGCAGGGAAGGTAGAACACAAGTAGTGAAACACTTGCCTAGTGACTTGACTGAGCAGAGGGATTGCTTTATGTGATAGGAAGATTGCAGCAGTGCCTTGCAAATGAGATGAAGCCGTGAACCAGCTCAAAGGTGAATTAATCATTCATCCTTATTAATTATGTATTTTACCTGCCAGCAAGCTGCTCTGACGTGGGAAAACTGGTGCATTTTGACATTTTGTATCTTTTGAAGGTGCTCTCTGCTGAAGATATTTGCCATTAACAAAATATTTGTGCTGTAACTGACAGTGATTTTTAGAAAACTACACCAAAGAGTAATGCCTGAACTAGACTTCAGCCCTTCTAAATCATAAATATTTGTCTATTGAGTGCAAAACTGATCTGTGAGGATTTTGCACCAATGCTGTAGGTTGACTCTTCTCCTTGTCTCCTTCCTTCTTGTTCAGTTACATTGACAAAATACTGTCAGGTTGCACATCGCTTGTATAAGTTTTAATGTGTGAGGTTTTTTAAAGATACCTGTAAGGTTTAGGGATTTGTTTACTCAGAATAGGAACATTTGGGTCACACTGAAGTGTTCAAGAAACCTCTGCCTGCCTACCGCGTGTCTCATTCTGATGCTCATTGGCATAATGTGGTGTCTCGCTGGAATTGCAGCACTGAAAAGTCTTTAAGAGGCACAGTTGGAAATAGAGGACAGATTGGGAAGGGACCTTTGGTTCTTCAGGGCAGACATCACCTTGGGGTACTGTGTGTGGTTAGTATTTTGGGAGAATTTTGGCTGTGGGGCTGTGGTTGCTTTGTTTTCCAATGAGTTCCTGCTTAGGAAAGTGTTCTCTCTCTCCACGTGTGTCTGAGGCTGACCTGCAGCAAGGAGCCCTCATAGTGGGTTTTATAAAGGCTTTAGAGTTCCAGAGACTGACTGTAAACCTTTTCCAGAAAAGTTGCTGACTAAATTAGACAGGATGTTAGTGAGCACCTGGTACTTACAGGCTTCATTCCTTGCCAAGCCTTGCCGAGCTTGTAGCTATCTCAAGACACTTAGTTTTGATACTGCATTTTTTCCGTGGGCATTTACCTGTTTTCATGCTTGCACTTAGTCAGCTAGTTTGCTAGTATAGAAGCAAAAAATCTGCATAAATGTGATGTAGGTACTGAATTTCCAAAGTGCAAAGTGTTTTATGCTGCTTGAAACAAGAGGGAGGCGCATGTGTGATCTCAGGGCTGACTCTGTGCTGTAATTCTCTTCCAGGCGAGAGGCCTTACAAGTGTCAAACCTGCGAACGGACCTTCACTCTGAAGCACAGCCTGGTCCGTCACCAGCGCATCCACCAGAAAGTCAAAAATGCCCGAAACCACGGGAAGGAGAGCGACAAGGAGGAGACGCAGTCGAGGTGCGGAGAGGACAGCGAGAATGAGTCCAGCCACAGCGGCGCCAACCCCATCTCCGAGAGCGAGTGCGACTCCGCGGGGGGCACGGGAAGCCACTCGTCCCTCGCGGGGAGCCGGAACGAGCCCCTGGCCAGCACGGCCATGGACTCCCCCTGCGGAGAGGAGAGGAGCGGCGCCTGCCTCACCGAGCCCACCAAGAGCACCCAGAAACACACGGCAAAAGACCAGGAACCGCGGGGCAGCTCCGAGCACGAGAGGCCCTCGGGTTTCATCCAAGACTTGCTGGAGATGCACAACGCGCCGTCTCCCATGAATCACATCCTGGCCCCCGCAGACAGCGCGCCTCAGCTCTTGGGGGTGGAGTGACTTGCTAGAAGGTTGGACCCATCTCGGCAGGCAAAGTGAAGCCAGCAGAGCGAGGTTTCTGGAGTCTGGTTTTGGAAGAGCGACCTTACAGCTACGGGGAGAGTATGGCAGACTGGACGTGGTGCCATATGCCTTTCAGTACAATAATGCAAGAGACTACAGTATATACTGATTTGAGTGCCTTACTACTTTATTAGATCTTTTGGTATTATAGATTTTTTCAAAAATGATTTTAATATTTTAAAGAATTATTTGGAGAGGACCCTTTTTCATTTAAGCATTAATGTTACCTTTTGTATTGGTGTGCGTGAGCTTGTTCTTGTATATCTGTGATAGTCGCTGTGTTTGTTCTCTGAGCTGGAAATGGGGCAGTGGGGTGGGAGGCCCTTGGATACCATAGCCAATAACTGGAAGAAAAATGATGTGAATTTCATATGAAATAGTCAGAGGAGATGCAGAGGAGACGTTGATTTATTGTTTTTTTTCTCAGTAGATGTTCTTGCATTTGCCACATGGTGGAGCATTAAGCCTGTTCCAGGCCTGAACAACGTGGCAGTTGAAGGTGTTCAAAGTGGTTCAAGCCAAAAGCAGGAAACACAAATGAATTTCAACCTCATGCTTGTTTCCACTTTTCAGCATTAGAAGTGGTCTTCTAAATCCTAGGGGTTTTTTCTGGCCGTCACGGACTGAGCGTGTATACAGAGAAGAGTTACATAGCAACGTAACCTATGGAAATTATGCACCCGCTGTTACATATGTTTGATTTGCTTCAGTATATTATTATTATTATTATTATTTTATTATTATTTTATAAATCCATCAGTTCGCTTGTCTCTGCAGTCAGCAGAAGCCAATGGGCAATATTTGCCCTCGGAGATGCGTAGCGCAGCTTGGATCCCGTCTCGGAGTGTTCTTGACTCATCGCTTTCACCAGCTCCTCCTCCTGTTGTTGCAGCTCTTCTACTGTACTTTACATGAACCCCTTCCTCCGGGCGCAGCGTGCCGTGGAGGCCAGCGAGGTATTGTCCCCTGTGGGTGTCACACGTGGCTGTGGGTGCCACCCACGAGGGAGGCACCGCCGTGACCTCGCTGGTGGCAACAGCCCGCGACACTCACAGAGCAAAGTCATCCCGTCTTCCAGTGGAAAGCAAGAGAGAAATGCGAGCCTTACCCTCCTCTTGCTTCTGTCGTGTTCTAGGGCAAGAAAATACTACTGGTGATAAAACTACAGATGTGCGACATGTTAAAAATAAATGAAATAAATTTTTTAAAAAAGCTAAAAAAAAAAATTTCTTCCTGAGATTTTGGGGTTGATGCTTGAAGACTTGAGGTGTGTGTCTAAATTTCATATCAGTAATGTAACCCCTTTAATGCTGGCAGCTGGGATTTCTCCGTATGGCTCCTGTTGCCGGCAACAGGTGACACTCCAGCCACCAATATTGAAGGGGTTAAGCGAAATGTATCCTACTGTAGCTGTGCATTTTTAGGAGTGCCCAGCGTTTTTGTTGTCCTTGTCGTTGTTGTCGTTGTTGTTGTTTGTTAATTGTCCTTCAGTCATGACCTCTGGGACAGACAGAGCCATAATAGCATTGCCGGAGCCTCACTGTGCTATTCCACCACTGCAGCCCCCCAGCCCAGCCCTCACTGTGACCTTCCCTCCTCCCCACCGCAGAATCGCTTTTCCTGCTCTCACCAGACATGGAGGAAGTGGGCCTCGGACCCAGTCTATATTATATAATATATATATATATCTATATATGTCTATATATTAAAAATTCTCGGAGAAATTTCTGGAGACTGAAATCTCACTGTCCAGAATTCAAAGGAAGAGAAACGTTCTGAGTAATATTCTTGCAAATAGAATAAGAAAAAATGGTTGAGGTATATGTGATTTCTATTTTTTTGTGTTTTGTTGGGTTTTTTTTTTTAATTTTTAAATAGGGATGTTTGAACCAGTTCAGAAACGAAGCTAACGCCAGATATAGATAAATCAATCACACCCAATGATCCATTTGAAACTCTACCCAGGTGCATTCTACTTAATTAAAAGCAGTTCACGCATCCCTTAAATTGTTATTACTATTATAATTATAATAATAATTATTATTATTATTTTGGGTATTTTTTGGTTTTTGTAATTTTTTTTGTTTGTTTATTTTGGGGTTGTTGTTTTGTTGGTTTTTGTTTTTGTTTTTTGCAACTCTCCACACTAAACTGCGCAATACTGTGGGGGAGAAGCCATTACTAAACTATATGCTGCAGAACAATGTAGCAAGTAATTAATTCCCAGCAGCCTGCCGGGACATCTGCTAGCAATAATCACTATTGATTTAAAGCTTTATTTAGCCTTTATCTATATCCTAGTAGAGTATAAGGTCTTGCCACATTTTATTGACATTTTTATTAGTTGAGTTTGACTGAAAACTGTTGCTGTTGTTGGGGTTTTTTTTGTTTCCCCTCCTCCCCCAATATTAAACTGTGAAATTTATAATGTGTTTAAACTATGGGTGAATCTTAGGCTTTAGTTTGCATGTTCAGCTAATTTGTCTCTATACGATTTTCGTTTGAATCTTTTTATTTTTTTTCCTCTCTCAGGGCTTTTACAAAAAACAAAAAAACAAAAACAAAACAAAATGAAAAGAAAAAAAAATCTTCTAAAATTCTTTTGCCTGAGTTGCAATGGACTTAACTTGGAGATAATTCAATCACTACATTAAGCACTTGACTGTGAAAGCGCAAAAAAAAATAAAGGAAAAAAAAAAGAAAAAAAAGAGAGAACCTTGTTTGAGGCTGTTGTGAAATAACTTTAGGGGGCTATGTGACAGTCTGATTCCATTTTCAGAATGATTCATCTTCTCTCTCCTCTCTGTGTGTCTCCTTTCTCTCTCTTCTCTCTCCACGAAGGAAGTTTAATCCTAGTGATTTCATCCCATGCAGGAAACAGTAATAAATGTGTAGAATTCATATTTTTCTAAAGGGAACTTAAACTGCTGCTACGAATTGTGTACAAGACTGGTTTATGCCACATGAACAGAGAATCACACATTGTTTTGGTACTTTTATTCCTCTTTTTTTTTCAGTTGTACAGTACTTCCAAATTCAAAATAAAAAGTAAAACTTGTTCTGTATCAAACCATCTAAGCAATAAAATGTTATATTTAAAAATTATAGGTTATGAAATGGACGTGGCTCTTCTTGTGGGTTTGTGGTGACTTTTTCTCAGACTTAGCTCTGCTGGAGGATGATGTGCAAGCTGGAGCTTATCTGTGCCAAGGGATCACTGTTTCTCTTCCTTCAGTTGATCTGAGTTTGAGCTGGAGATGACTGCAGCACTCTGAAAACTCATGCTCACTTTGATCACTGCTTTCTGGTAGTCAGGCCCATTTGAGGCGCTGCTTTTCTCCTGGTGGTTTCTTCAACACAGCAACCAAAAACAGCAGAAAAGTGCTGATTTTCCTGCATAGGCAGGGTCAGGATTCTCTTTTCCTTTTTTAATTAATTGCAGCCCCAAGGTCACATAAGCAAGCATCCTCCCAGCAGGCAGTGTACCAGTCACTTTTTTATAAATTAAGTAGGGTTCTGCTACGATAGTTCTCTTCTTGCCTAAATGTTTATGGTCGCAAACTCTTCAGGATGAATTCAAAAGCCATGTGCTTGTGTCAAAAAAAAAGAGACAAATCCTTCATTTTAGCTTGTCAGAACTGCCTTAGCTGCATTTTATATGCCTTCCTATAAATAAAATGCATTTCACAGGACAGCGAGCCAAAGAATCATCTGAGTTCTGTATCCAGCTCTGGAGGCCAGGGAATTGCAGCGAAGCTGAAGCATCCACATCTTCCTAAGTCCTGCTGCGGTGGTGCTTTCTGGCAGAGAAGCGAACCAGGTTCAGAATGAGAGACAGATTCGGGGGGTGAACTGCTGCTGCTTTCCTCCCTCAAACCTCCTGCACCTTCCTGATGGAGGTCAGAATTCCTCACAGCACTTCCTCTGGTGCTCGGTCCCTCAGCCCCAGGGAGGGACAGGTTAAAAAAGCAGCAGCCAGCTAGCCAGCTCTGCCCCAAACCAAGGGTATCTGAGGAACTGGGGCTCTCTGAAGGCTCTCGGGGTGGAAACATCATTTCTGAGGGAGGAAACCTGCAGAAAATAATTTTCTCTCTCCTACCCACTGACCTGAATCGCCTCTCCTCTCGTGAGACTGACGGGAAGCTCGCGTCCAAGTGGCCCGGGGACCTGTCGGGAGGTGTAAAATCAAATGGGATGAGTTTATGTGGCTGGGAAGTGATGGTGACTATTTACTTACGAAACAGATGACTTAGAAAGCACTTGGTTCTTGGCCACGGAAGGGTATAATTGCTGTGCCCAGCCCTTTTCTCCTACCTTAATTTGATGTTGACTGCTGCTGAGTTGGGAATTCCCCTGCTCTTCCTGCCTTGGACAGGGTAACACCATGCAGGCCAGCAGAACTTGGCTCCTTGCTGGCATTTCCCTCTCCCTGCCTCCCTCCTTCCCATACTAACACCCATGGAGGGATAGCCTGAAACATGGGATTAACAGAGAGATGAGGAGGGGGGGTGGTGTCTCCATGTGCCTCCTCCAACTCGCTGCTGCTTTGCCTCATTCCCTAAAGTTTTCTTCCCCACCTTGGCAAGAGTGAAGCTGAGCTTAATTCCTGACATGGACCGGGAGAATGGCACAGCCTCTCAGTGAGGTTCTGCTGCGGATCTCTCACAGCAGTGCTCAGGTGTGGAGGCCATGTGCTTGCCCAGAGCATTAAGGTTTGGGGAAGACCCAAGTCCTCTGCCACCACAGGGATATCTTGGCAGCGAGGGGCACCAGGAAAGTGTTGTTGTTTTGGTTTTTTTTCTGAAATGTGGAGTATGAAGCTGAGGGGATGGGCAGGAGACAGCAGGACTGGGTGAAAACCGGCTGCCCCAAAGCAATATGGAGCCTGGCTGGAGCATCTTTTGCTGCTACTGAACTGCAAATAAGTAAAAAGAAAGGAATAAAGGTATTTGGTTTTCATTATGCAGCTGTCTCAAGGTAGCCAGTGTTTGCAGGGTGGGAGGGCTGTACACCTACACTGAGATCTTCAGAAAGTGAGTGCAATGAGAAATTATTTTCTGTTGACACTTAACAGTGTTTTGGTCTGTTGAAAAAAAGCCTTTCTCAAACAAAATGAGTCCCACTTCAATTAGCAAAGGCAGCAAGGGGAAGAAGTTTACTTGAAATCTTTCCTTCTTCCCAAGTCTCCAATTTGAGGAATCATACATGCAATTTTCTTTCTGCATTTCTGTAGTTATGATGGGATTGAAAATGTCACTTTTGAAAACCCTGAAGTTTAGTATTGTCTCAAAAGGGAGACTCAAGACCCCAGCACAGAATAACCAGCAGTTTCTCTTCATCAAAAAGGCACCATTTTTCATCACCCACTCTGATAATGCAAGAAAAGAAAAGGGGGGAGAAATGCATTGGGTTGTTCAACTGGAACATCTCTCAACTGCTGGACTGTGGAAAAAGGGGCTACTCCAGCACTTCCCAAAATCCAAGTACTGGAGTAGTCAGCATCAGGGAGGAAAGTGAGTAAAACTTGTACAAGGCAACAGCATCTTTGAGTGTCATGAGTCAGCTGAGCCCTCCAGCCGAGGAGCTGCAATAAAGTACTTTCCCCCTTTCCTCCCCTTCCTTGGCAGTCATTACTGTGCAGGGGAGAGGCTGCACCCACACTGCAACACCCAAAGGAACAGTGAGGGAGGTGCTGGGATTTGAGCTCCAATCTGTTTGGAAATACAGGAATTGACTTAAATTTTGAAAACCTCCTCCATGTCATGGAGGAGCTGAATTTTTAATGAAAAATGGTCTGAGGTTGGGAAGGGGGAAGAGTGTGTATGGTCACAGTCTGTTCCTCTGGTTTTGAAGAACATTAACAGGAATAGTGGATTGTTCATGGGGCCCCTGCAGAGCCTAAAGCATCTCCTGCAGGTGCTGGGTCTTGCACTCAGCAAGTTCAGACCCCTGGGCCTTTCTCAGCACGGCCTCCAGGGTGTCCTTCCTTGTCCCCTCAGCTGAGGGTTGACTTTTTGCAATGCAGATTCAGGGAATGCATTTTAAGGTGATTTAATCTCTTCTCACCAGTCTTGAAAGGATGATTTATGCCGAGTAGGCCCGAGGTGTTTCTCCCACAGGATGGGTTAGTGTCAGACACAGATGGTGTGTGTCCTTGCCCTATCACAAGTAAGGGACTCATTTGTCCAGTGGTGTGCATGTATTTCTTGGGAACTGTCAGAGGGCTGGGCGGGAAGGGAAAGGGCAGGGGGAGAATGGCACAGGGAGTGCTCTGGGACAGAATTATTTGGTGTTTTTAGGATTTGTCACCAGCTGCACCACTACAAAAGATGCAGAAGCTGCAAGAGCACCATCCCTGTGGCTGCCAGGCCTCATCAGTGGCTTCACCTTGGCTTATTTAAAGCAAGGGGAGGAATGAAGGTTGGGCTGTGGGCAAGTTATTTGTAAGCAATGTCAAGTTCTGTATTGTAAAAAGATGTTTATGAGGCTGTTTTTCTAGAAGTATCTTTTTCAACAAAAGGAGTCAATTAGTACCTGGGAGAAAAAGAGTGGACAGAGGGCAGCTGGCCTGCTCAAAGGCAGCAGTGAGGACACAGACTGCTGGCAGGTCACTGCACAGAATGGACACCCAAAAGATACATGAGCATCTGGCTTGTTGTTCTGTGCAAGTGTCACCTCAGGTAAGTGACATGTAACCTGCACACATGTGCCAGTGTTAATGGGCCTGATATGACAAGTTTTCATTGAATTCTCCAGGGAGACATAAACCTTGACGGTATTGCTAGGTCAGGGGCTCTGATGCCTTCATTTCAAGATGTGTCTGAAATCACATGAAACTAAATGGAGTCAAGAAGCAGTGTTGAGGCTTTTCAAAAATTCTATTGCCTTTTACTTTTGCTTCTCAAGACCCCTCTCAGAATTAAAAAAAAAAAAATCCTCACAAAAAGGAAGCAATTTTTCATACATTAAACAGAATTAAGTGGGAAGATTTCTCTGGCTCCCCCAACCTCACTGCGTAATGCAGTAGAAAATGTTGTAGCAATCCTCCAGCTAGTAGGAACTGAAAATAGCTTTCTCCTTTGCTGTGCTTGTTTATTTCTCCTGTGCCAGATCTGTCTCTTGTTTGGCAGGGAAAACTGCCAGGAGTGTATGAGGAAACTCTGGACGATGGGTGTTTGGAATACGCTGTTGTGAAAGCACTTGAACTTCTCTAGAGCCTTTCAGCAGAGGGCTGTGAAGCAGTTTATGAACATCAGTTAATGGGAGGCTGTAAATAAGAGAAATCTGCTGGAGAAAAGGCTTTTCATCATGAAAGGCCTGATCTGTTTTCACAATCTCAGAGGCAGAGGTTAATGTGGTGAAGGCCAGCACTGCTGTGGGCTGACTTTCCATCAGGAATTTTTAGCCTGTAACCACACGTGGAGCACAGCCCTGCTGCTCATAAAAATGTGCCAAGGTTGGGACAGAATGTCAGCCAGAGGGGTCAGAGCCTCCAAGGCAGGGCCTGACCTGAGCACAGGGGTACGAGGAAGAGCAGAAATAAATGCTCCTGTGAACGTGTGCACACAGGGCTATCAGCCCCTGCTCCCAGACAAGGAGTTGTATTTGGGTAACTAAAGCAATTAAAAGGTGTGTTAGCCTTTCCTCCCATCTCCTGTTTTCTCATCCTGCAGAGAATGACAGCCTAGGCTTGCTGCTTTCAAAGAGCAGCATCTGGCTTCCACGGAATCTGCACCCACAAGAACTATCTGTACTTTATTTTGGGGGTGATGGCAGTGCTAGCTGTGAGATGCAGGCTCACTTTGACCAATATTCCTCCCAAGTGTCTGCAACTTAGGCTTTACCACATGACCTGTGCTTGGGAAGGGGAAAGTGATGGGCAAAACTCGGCTGTAAACTGAGACTGCAACTTTTGACATTGCTGTTTTCCTCTAATTCTACCGAAGCACAGCCCCACCTGATGCACAGGGCTCCTGGGCAGCACCTGGGGAGGAGGCAGCACATGTCCCATGTCCTACTGCATGCACTGCACGGGATCCAGCACTCCTACATTTGCACACTTTGCCAGAAAATCACTTTTTGGTGGCAGGACATTTAGCACCGTTTAATCTGCTGCCTTCAAGATGCCTGAAGCTTTACATGCTCCAAGGTTACATGCATCAGGTCCATGACACTCAACAGCCAGAGAAAATCAAAGTATCAACCTGCCTACACACACCCAGCAGTCTGTGAAGTCTGCACCACAACACAGCAAGTCTGATTTTTGATCTTGTGTCTACATCACTCTGTCAGTACCTTGGAGCTGAAACCACAGAGGCTGCCTAGCACAGCTATCCAAGACCCAGAACTCACTCGAAAATGAGCTGGGGCTGTAGGTGAGGGAAAAGGAGGGATCTGGAGAACTGAGCAACCTGTGCACCCCATGCCAATAACATTTTGGCACAGGACACAGAGCCAGACGCTGCCTTTAATGCACTTGGTCATTACTCTTTGGTGAATGCACCTCAGTGACAGTTTTTTTACTTTTTCTGAACCATAGGAATCTCTTTAGCAGCTGCAAAACACCTGCTTAAAAATGAAGGTACTTAATTTGAGCAATACTTAATTAATTGATAGCAGCTTCTCCCCCAGTTCCTTCAGGCAGAATTTAACTGAGTTGCAGCTGAGGGATGTTTTGCAGTTTGTCAGCAGGTCCTTGGTGGCCTGCACTTATTCCCACTGCAGTGCATCTGTGACATCTGGCTCCATTCAATTCTGTAAATTCAGCAGAATGGGAATGACGGGGTGATGGTCCCTGGGGATTCCCACTGGAAGGAAAGGAGCAACCACAAGGAGTGCTGCAACTCACTAAAGGAGCAGTAAATGATACCCTGCGAGATGCTTTGCACAGGAGCAGGAGTTCAGCCTCAGGAGGACCTTGAGGGAACATCTTGCCCTGGATGAGCACGAAGAAAAACTCCTGAGGGATTGTTCTGGCTGCATGACTGCAAGTGATGCCTCGTACTTCATCCTTGGTGTCCCCTAGCTGGGAGGGTGGTAATGGAGTGCAGCAGACCTGCAATCTGCCAGGCTACTACAATGTTGGAAAGGAGACGGTCCCTGTGTAGTGTATTTTCTAAAATACACATTAAATCCTGTGTCATTTTTTTTTTCCTGTGGTGCCTAACAGCAAGATGTGCTTCCTGGTTTTCAGCTTGCTTTAGAGCAGCAACAAGGTAGGATTAGTTGGGCAAAATGTCATTTCCAGCTGTGAGAAGTAATTCCACTCTCCATGAATGAACCACTCTTAAAACAACCAAGCATTAACCAAGCCTTAAATACTGGCTCTAAGGAAAGTATGACACGCGTCCAAATCAAGTGTTTTGGGGTATTTGAACTTGCTTCTAAATATAACCTGTTATTTTGGTGGCAATGTTTGCCACACTGTGCTCAAGTCATCAGATGCTATTTAAATTCTAGCTTTTCCTTTCCAATGGAAATCTGCAGCAGGGTATTTTAACCACCCTCCTTGCTGTGTAGACTCCTGCTGAAGAAAACAGGGCATTCATTCATTCTCTTTCACTCTTGAAAACTTATAGGTGGAAAACTTGCCAGCTGAGACTGGGAAAGGTCCTGTGCCCCTTCTGCAGGGCTGTGGATCCAGGCTCTGCCAGGGGAATTCCTTCAGTGCTCTGGACAGTCTGGGCTCTTTGATTCAGCTTGCATGGAAAAGCTGAATGGGAACCTATCTGTGTCTCAACCGTAGCCAAGTTGCACATGGGGTTTAAAGATCCAATTCAATCTAATTTCTAAGGAAAACTGGCTGTGGGGCCAAACACCAGGTGTCATTATAAGCCCTTACCTCTTCAATACCTTCAGCTGACCCTGTAGGTGGCCACAGCCCAGATTTTTTTTGGAAGCAAATATCAGAATTTACAGCTTTTCTGAGTTCAAGCTTCACATCTGTCAATTATTTTCTGAACAGCTCAGAGAAGTGCAGTGCTCAGACCTACTCAGTGGCCAAGATACAGCACAGAATGATTTAGAAAGGCCAGACACAGTTGCTCTGGCCCTTTAGATGCTGCTCTTTGAGAAGGGGCTAAAGCTCTTTGTGTTTGGCTGTTAGGAAAAGCAGCTGACATGGGCTTGGGAGATCCCTCAGCTGGCAGATCTGGGAACTGCTGGCTGTAATAATTTTTATCTAGTGAGCCTAGCACTGTCTTTTATCTCTGGGGTAAAAGCACTAATCACACTTGCTCCAGCACTGCAGACTCCTCCCCATGGAAAATACAAGGTGTAGCTCCATCCAGGCCCTGCAGGCAGGACTGAAACATCTTTACTAGAACAGAGACTGTGAGATTCTCTTGAAAATCTGTTCAGAGCATTTTGAGACCAAGTGCACCAACTCCAAGTGTTGTCTCTGCTGTATGAAAGAGAGGGCTCTCAAGTGATGGATTCGTTGAGTGCATTTATGTGGCAGAGGGAAAACTCAGTTGTAATTTCCATATAAACTCAACAGATTGAGAGTGATGAGGAAAGGCAGGTTAAATTTCAGCTTTGTCTAACTAGGTAAGGGAGTGGAATGTTGTAATGCTGAAATTTTACTGCATCTTGGTTCATACAGATTTATATAGCCAAGACTATTTACACGAGGGGACAGAAAAGAGAGCCAGACAGATTTTTGAGACCTCAGCTTGGTCTTGGTATCTGTTCTTTCTAAGCCACCTATTGCAATCTATCCATTTGATCTTTTCAGCAAAAGATGAGGCAGGCTTCAAATTCCAGAGTAATTTTTATGTTTTCTGGGACCTAAAAATACATCAACACGTCTGCTTTTAATTCTTCCCTTTTTAACCCCAATATATAGCTCACAAGTACAGGAGTCCCAGCATCCTTTATTTTTAAGCCTTTTTTTTTGTTTTTTTGTTGGCTTTTTTCCCCCAACAAGTCTTACCTCCTTCTGTTTGGATGCAGAACACCTGCTGGAACTGCTATTTTCAGAGTTACTGCATGGAATGAGTGTTTGCTTGGTCACACAACAGCTTGCACATAAAAGCTGTAAGGATTTGGCCTTGTTACAACCTTGTGCTTCAGCAACCTTTAAGCATCTTAACAGATCCTTTTTACACTGCCTATGGTTTAACAAGAGGTTATTCTTTGTAGAAATGCAGGGCACTATGGCTCAACTTTTAAACCATGAGGATTTAAGAATTTACTAGACATTTTCCCAGGGCTTCCCTTATTCTTATAAAGAATTCTAATCCTAATTATTAGTCCATTGTCCAAAACACCACAGAGTACTTGCTCAATATTATTTCCATTCCAATCACACATGTAAAAAGGCAGATTTTTAAGAATGGCATGTTTTCACACTTTGCATATTTGCTACTACAGGTTGCTTATCAAGGAAAAGGCCTTTTCATGGTGCCATACTCATGCTTTATTAAAAAAAAAAGCTACACAATACGAAGAAAAAAAAAATCAAGTATACCTTACAAAAAACCTGCAGCTGTTTTCAAGAGATCTGATCTCACTTATAAATGCAAGTCAGCAGGTAAGAAATTAAATGATAATTTAACACTTCAGTTGCAGTATATCATCTGAACTTAATCATCCAAAACAATCAGACATTCTTAAACTGACTGTTGATTGTAGCTACACAAACAATCATCTATATCAATTGATTATAAAAAAATCCCTGGGAAAATTTAAAGATAAATGGGAAAATGGCAGGAGAATGTTACTTAGCCCACCTATAAACTTTTGCAGAAACAAAGAGATCTTCCTGGCTTTACTCTCCTCCTTATGTTAACTGCAACTCCTCTGCATATTTTAGAAATGTCTAACTGTAAAGCTGCTAAATTCTGGTCAGTGAGGGGATTAAATTAGTACAGTATGGATCTATTGTACAGTTGCCAACCATTTACACTAGTGCTGTGTCTCACTATCTCCATGGAAGTGTATTGTGCAAGTCTCAACTAACTTCAAAACACTCTTGAAACAGCCCTTAAGTCACTCCTGTGAGGTAGGTACTGTCCTTCCCTTGGAGAAGAAAAGAGAAAAGACTCTCTACTGCTCAGTACATCAAGGACACTGAAAAACAGGACAACCAGCCTACTTTAGTATTTGACTTCCCTGGATTCAGAGCTCTCACCTGCACATTTTGTTTAGCACCATGCCTTCTAGGAATAAACAGTAAATACTTTTGATTACACTTGCTCCAAAGCTAAGGAAGATAGCTCAGCATAAATGTTTCAGAACAAGCAGAAGCACTGCCATTTCTAGTGTGTTCCACGCAGCTCCACAGGTATAACTTAACAATTTTGTACATGGAGAATAAACTTCAATCCTTTAGTCTGAGAGCTGCCACTTGTCTTTCTCTGATTAAACAATACTGGGAGAAAAAAAAACAGAAATCACACAGAGGGCTACAGGTATCACATGCAGCTCAAGGGTAGCCTAAATTAATGCTTTGCTACCTCTGTAAATGGGAACTATAAAGCTGTTTTCCCTGCTCCAAGTGTAGAATTGTTAGGTCTTCACATTCACAGAGGTCTTTCACTCTAAGCCCATAGTTCATTTGCTCTCTAAGACCATTTTAGCATCTCTTACTAATAAAGAAGAAACCTTAGCCCATATTTTCTTTGACAGTTCTCACTCTTCTCAGAACCTCGTAGGAGCAGTTGGGTGGCAGTGAAGTAAGCTGGGCTGAGAACTGAAAAGAATGCTGGATTATACAAATCCTTGTGCTGCCAAATGGAAATGGGTGACTCCCTACTCAGCTGATGATAATGATATCCAGTAACATACCTGTGACACCAAGCTATCCCTCTTTAAAAACTGAGTAGAAAATTCAAGTACCAAAATAAAAGTTTCTAACCAATAGGATAAAGCAACTACTATATTCCCCCAATTTAAGAAAACTGAGTGTAATAGACTGGCTTATTCACTAGAAATAATTAGAGATGCCAAAAGTTCAGTTACCACTGCATGCTGGAACGTTACTGCTAAATTTCAACTATAACGAATTAATGAAGAAATGAGTAATTAAAAAGCATTACGACATCATGTGCAGCAGTGGTCCTTCCTGCTCTTATGAACTGCTTCTGGCCAAGAAAGTCACCATGACCCACCTACAGGGAATGCCAAGTGTATCATCAGAGAGATAGGCCTGGTACACCTGGACTTTCCCATTGCTGGTTCCAGTGCAAGCTGCCTCATCTCTTCTTTCATGCTTAGAGCTTAAGCATTTGGAAGTCAACCACTGAGTGCTGAGAAGAGTGCTCAGCCTTTAAATACTTACTTCTTATTGTACAAATGAAACTAGGGTATTACAAATGTGACCCACTGTCTTTTTTCCTGGCGTACCACGTATCATCACCACCCCCTCAAAGAGTACCTTTAAATTCTGGGCAGACTATACAGTTCAAGATGACCTGTGACAAGATGGTGAAAAAAACCCCTCTTCGTGCCAGGTTAGAGACATGACTCAAGAGAGGGAACTTCCAAGTTCAGTGCATCAGGTGCTGCAATCGCTATGGGGCTTTAGCACAGAAACATTTAATGCATAAACACTCGGCTGAATCAATGCAAGCTGGAATGCAAATCTACCACAGAACCAGTCATACTATATCATTAAAGGTAAATAAAGCTGTTCCACACAATTTGAGGGGAGATATCCCTTGTGAGGGCAGCATTCAACTGTTTCCTAAACTATCTGAATGACAATTAAGCAACCTTAACTACAATATTCTGCCTGGCCTGGCTGTATTTTCAGGTAGTTGAACAAAGCATCTCTTCCATAGCATTATGAGTCAAGAACATCTTCACAGTTCATTCTGGCAAAGCGTGTAACAAAATAGTGCCAGCACAGGTAGTTTCAGAGCCCAGATGCTTCAAACACACTGCAGCGGGATTGGAAGGATCGCTCAGCATTCAGTGGCTCAGTCCCTGCAGACCAAGTGTCGAACTAAAAGGCATTTTCACGGGTGGGGATCAGAAAAGAGAGGAAAAGAAGACAACAGACGCCTCAAATCTATGCCTCTTCCTGAACTCAACAAGCTTACAGATAACAGACAGATGAAGAGAGGCAGCTGAGACGCAAACAGTTCAAGCCTTGTCTAAGCAAACTGATGTTCTGCATATTGGCTCTTTTCCCTGTCAGTTAATTCCTGAACACAGTGGATGTGGATCAATACCTCAGTACCTGGTAATCACGTAAGCCAAAAAAGGAAATCTTGTTTTGATTTTGCCTACAGCTTTTCTGCTTGAGTACTGAGCCAACATGCAGCTAGTGATGAATATGCAGCTATGTTACTAGTTAAGAAAAAGTGAAAAAAACCTCAGACCAATGTACTGACCAGTGTAAAGATGTCTCAGATTTTAAAACTGCAAAAGCTGAATTAAGTAGTTTGCAATAAAAAGAATTATTTGAAGCCAACTGTTTTTCAAATTCAGTTTCAAGTGTGTACAGCAAATCATTGTAAAGCTTCTAAAAAAAATGAGCTGGAGTTTTGATACATATGACATTCTAGTTCTTAGGTGAGAGAACCGAGAACTCACTGAAAAGTTGTTCTGGCTTATTCAACAGCTTCTTGAGTAAACATTGCAGAACTACCACTATAATCTGAACACCTAAGATGCTGGCACGACTCAATAACTAACCATTTAACAGACTGGGTATAAAAAAGAAATTTATGTAGTAATACCAATTCAGCACACAAATTCCATGCTTCACAAGTTCTGCTGCTGTGCAAGAGTTTTCCTAACACCTATGCAGCTAAGTTCAGATTTGTAGGTCACTGCATGCCCAGATCAAAACAGCAGCACAATATCTACCACTACAAGCAGCTATACCCAATTGTGCCTTTAGAATGAAAACTATGCAGAAGTTGAGATGATCAGTGCCTGGCCACTGAGACAGGAGCACACACACGAACTTCAGTGTGCGCACCTTGTAAAGAGTAACGTTGCTGAGTAAAGAACAATGCATTCAGGTTCTGATACAGATATGATACAATCAAGACAGATTAAAGTCACCAGACATTCAGATTAGGGAGAGGAGAAAAGTCCTTCAATGACAATGTACAGATGACAAGCCAGCATTACAGAGAACTCTAAAGGCACATTTCAGGTAACATGTTTCTGTTAAGACCAACCGCTTATACACGCAGGCACAAATCTTAATGGCTACCTCCCCCCGACCCCCAACAATTAAAAAAAAAATTAAAAGAGAAGTGCATTTTCAGTAATATTAACACCATTCAGTTAATCTGTTCAGTCCAAATGTTTAGCAGTATTTTCCTTATGGTGATATGGGTTCTCTGCACTACTCCAATCCAAAAAAACCAAACAGGCAGAATTAGTAAAGGTTCAACTGTTGCACTAGTTAACATTACTCATCAGAGCCCACTGGTCTCTTCTGTGCCCTCTTGTAGGGCAACCTCCTCGGTGAAGCTTTATCTGGATTAAAAAAACAAAAAAGAGAGAGTTGCATCAATTGCAATTGTTACATGAGCATGTATTTTTCTCCTCCCAAACACAAGACAAGCTGCCCTTCTAGTGCAATGCACCATCACAGAGAAGCCAGTTCAAACAACTTGTTAACTACCAGCACCCTAAGTAGAAGGTAACAAAAAAATGTTTCCATTCTGTATCATGCTAAGATAAAGTTTGTCAGTGATTAAAACGCAAAAAAACCCAAACCCTATGCCATCCCTATGTGAAACTGTGTGAAACTGCAGGTTCTGCTGCTTAGAAAATTTTCATGTTCAGTAATTACACTTTTAGAAAGTTAAATGAATTATTCTGATGACTACTGCCTTGAGTTTATCAGCCTGAAGAATGCAAGACTGACTCTTCTTTGACAGCTTTGTCTTGCATCTAATATTTCCACATTCATACAACTAACAGCAGAAGAAAAGAGTCTTTGTTGTGGAAAAACTGCACTTTTCCAAGAACATGCACATTTGACCGGATGATCTTTAAGGGCCATTCCAAACCAAACCATACCATTCTATGGTTCTACAATTATTGCAGAGAAGCTTCAATACTTTGTATGAAGTGCTGAAGTGATTGCTAAGTGCATCAGGTGACTGATTTCCTTAAACAGAACAATCTCCAAAAACCTCCATGTTTTAGAGTACGTGCAAACACAAGGAGCAGCCATCCTGCCCTTACAGGCCAGTCAGTACAGTTGGAAGTGTCAATAATAAAAAAGTCAAGAGTATCTGAAGTCTTGAAGGTCATGCATTTTAAAGAATTCTAGTGTAGAGTTCTAACTGAAACTAATCTGGAGCTGAGAAAACCACAATTAAGAACAACTTAACCTTTAGTTTTTCCCAAACTTCAAGTATTAGGAAATGTAAACCTATTTGGCTTAAGAAAGGGATGGTGGTGGAGCCTAAACATTACCAGGATTTGAACTCTTTTAAAGGCAGCTTGCTCTTCAGAGAAAAACAGCATTGAGACCTTCAGGTGTTTTTGCTAGATTGAGGCTTTTCAAATTCCTGTGTCTGGAGTTTATACTATTCTTACATCTCACAGAAGAAAATGTACAAGAAAGCTTTTCACAAGTAAAGCACTGGTCTTTATACCTATGTTGTGTAAGTACTCTTAAAAAGGGTGAAGGAATTTAAAAAGTGCAAACTCCTGGCACAACTTCCTAGAGGCTAGGGCCTCTAAGCCTTCTACACTGAATAAAACTCAGAATATGCTTATCTGATCACAACAGCAGTCTTTGCCAAGTAAGGCAGCTCCTGCAAAGGATTTTCAAACTCTTTGCATCTCGTGTAGGATGCACTTTATTGAAGTTTTCTCACCTCACACCAGTCACTGCTACTGATGATAGGAATTTACCTGCCTGATACACCAAGGTACGTGGGGAAGGCAAGATAAACATCTGCCTTTTGGAAAAAGAATTCTGGGAACCATGAGAGAAGACAACAATACTCTACTGAAACTATGTTTCTACACTATAACCAGAAATAAATCCACAAAATACATGAAAACATAAATTTAGAAGTATATAAAATGTGTGCCCTTGCGTGCATCTGTTCTGCATCTTTCACTGCTCATGCTACATCACCAGCCACAGCATGCAGGAAGCTGTACTTCTATCCATGCCTAATTATTACATGGACAACACATTAAGCACTTTTCACTCTTCAGCTCACGAGTTTGCCTCACCTCTTCTACTCTGCACTGAAGCCATGGGAAAGCGAAAGAAGAAAGAGTAAGAGAAGTTAGAAATATCCACAGACTAAAGAAATCAGTTATTGGGTTTACTGTTGGCATTTCAGGTATCAAGTAGAACTTTCAGATTTGTGAAGTACATTAACAACAAGTATTAATGTGGCTTTAGTTAAAACACACTTCTAATGCTTATTTAAGACGTCGGTCTATAGGTAAACTTCCAAACAACTTACAGAAACTTTGAGGTGACAGCTATTTTCTCCTATTTAAAACTCCTTTGCAATCCAGGTTTTGGGTAGACATTTTACACTGTTGAAAAATATTCTACAGAACAAATTGTAAAAGTCACCAATAGTCATTACTTTATCAACCAATGAAGTTTGTTCTACAAGAAAAAAGGCTACTAAAGTAACAATCTAATCCTTATACACAGTACTTGGAGACAATTGTTATTCCCTAGAAGGTACAGGCTGTTCTAAGAAATTGGTATCAGCTACTTACTTAGCTATAATTAATTGATCAAGTAAGTTTGTTATGGTTTAGTTTGTGAAAGGCAAACTACTTACTTATTTGATTTAAAGTTTCTTGGGGAATCCAACTCATATCAACATCGTTCTGATTTGATGTTCCCATCTCTACTTTCTGTACCGGTCTTTTCCTCTGAAAATTCAAGAAAGAAGAAAGATATTTCTTTTAAATTAAACTTGGATAGCACAAGTATTAGAAATTACTAAAAATGCTACATGTAGTGAATTACAATTATTTCACTAAGGCACAAATTTAAAGCTAGTCCATGTACAGAGATGTTTTTCCCATCAGTAATTTATTCCAGTCAAGCTTTGTGTTATCACTTCTAACACCTCAAAATACTTATTCCACATAAAGGCACCAAGATTTCATGCACTTCTGGGCAAATTCATTATACCTTTTGCTGATGATTAATCAAACTTTGTGATGACCAGTTTCATTTTGCTTTCTCAGATTAGCACAATATTCTCATGTACGACCTGACCTTGCAAAATAATCAACACTATGGCAAAGCTTTGCTAGGAACTAAATAAAGGACTGACAGCTGTTTTTCCCCAAAGTCTGACCTGGATTAAACTAATAGGCAGAAACAGGGAGCATGCGGAAAATCTACCCAGTGAGTACTGAATCAGTAAACACAGAGATGCAGTGATTAGATTCCAATTCAACCACTTCAGTGTGAGCCAAAGAGCAGACCTAAAGGGCAGGAGCTCAGCAAGCAGAGTATCTTCCATCAGGAAGATTTTTTTTAAGAACTCTCTAGTTTCCCCAGTAACCCCTAAGGTTCTAAAAATAAATCTTCTACCTGTACCATCATATGCCAGGAGCAATCACTGAATTGCTTTCTCTTCACATGAGAAAGGTCTTGCACTAACAAGCACACAGACAAACACACTACCCACCTTCCTAGACTCTAGCAACTGATGTAGGCCAACAATGACCAGCAGACCAAGTCCAGCGAGGAACATGTACATGAAGATCCTTTAAAAAACAGTTTAAGAAACCATTAACTAAAAACGTCAAGTTTTGAAGAGAGTTTATATGAAGAGGAATAGAAATTAAGCCTAGCTTTGGCTACATGCCCACTTAATCTTTCACATGATCTTCTGTATGGGGCAAATGGGGAAAACACTCGGCGAATCTGAAACTAAAGTGCTAACAACTATTATGTAATTATTCTGACTTGGATTTTAGAAATTGGAATCATAAGTTTAATTCTGAACATTACAACATTTGAAAAATGCTGTATAAATCAGAAAAATGTTATAATAAATAAATATTGAAATTTAGTAACTTCAAGAATTCTTTTGTACTCTCATGAAGTTTCAAGATACCGAATCACAAGCAATATTGATGTTTGTGACAGCTTTAATCACTTACAAAACCCTTAAAATTTTTTTAGCAAGCTATTGCAAAGGCAGTACTGCTAGGACACTATTAATTTGCAACAGAGCTTTGAAAAATCTTGCTTATCTAGCTCTGTGTTCCACAGTTAGAATGCTACTTATGAAATAAAATTCTTCAAACCAGAACACACAGATTAAAAAAATTTATCTCAAGTATCTTTTGATACTTAGCAAGAGGTAAACCTAAGTTATAGCTAAAATTGATTTGGGAATTAAGGAATTTACAGGCAAAGAATTTATTCCAAGCTGAACATCTGAACTCTCATTTATGATAAAGGAAGTTATGGAGCTGAAGATACTTAAATCCCTGTTAAGAGGGTAATTATCTGTTCACAGGACACTCACACAAACTGATTCTAGTATTTGAATTGTTCTGAGAGCTCCTTTCTCAGTGTACCACACATTTTCACGTGATCAACTGTTCTTCTATTTACACTATTCTATTTGAGAAATACGAATTAATGCAACAGCTATTTCTTTTGGATTACCTTTTTCAAAAGGAAGCTTGCTCAACAGGCAATTTTACCTTTGGCAGGACAATTCACGTATTCAGCACTGTATACATGTATTTCTGAAGACTGACTTTTTAAACTCACAGGTTCACTTAAAATTCCTTCCAGTGCTACAGTATTTAAAAGCATTTTAGTACAGCATACGCTTTAAAGATATTTTGTGTGTCTCTGAAAAAAACCCACTCCTGAAAGGTAGCTACAACAGACAGGGCTTAGAGGAACTCATAGTCACTTTTTGCTGCACATTTGTTACTCCAAATACATCTTTTAGTCTATGTAATCTTAAGATTACAGAAGAAAGATATTCCAGTCCTGACAGCAGGACCCACAGCCTAGTACTATGGGTTCTCTGCATCTTTCAAATCTTAAGAAAAAGCACAGTAGCAAACAAAGGTTTAACAGCTTTAAATTGCTACATAGCTGTGTAACATCGGGTCCTATTCCAGGCTTAAGCCCTCTGAGCTAAAGAACATCTGTAAACTCCTCACTGACACAGTACCAATCCTGAAGATCCCCACTAGTAAGAGCTCTTAATTTTGGGAAAAATTAAAGTCTCCTTACGTTTCTCCATCCAGCCCATCTTCTTTTTCAATAATTGTAACAGTTTGATTGAAGACAGCATCCTGAAACACGTTGCCCTAGAACAAAGTTTGCACATAATGTTTTCAATTAATTTCTTCAACACATACACAGACATCTACCTTTTTCCATGTTCTTGGAGAAATTCTAAAAAGCAGCAATTCCCTCATGAGACTTTCTTAAGGTTAAAGTTGTGCTAGTTTCACTCAACACATAAAAGTATAAATGTTTTGTTGCCCACTACAATTCAGTTCTAAGGCACTCCAGCTTTCTCAGCAGATACAACTTTAAGGGCATGTAGGCAGACACTTGCTATGCTTATTTATCTACTGATTTGCTTAATACTACAGGGACATTCACTTTCTGGAGAGGTACCTGACTAAGTAGTTCCCTCCTGACACCTCCACATCAGCTAGAAAGATTCAAATGAATTAGAGCATCAGGCTTACACTTGCATCTCTGTAGTTGAGATTGATAACCAGACCGAAAGGACGACCACCCATAGGCTCAGCAGGGATGAAGGAGTACTCAAACGTGGCTTGTCTCTGTGGTGGAACCACTGTGTTCAGAGACAGAGCTGTGAAGTTCTGGATGTAAAACTGGTAGTCTTGAGGGTACCGGAAAGAAGCATCGAGAGACTCGACAATGAAATCTTCTGTACCCTTGTTGGTGAAGCCCACCAGAAATTTTACAATGTTGTTCGCTGGAAAGTCTGAAACACACAAAATATTTAGCAACTAGAAACATCATGCACCACACATAGCCAATTCTATACAGAGAACATCTAGAACAGATTCTGTGGTTTTAGAGCTTCACTGTTTTAGGAAAACACTGATGTAGTCTAAGCAACAGTAAAGAGAATGGTAGATTGGCAGAGGACTCTTACCTTCACCTTTCACAAATAAGATGGTTGTATCAGCACTAGGTGAGGCTTTAGGTTCTCCTGACAAATCTTCTTCCTCTTTTTCTTCTGTCTAAGACAAGAGACTTTTTTGAAAAATCCTATAATGAACAGTGAAGCAAAAACCATGCTTGGTTCATGAGAATCCCACGTGTCAAAGCATGCAACAGCGGCAATCTGTACCAAATCCTGCTCTTGCAGGATTAGCATATAGTCCGTTCTCCCTCTAGATTTGATGAGCATCCCTTTCAGCATTTACCTTTCTACTTTGTATATTTGACACAGTGACTAATCTGAACTACATTTAGCTCTATTGAAGGGTTTATAATCAAAAAGCATCAGTAAGGCTTCTGTTTGGGGGTGGAAGGGAAAGAATAGAATCCAAATGTTAAGTGCTCATATCTAAGCTACTTCCAGTTAGAACATGAGCATTTCTAAAATAAAGACAGCTATAAGACAAATGAGTTACTTTCACTACAACGAGTGTTTATGGCAGCTTTCTATTCAGCTTTAATTAGTTAAGTGTATGTATGCCTGGAAATGGTTAGGCTGTGGGAACTACATAAATCCATGGACTCACTTGTTCAAGTTCACCTTGCAATGGATGATTCACTTTTTAATTTGGCAAATGCAAGCATTAAGGGCTTATTTTCCACTTGGGGATCATCACCACCCCCACCAAACAAAAACAAGGCTGACCCAGTATTAAACAGCCTCAGCTAATTGCTTGCAAGTCAGTTGGACCATTTGATTTCAGTGCTTAAATAACCTTCTGAAGCAGTGGAAATCCTACACTCATACATGTACCATGAACTGGGGAAGCAGAGCTGAGCACGTAGCATCTTCATTCCAACACACTATGAAAAATTCTATCTTTTATTTCAGTGACAAATAAAAGAATCTGGCAAAAAAAAATGTCATGTTTTCTACCTGAGTCATAGACTATTAAAAGGAAATCACATCCAAAAGGTCATTTAATAATATTCTGTCAGTACTGGAACTTAGCAAAGCTGGTCAGCCATAACCATACCAACTTAACAACAGCAGTAAAATCTGATAGAATCAAGTAACACTTTACCAAATTTGCATTTTTATTATGCCTATTTTCTCCTACTAAGGTCTTATACTTCCTTAATGTACATCAGAGATTTGAGAAAATATTGCACCATTTTAAGTACACTAGTGTCTGGGAAACCTAACACTCAACTGCTATAAGCAAATCAAGAAATTACGTAAAACATTTTACTTTTTGTTTGTGATTTTTTTGGGTAATTTTTTGAATTTGTGTTGTAAATTCAGACAGCTGTTTTTTTTCTTTAACATGGGTTTCAGAACTCATACTGAGCTTTACTAAGAATCAAGGGTTTGCTGCCCCTTAGATAACAACATCAAAGAAGCCAGAATAAAGCAGTTCTATCCCCCAATGTCTTCTCAGTTTACTGAGGCCCAGCTTAAGACAGAAAAGGACTACAGAGGGCTCCTATGAGAATGTAGTTTTCTCACTTGGTGGGGTTTTTTTGTGACCTAGAGTTTTGGTAGTCAGAAATCAGGTTGTCCCCAAGCAGTTTTCCAACTGGTAATTCAAAAAGACAAGATAAATCCTTCTGACACTTCAAACCGAACACAAGCTTAATCAGATACATGGAAACAGCTATCTGAAAAAAGCAATGTTTGTAAACTATTTATTTATAACTGTTAGTTAAGGTATCCAGCTCCAAACACCTCTGGTTTAATCCATACTTTCACACTAATATCCCTGTAAAATTACCAAGTCTGTTGGCTCATCTTCTTCAACTTCAGCTTCGTCATCTTCATCTTCAACTACAGTATCTTCCACAGCTTCCTCATCTTCTGTAGCATCTTGAGCTGCAACTAATAAACCTGAGCCTACCAAAACAAAATGCAAATACAAGAAATCCTTTTGAATGTCTAGTTAATCAACAGAAAACTGATGTTGAAGTATAATTTTCAAACTAATATTTGAGGAACTTCTTAAAAACCTGTCCAGCACAGTGTTTTCAAGCCTCAGTTGCAAAAACTTCCCATTCAGTGTCAGTGTTGATCTTTCAGTCTTATTCCTTAGCTAAGTTTTAAACCAAAAATTCACAGCTGGATGACAAGAAGTTCAGCATTCATACAGCAATGCCTAAATTTGCAGAAGGCAACCAATTTACCTTAAAAGCTATTGTTCAATTTTTGACCATGTTAATATATGAAAATAATTTAATTTTACAATTACGGAAGTGAAAATAACACGCTGCTATTGCCAGGAAATCAATTTAGTAAGTACTGTTTCTTCCAAGACAAACAAGTTATCAGCATGATGTTAACAGGACATTTTGAAAAGTAGCTAAAAAGTTACTGTTTTTTTGCACTCATTTTCATTCAAGTTTTGAAACATAAAGGAAGTCTTTTCTAGTATGACCTCCTCATTACATATATCCATATATCCAACAGAACCACAACACCAGTCAGAGAAGAAACGTGACCTAGAGCAAGGCTTCAAGAGAAGTGCAATCTGATAGTCCATTGCCTCTTTGCTCTCGTGGAGCCAAGCCTCACACGTTCAAACACTGGGCAAATATGATTAATAAAATTACTGGCCATGGGACAAAGTTCTGTCTGTTTGCAGTTCAGAGCACATGCAAGCAAGGCTGAGATCTAAAACACGTGCACAAATCTACAGTCTGCGTTTTTTTAATAAACGTAACATCTTCTGAATATGAAGGAGTAGAAATGAATGGATGACTGATTTACATTGGTCTGAAAAAAGACCTAGCAGCTATAAATACAAGATCTAAAATAAATATTTAAAAGCGTCATGAGAAAAACTAATCCTTGAGCAGAACAAGCATATGCAAGGACTGTCAGTCAGTGCTAGAAAGAGCAAACACAACCTCTCCTCTCAAGTGTCTTTAGAAGGTACGCTCAAAAGACTTTCGCTCAACCAGGCACAATACTTAACCTAAGCCTTAACCACCGTGATTTTATTTGACGTTTTAAACTTGTAAGTGTACAAAACCCGGAATTTCTACAAAAAGCCTTACAAATAAAGGTATTTATGTTTGTTTTTTTTTTAATTGAAAATGGACAGGGCACAGATAGGCTGTAGTAACCCTTTGCGATCTGCTGCCCAGCACACCCACAGACCCCTTTCAGTCTTTCCGATGGATGTCAGAGGGGCTGATGATGTGGCAATAGCGGGAACGGAGAGCTCTGGGAAGGGACTCTGCACTGTGCTGCAGGAGCTGGGCGAGAAGCCTTCCCCACCTCTCCTGCCTTCCCAAACTTAGTAGTAGGGAGGCAATTTCCAGATCGTGAATCAGATAACGCCACAGCGTAAACAGAGATTAGCGCTGCTCGGTGTCGCCAAGGACACTCGGGGGGTGGCGGCAGACGAGGTGGGAAGGCAGGGTGGCAGCCAGCGCATCTGCTGGGGAATGCGGGAAGCAGCCCCGCCGGCGAGCGGGGAGAAGGACAAACCCGCGGCC